>OX411309.1:17727579-18075079 GCA_948150685.1 Rhaphigaster nebulosa
CCGCCGTATCTGAAGAAAGCTGTCCTCGGGCTGAGGTTCCTCTGGGACGCAGGTTCCAACGATGATGCCCATCCTGTCGGCTCAAGATACCATGTTCGAGACCTGCACAAGGTTCACAAACACTCTTAGGGAAGGAGCACCAGAGGCTCAGAGCGGCGGGTGGTCTATGTCAGTGGTCTATGAGGACTGGGTCTTAATAATATTGCAATCCCTAAGGATCTGTACTCAGTGTTCTCTTCCTATCAGTTTAAACACTATTTTTAATATGCAATTGATACTTCGCAACTCAGACAATAAAATTGCAAGAATCTTCGTAAACGATGAATTTGAGCCGCATTAAATTTTTTCAACAATCTTCGGTCATCAAATCATCCTATTACATTTATAAGTATATATATATAAAAAATAATAATATGAAAATATGACAAAACTATCGTCTGCGTTGCCTACAGTTTTCAAAAAAGTGACTATTAGTTTTTATTTAAAAAGGAAGGTGTACATATTTTATTATTTCATTTTATTCTATTTTGAATGTTACTAGAGGTATTTTGTTCTTATTGATTTGAATGGTGGCTTGTTCATTTTTTTTAGAAAAATACAGAAATATCAGATCTCATTTTCAAGAAGAAAAAAAAGTACAATATTGGTATCTGAATACTAAATAAAATAATGTTTCTTTTACAGTTTTTTTATTGTTGTTTTTTCATTATACTTATTGAAAATTAAAGGAGACAGCCCGGATGGCGGTCAAGATGAAATAGTTATCACATGAAATAGTAATAGCTATTCATTAAATGCCGACGTTTTGACTCACTCTGTAGGTCTTCATCAAAGCTCAACCTGAGATAAGTAGGCGGAGACTGAGTTGGCATTTAATAAATAGTTACCAATGTTTTATGTTATTCTTTTCCGCCATTCGGACCATCTCCCTCTTAATTTACCATCGAGGTCAACCATCAATACATAAAGTAATATTTAAAATTAATTTTTTTTAAATTTTGTTTTGTGTTTGGAAAAAGGAGTTTTCTAAGGAAAAAGGCGTATGGTCACTTATTCTTATTTGGTACCATTTGGTGGATTTTACAATCTAAAACCGTCATATAAAATTAAGTGTTTTTATTATTCTGTGATACACAGTATCGAGAATCAATACCCAAAGAAATGAGAGCTGATTTCATTCATTTATAAAACATCCCATGATGAATACTTTGAAAATGGTTTTCGCGCAGACGCCCTTTTTCCAGCTATCGTCTCAATTGTCACAAACGCTGTGGCACGTTTGCGGGTGTTACTTTTACTCGTTACTTACGAAGCTGGCGTTCGTGGAGCGTAGATAAAAAAATTGGGGGATGATTGACGGAGGTCGGCCAGGCTTTATTAATTTTAGATCTTCACCGGAGCAAAAATAATAGCGGAATATATTGAAATAAAATATATTTTTGTATTTAATAACCAAATAACCATCTGAGAAGTCATTTAGAGAAAATCTTACGAACTTATGCACATCAAAGCATTACATCTAAACTGGTAGGAAACCGGTTATAGAGTTATATCCTGACAACCGAAGCAAAAGATTTACTAACGGTCAATGGACATCTTCAGACTACAGTAGGCAGTCATCAGCGCGGAACATCTTGTGTGAGCAACTGAGGACTTAAACGCTTTGTCTCGGAGGAACTTTGTCCACTACTTTGTAGAGGAATTGTATCAAAAACAAAAAATAATTTATTGTGCAAAGCATCAAGGGACAGTGAACCTAAGCTAACCTTAACTGTCCGGAAAAAAAATAATAAAACAAGAATATTGCAGTAAATCATCATTGGATTAAACGTTTGTAAAACCTTAATTTATCCATCAAAGAAAATGAATTATTGGTTTGTTTTTTAAAAGATATTACTGAAAGATTCTAAGAAAACCTTATTAATAAACCTTATGAAAAGAGTATATAAAAAGACTAACCAAACAGAGATAGTGCATAACTCCGAAACAATTTAGGAGCTTTCTATCAAAAGTGGACATCTCTGGTGACACTTCCGACCGAAACTAATTTCGATGATTTCTAGTAGGTATCCCAAAGCAGTTCATACTGCTAAATCCACTTCTGTCAAATGTATTTTTTCCCTAACAGTGAATGAAAGATTTTTTTTTCAAGCTAAATTAAGCTCAGAATGGTTGAAAAATTAATTTTATTAACTTTGCATGTGGAAATGGAGATATCCACTTTTGATAGAAAGCTCCTCAATTAACATACACTGGAGTGATAGACTATCTTGGAATGATGTAGAAGGAATGAGAAGGAAATTCAAACAAAATAGGGAATTTTCTTGCCGTGCTGTCATATGGTAGTAGTGATCAAAACATATTCTTCCCTCTATATAATGTTTTGTTATTGTTTACACTCTGGGCCAGGTTATAACAGAAACAACAAAAGTCAACATTGATTTTGTGTGAATTTTGATTTTTTAAGTGATTTTTAAGTATATATTTTTTAATGGTTTTATCATAAAGTAGATCTATTTTCCTTTAGGCTAGTTAACTCAAATTAGTTTTAAGTCTTTGCTGTTTATTTTTTATGACTAATTGAATTCCAACACTCATTGTGGGGACCCCTCCTACCCGTAGGTTTAACACTCAATGTTAACCCGTAAGGGCGGCTAAGAGTCCATGGGACCTAAACGGGATATTTGAGTAGTTATGTCGGCAAGGCTAAATGTGGTAGGGAAAAAAGAATTACTAGACTTCCATGAACGATCAAGTGGTGAGCTGCCAGTAAAGGAATTACGGCCCTGTCTTCCAAACAATGTTTTTTTTTTGTGATTTTTTTTTTTTTTCTAAAACTTAATAGGTCGGTGGGACTCACAATTTATTAATTAACAAGAGAGTTCTGTCATGGGGGTCCAACAGAGCTTCATACAGTATTACGTTTTTATATTGTATACAATCATTTACGTTGTGAATTTTCCAGTTACCATAACGAATTATATCTTAACTAATATACCCGAGCGAGAACTATCGCATTAGATATCTATTCTTCTTCAAATCCCTAATACAAGTATATTCCAAGTATAAGCGATAGTTGGGAAACATGTTTATTAGTATACAAAATATAATATTACCAAGAATAGTTTATGATGACTAAATTGAAGTACCAGTTTACTAAATAAGTAATTAGTAATCCCTTCAGTTTAACAGTTAAACAATAAGACTCAGATATGCCATTTTCTATGTGTAGTATTCACTTTTAACAGTGTCTCTTTAGGATTAGACCTGCGAAAGAATATACAATATCCTCTATCATTCACAGAAACATAAAAACAACATTTTATTTACAAATAACCTTTTCAGTCTTATTAAAAAGTTTTTATATACAGTCTCAACTTGCTTTTTACAGTTGTAAAGTTGCCATGACAACGGCACGTACGCAAGATGGCATAGGACTCGTTACGGACCTAAACCCTGCGTTATCTCGAAAAAGGTAGGTTTTGAGCTTTAAAACGCTGGACCAGTACGTTTCAATGGAACGTATATGATCTTGATGCCCGCGTCAAAATCTTTAAAACCCAACCTATTCCGCCTCGATCCGCCGACTCTCAGCTTTGAAACCTCCCAGTTTTTTCATCACTTTTATTTAAGCCCTAGTACGGATTTAAGAATTGAAATTAGGATTCGTCACTTCTCCGTGAAATTCCCTTTCTTTTGATACCTCACTCATCAAAATCCATCGCTCCTGAGAGCCGGAAAAGAGATCTATACTACCGTCATAATATATAGTAGAATATATAATAAATATATAATATATGATAAATCATATTAATCAATTATTTACAATTTTTATTGTTTTTGAAACGGTATGATGTTTATTCATTCCCACATCTGCGTATATTTTAATTTTTCACTCTGGACAGACAATATGGTGCAGCGGCTGATACGGATTAATTTATGACCTTAAACCTACTTTTATTTTTTTAAATTATGGAAAAATACAAGACCAAAGAGAAATTTAATAAAACTGATGCTCAATTTATGATCCAAACCGTATTTTTTTTTTTTTTTTTATACTGGGATTTAATTGGAAAATTGGCTTTGGTTAGTACTAAATACTACTCTACTTAGAAATGGGGATTCTACTTAGATAACTATTTTCCGTATATAAGCCACAGGAAAACCTAATTATCAGCATCGGCAAGTTTTCCCAAATTTCAAAACAATCAATAAAATGTACGAATGTGCTTTCGGATTGGAACTACATAATTGTAAGAATAAATAAGAAAAATTGTATATGAGAAAAGATAGAAAGGATTGAATTGGTTCTGAGAACTTCAGGGAGAGAAATCCTAGCTTAAGAGAACCTGAATATTGTAGTTAAGCTGAGCAACCTGTTTCAATCAAGAGAACGTTAAAATATTTGTTCGTAATTAAAAAAAAAAAAAATCCGTGAGCAGTAGAACTCGTAAAGTCGTATTTTCACGTTAAAAAAATATATAAAATATATATATATATATATATATATATATATATATATATATATATATATATATATATGTATATAACATATCGAAATTTACACGTACTTCTATTATATGGTTCTGCCTCTTCGCTGACCTTCGATAAGGAAAGATTTCTACAACAGATTTCGAGTTCCCTAACTCAATTTGGAGGGGTTTTAAAGGTGCGCTAATGTTTTAAAAAATCGGAAAACCCAAGGGGATGGGGGAACCAAGTCGAGGATACGTCCCCAACACCAACTGAAATTTTCAGCTCTATAAACTAATATGGTGGAGCTGTAGCGAAGCGCAAAACTTAAAAAACGCCGAAATTTCAGATAAACAAACCTATTTTGACTGGAATTTGCCCATTCTTTAACGGTATCGTTCTTCCTGGAAGAAAGCCCTACATACCGAATTTCAGCTCATTTGACCCAAAGGGGAGTCGCTGGAGGTGCTCAAATGTAGCGGGGGAAAAATATATATATCACACATCTCCAAATCTTCCATAATCGTGCTCTAGGGGTTATGAAACGGATAGAAAACGCAATCCCGCCGCTCACCGCCGACTTTCGACCCACTGCAATAGTCTATTTTTTCGGGGAAAATACAACTAAAAAGGCATTGAAACAGTTGAAATAGCCATATCTTTGCTAACACTCGTCCGATTTCGATGAAAAATCTTTTGTATTATAGGTAATTTACTTTCCTTTCAAATGAAACAGGTTTTAAGACCCTTCACATACCCAAAGGGGGCCCGCTCCTAAAGGTGCTCAAATGTAGCGGGAAAAAAAAAACTCACTGCAATAGTCGGGGAAAATACGACTAAAAAGATCATATGAGAAACGCTAGGCTCAAAGATCTATCTAGGATTTTCAACCTCAACGAATCACCAAAAATTCTTGCATAATTAAGGTTCAATCAGTCCCATATCTGGTTCACTTCGCCCCAAGGGGTGATTCACTTTACCCCCATGTGTGGGTCAAAGTGAGCCGAAAAAAAAGAATTTTGGAATAATAGGAAAAAATATTACATTAATAAAATAGATTTTTTCAATCTACATCGAATATCCAAATAGTAGTTTAATTTTGTATTTCATATTGTTTCCAAACACAATTAAAAATGTTTTTAAAAAAAGTGGTTCATTTGATCCCACTTTCGTCTGCTATATCCGTTAGGTTAATACTTTTTAGAATGTTGATATGAGATGTGCTATTTCAGATCTGAATTTATGCGATCTTATGTTTTTTAGACCTGATGAGGCCTGAATTGCAGACAGATTGGTGGGAAAGACCCTTATTCGATTTTTGGATTCTACGTATCTTGAAACACCTCGAATTTTGAGAGATGTTTAAAAAAAAAAAAAAAATCTTGGTCGATTACAAAGGTTCATTATTGGCAACAATAAACCAAAATATACGCATTTATATTCATAGAAAACAAATTAGTATTCCGTACTGCGTTAAGCGACCACATTAATATTTCTTACTACATTAAGCGACCACATTAATATTCGTACCCAGTATGCGGTTTCATGTAGTACTGCAAATGTTGGAAGTATTATTACAATACATATCTTAATGGCATAATGATTGTGTGGGATGAAGATGCAAGTTTTCTCTTGATGCCAGTTTTCCTTTAATTTCTTATTTTAAAATCTCCAATATTTAAATTCGCTGCTTGAAGCAAGGTAACATGTGGATGTGATATAACAAATTGACAAATAATGTTTAATTTCCAGTAATGGAGATCATTTCGTGCGGTGAATTCTACAACTGCAATTAGGTAACTGCAATTCCACGTTTCGGGAAAGCTAGATATTCGAAATGCTCTGGGTATTGAATGGATTTTTTTTCCTGGTTTTGATCTCTCACCCATCTTCAGAGTGTAGTTTCCAGTATAATAATAAAAATTCTCAATTTTCCAATTATTGGGTGTTCAAAATAATTAAGAAACTCTTCAGTTTTATTTTTAGTATTTCTGTATTATCATAGCAGTAATAACTCCTACATAACAGAAATTGAAATCATTATTTTAATATTGATCAAACGTTACAATAAATATTGGCCTCCTCAGTAATTTGTTCTAGTATTTGTTTATAAAAAAAAAAAACTTTTTTGAATTTCTTTTCTAAATATACAATTTCTTCCTTTAATATAACCTAATTTATTTAGCAATAAAGCACAAGTTTCTTACAGATACAATAACGACTTATAAAATATGTCACGGTTACTGGTTTCTATGAAATGTGTGTTTATTGTAAAAAATACCGGGTTTCCACCGCTGATTTTTTTATATGGTACCAAATCCACAAGTCACCACAGAATGATCCTCGGAACTCGTTTAGTCCTGAAATGGCCGTCGATTAGAAAATTATTAAGTGTTTTGGAATTATTATACCAAAGGCTAAAAAAAATTAATAAAAAAGATTCTATTGAAATAATTTTTCCTTTTTTCTTAAATATAAAATTATTTGGAAATAATAAGCCATATCTAGTATAATAATTTGCAGCGTTTTTCAATAAATACTCGTATTATCTCGTAACAATTACATATATTATATAAATACAGATATAACGCATCATTCATTTATGGGAACCGATATCTAAAAAGTAAGGGAATCGCTGGTCAGAATGATAGGCAAGCCAAATAAATCGTATCCGGCAAAAACACTGCAGACTCCTTCAGATTAGAGAGATAGGAGGAGAAGACATGACCAACTTCTACCAAGACAGAAACAGTTCCTTCTACAAGCCTTTGGCGGTAACGGAGTCTTTTCTGCGAATCTAGAATCGCCTGACTTGTCGAAAAAGTATATAAATATAAAGGACTATACCTAAAATATTCAAAACTGTCACGAAATATTTATCCACGCGAAATAAATAATAGATAATAGCATGTCCGTTGCTAAAGACAAAAAAGAGAGAGAGAAAAAATAAATATATCATGAAGAGACAAGGAAGGCCATCGACAACGGTTCTCTGTTATTTTAAAATTAAAAAACAAAAGTAAAATAATAATTTTGAAAAGAAAAATTTAACGTAAATTACGGATAAGGAACTATCGGAAGGAACAACATAACTTCAATGTGATATATATAATAAATTATAATTGAACTAACGCGATTTGCGTACTACTAACATACCACTGGAATATAAAGCTCAAACCTTCATGGAGAATTTTACGACAATAAATCCAACAAGAATAGACTATAAATTTAACATTCAGGAATATGAGCGGCACAGTATAAAGTACTATCATGTCTCGCTAAATACGGTGGTGCTGTCCTATAGTAAGATGGTGAAACTTTATTTTTGTTGTCAATTGATGAATATTTTATTCATTCAAGTGAATCTTACTTTTTTTTTCCGTTTATTTATAAATTTAACTCACCATACCTGAAACTTTAAAACCTCGAGCAAACACCATTGAGTTGGCTGTCATTTAGCCGAGTGATACTCCATTTAGCATACAATCATTTCTGTTAAACTGGACCTGTTATTTGACTTGTTTTCTATTGTTATATTTAATTTGCCATCGTTGAAACTCGACGAATAGCATAAATTGCATGCTAAATGAGAGATTATCGTACCCTTTATTTAGTGGGGTGAGCAATCTCTAGTCTGCAAACGATAATAAGGTTGTAAGGTTTTCAGTCCTAATGAAAACTGAAAACAATAACATATTCCATTAACCAAAAATGAAGAATGTGGCTCAGTCCACATCAAGAGGAAAACTCGCAGCTGGGTAGATCCCCATGGGCAAAGAGAGGGAGGGGGGAGGGTCTTCAGAGGCTGACAACACTGACACCGGGATGATGAAGTGAAGAATAGCAGTGGTGCCCATTGGATGAGATAAGCTCCAAATAAGGCAATGGGGAAAACAATTGTCAAAAACTCCCACCCCTTAAGGTTCCACTAGTCTCCGTTCAAGAGACTTGTCAATTATGGAAGATCAATCAATATGTTTTACAAAAAAAAAAAAATAAAATACATATTATGAATTATGTAAGAATTGTGAAGTCGCCTTATGACGAAAATTAGTTAGGTCCACCATTTGGTTTTAAAAGTTCACTTCTACATCGTAAAATAAGAAACGAAAGTGTTAGGAAGATATCGATCTTTATTTGAAATTACAAGATTTCTATAAAATCTCGTAATTTAAATTTGAAACTGTCGTTTTAAAAAAATATAAATTTCAACTTACACACTCATTCAGATTTGATACAGAATTATTTTTGAAATATCATTATAATTAAATATTATTATTTGAAAGCTGAAGGCTTCGTTTTGCATCATCCAATTTCATTATAAAAATAATTCGTAATTATTTTCTTGTGCAACCTCAATTGACCAACATTTTTATGTTTGGTTTTTTTTACTGATTATTTTTTCTTTTTGTTTCATCTTGGTCTATTAGTTTATCGTGATTTTCATTCAGAAAGAGTTCCCAAGAAAAACATTCTTCGATTGTTCCTATTAAACAACCCTTCAGCTAATAAAATATTCATTGGCCGATCCGGCCTCGGTCACCTCCCGGCTACCGGTTATAAAAATGCAAATACGTCTGAAGGCGAAGGCTGAAAAAGCGCAATCGCATCATGCCGGCAATAGGCTGTGGATCGATAGGGTATCGATTAATAAAGAAAGCAGTAGAAATATCGACTACCATGGCAACTTACGGCCAACACATCATTACCGATCGGCGACTCCTTTTCTCTAAAGACACAAAATAGCTAATGATGAACCCACCGTGGAATATTCGGATCCTTCGACATACTCATACATAGCTCAGACTATTTCTACGAATCGAAAAGCACAGTTTATTTCCGCTTTTCAAATGAACTTCAGCTCTACAAGAGTTGTAAATCTTATATTCCAAATGGTCGTTTTCTGAAACTAAATTTACTTTCATAGCTGTTCAAATTAACATTTAAATATATAATAAAATTTTGAAGTATTGTAAAAAGCGTGACGACTCAATTAGTTTATCGAAAAATAAAACATTGAATAATTATTATGATAAAAATGAAAGATTACCCATTGAGTCTTTAAAATAGGGACAAACATCAATCCAGACGTTTCGCCAATTTAGGACAGAAGGAATAACATCACATATCAATAATGTAAAAAGTCACATTAATAAGTGATTTTTTCCCATCCTCATACCTGACTCTTCGGTCATATGGGTTTTTAGGCAGCAATTGAGTACTATGTGGGGTTATACGAATGCCACTGCTGGCAATAAATATGCACTTTATTTATTATTTTACAGTAAATTTTAATTATGGGAACAATTAAACAAGGTTTTATGTGGTGCAGCCCAGTTAGTGCTGGGGCTGCACCTTATGTAATGCCTGATTGCGTGACCAGCCCTCCTGGTCCTCTGTGTCCGTCCGGGTGTCGGTCCTGCCTTTTCGGTTCGCTGCATCCGCCGGCGTCGACGCCGATCCGGTCTTCCTGGTACCAGCCCTCCTGACTTGTTAGTTATTTTCTTGCGCAGATGGTGGCACGCCGCTGTCTGATGGGCGAGCCCTTCCTTGAGTGAAATGCGAAAGACCCACCACATCCCTCCACCAGCAGATAAACGAGAGATAATTCTCTTCTTTCATAAGACGGAGGAAGTCCGATTCGACGAGGGCGAAGATTCCGGTTTTCCTTGACAACCTGGCTCGGTATCCTTCGCTGACGATGAATGCTCCTACGACGTGTTCCGCTATCTCAGGGACTCCGCAGGTGGGGTACCGGGGTTCAATATCCTTTCCAGGTGCCTGTAGCTTTCCCCGAAATCCTCCGTGTCCAGTCAGAATCTGCGAGACCCACAACTCAGAGATAACCCTTGGATAGAGGGAAAGAACTTAAAGTGGCTCCTTTCAAGTTCGCCATCCACTGTCCATCCCCCTCTTCTATGGAATCCTCCCTGATGACTTCTCCATTGGTTCTCACCGATTCCCTGCCGGAATCCCTCCAGCCTCTGCATCTTCACATCATACTTCCGAGTATTCTCATAATTCCTAGACATTTACAAACATAATACACACACATGGAGCTACTTTGTGATAGGTGGGATAACTTTGTGACAAGAACTTTTTTTTTTTGTAATATCCCACAAAAAAATAGCAACAAAAATGATACCTTGTAGGTAGGATCTAAGCCTCGAGGGTTGCTGAGCCTAATGTGGCCTTGTCATGGGTCGTGCTCTTCCGTTAAATGAAGTTGAAAAATCTTAACAACATTTAAAGGTATAACTTCTACATTTTATCAAAAACTCTGTAAATTTGGTATGTTGAGCCAACCAAAATATTTATCCTGTTTCCAAATATGTATTATTTTTATCTAATAACTATCTTAGGTCATAATGCCGCATTATCTGCAATGAAATATTGTTTTCAAGCGGGGAAATGAATAAAAACTTAAAAAATGAATGGTAGCATTGTGACAAGTGTCGAAATCATGATTCGCTTATCAGTAGCTCCTTTTCGAAAGCAATGGCAGTACCTTCACCAAGAAAAACAAGCCAGGCGGAGAGGCGACCAGTTGGTGATTAGCATCTTCCTTCCCTCAGCTTCTTCTGCACCATCCAAGCTCTGGAACAGGTGAAACTGTTCCTGAAGAAGATAAAACTAGCAACTACTCTCCAAGTAAAGAATGGAATGTTGGAGAGGCCTTAAGCATTCCAGAGCCTGCACCATGTGGCACTGAGGCTCAAACAGAACATAGCAATGCAAACACTCCACAAAATCAAGATGAACTTTAAGAAACGTGATTAAATGTTTCTGAAAGTGATTAGGTCTGCAATGAGTGTTATTTATAGTTAACTAATAGTTAACTTTATAACAAAAGTAAATTCATGTGTATTTTCAATCTAAATTACCTCAGTCGTAAAGTTACCCTGACTGACGTGGTAAAATTGTGCCAAAGAAAAAGTCGTTGGGTCTTCATGTGAGTCAAATTAAAATTTCTCAGTGGAACAAATTAGAAGCCTAGATATAAGTAAAAAAAAATACAAGTAATTTTTAGAAAATAAAATAAATAAGTTCGATACGCTGTATCTTTGCTGATACTTGTGATTTGTAATTTTTTTTTCTTGTTTTGCTTATTAGAGAATTTAATTATCTTTCATATGATTATATATATATATATATATATATATATATATATATATATATATATATATACACACATAATTTTCACCATAAAATGTATACTTCTTGAGTTATGCGGAAATAAAATTTTCTCGGTGATGTACTACATAAATGGATAGCTAAAGAGCTTTAATGAGAAGACTATCAAAATAGTTAAAACCGTTTTCGAAAAAATTGTAAAATCGTTTATATAAAATGGCAATTCCGGTCAGTCGATTTTAGCGAAAAAGTTGCTGAAAGATCTGGATACAACTGCCTTAAATAAGTAATTTCAATTTCCTCTTTATTCAAATACGCACGCATAGACCATTTTGACAGACTGGTTATTCGGACCCAGGTGTAGATAGGCATTCACATTGAAAACTCGGATTAAAATTTTTTTGCCATTCTCCTACTACATGTTTCATAAATAGGTAAGTGAAAGTAAAAATACAATATAACGAAAATATCATCACAGAACTAGTTTCAAGAGTATATAATAATAATACGTGTCGTAAATGCCAAGGTCAATTGAACGAACCTAATTTACAATTAAGGTTACGAGAATCACGGAATTTTCGCATTAGTTGTATTCAAATGTGCTTGAGGTTTAATCCGAGTCAATGAATGAAACAACGCTGTTGAATATTTACACACGCAATACCTTGTCAATACTTAGAAGTAATTATGAAATAAAATATTTTATTAAAACCTTTTTTTTTCCAAGATTAAAAGATCGAGACGGGATAAGTTGGATTTTAAAAGATTTTGACGCGGGCATCGAGATCATTTTACGCTCCCGCGGAGCGTGTTGGTCCAGCGTTTTAAAGCTTAAAAACCTGTCGTTTTTGAGATAATGCACGATATAGGTCCGCACGGGCCCTGTGCCATCTTGCGTACGTGCCGTTGTCATGGCAACTTAATGATATAAGTCTGTTTACAAACACTTTTAATGAGTGGGAAATTATATATTGTTTCCATGTCCAACCTTAAAGGGCACTGCTTAATATGAATACTACATATAGAAAATGTTATAGCTGCATCTAATTGCCTAACTGCTAAATTGAAGAGATGTTTTCCAGCGAGGTAAGCTAATTGCTTATTAAATATGAACTGTAACTTCAACATAGTCATTAAAGAAACTATGTAGCTTCACCAAATGTGTGTGTTAAATAAAGTTTCTTGATAATATTCTATTGTTTATACGAATAAATATGTTTCCCTAATATCGCTTATACTTGGACTTAAGAATTAGAAGATATGTAATGCGAGAGTTCTCGCTCGGGTATACTAGTTTTCATTTATTTACCATGTTTCTTCATATTAATTGAATAAATTTATAAATTTTGATATCGTATATTTAAAATATAATTAACTGGATTCCATCATGCTGAAAATGACCTTGAGGACGATCGAAAATGTTCCTAATAATAAAAATTTAATATAGAGGGATTAGACGAAGACTCGTTAAATTCTATTTAACAAACGAAAAAGCTATGATCGAATATAAGTGTGAATGCCAGAGGCTAGTAGCACTTTCAAAGTACTACAGAAGAGCAACAAGAAGTTTCAGACCCCACTGCATTTCTTCTTGTGGGTATTGGTCAATCTTTATAGATGATGTGCTGCATATTTATCTACCCTAGTAGATTATTTACGATACGTATACTCGAAAAATATGGTCAGAATAATGGAAATACGATAATAAAATAAAAATTTGAATTAGGACAGCTTATCTCAGACGTACAGAATTATTTATGGAATAATTACGAAATCAAACGGCTGCCTGTGCAAACCGTTATACACGCCATACAGTGCGGCCTTCAATAAAATAAATTACAAAATAAAATAAAAAATAATAATAATAATAATAATAATAATAAAAAATGGACAAAGAATCAAAGATAAATCGATGAAGTATTTCGTTGCCAGTTTTTAACCGTATAGTCTGAGTTAAAAGTAGAAAGCTTTATTTTATATTTCGATAGCTCAAAATATAACATAGGATGAGTTATGAATTTATGGCTAGTTGAATTTGGGAATTTCTCACTAAATTATATTTACTGGTTAAAACTTATTTGATTTGTCAATGGGTTTTTCTCTTTTCAAAATAGCTGACGGAAGTTAATATTCCTATTGATGTTCAAATCTTATTATCTCAAATTCGGCAAAAAATATGCGATACTTTCGATTGATTTAGGTTCTGTAATTTTTTTTATTAATTCTAGATTTTTTCTATAAATCTTAGCTGGAGCTAACTGCAATACTTATTTTTATTAATTTTTTTTTTTTAATATCGATGCATCAAAAGCTGTTTATTTGAAAAAAAAATGTATACTGACTATTAATACAGTTGTTTTATAATTACATTTATTTGACTTGAGAAAGTTATGGTTGGTCTAATTTGATAAGTTTTAATAAAGCTAAAGAATGCTGCAAATTATTAAACAGTGGTTTATTCCAAATTCCAAATAGTAATATTTCAAAAATATTTGGTGTGCCTATTTACAGGACTTTTCATACCGCTTTGGTTTAGAGTTCAGACATTAAGATTATCTTTAAAATGAGCATTTGGAATGTTTCGGGAAAGTTGGAATGTTATCGAGTTATCAAATAACAAAACAAAGGTGAACCGGTCCGATTTAAATAATATTTTTTTGGTTTTGTAGGGAATTTTATTAGCTTTCGATAGACCAGAACGAAAAGCAAATAAATTAATTCTGGACAGATGGATTTTTTTTTTTATTCGATATTTCCATTCGACGTATCTTGAAACGTAAAACCTCAAATTTTAAGGGAGGGTAGTTTATTTTTTTTTTTTCTTGATCGATTACAAAGGTCTATTACTGAAAATAATAAATCAAAAGCAATTATATTTTTTTTTATTTTTAAATATTTTGATGAGCTGATCCTAAAACACGTAACATTTTCTCTCTATCTTTATAAATTGCCAAGTTATGGGATTATAAAATCTCTAATCGGCTGCAATTTTAAAATGAAAATACAGCCGGTAATGCCTAGTTCCGAGCATCAACCTGGGGTGATCTGAGACTTTTTTGCCATATCTCAAGAAAATCGGTCAAATAGACTCCGAGAAAAGCTGCGGACGGCGTGTAGATGTTTTTTTTTTTTTTAATTAGATATTTGGATTCTACGTTTCTTCAAATGTAAAACTTCAAATTTTAAGGAGGAGGGGGGATTGAAATTAATTTTATCTTAGTCGATCACGAAGGTCTATTATTGAAAATAATAAACTAAAATGAAAAAAAAGTATTATATTATTTTATTCATTTATTTATTTTGAGGTATTATATCTAACGATTGTTTTAAGCAGCTTTATTGAAATTCTGACCATTAATTTGAAACGATAAAACAAATGTTCAGGACCCAGTCAACAACAATTTTGCTGAATAAATCCCGATTATTTATTTCATCATAATAAGATCACAGTCGATCAAGCAACACCAATAATTAATTTGAAACAGTTTTACTAAAAAAAATATGATATAATGAAGATAATGATGACTATAAAAAATAATTGAGATCTCATATGATGTACGAAGTTCATTGTATATACTTCTTGAAAAATTCAAATTCGCGACTTAATTACAAATTTTGATTTTAGGCCAAAATAACATTAATTAGCCGTACTGTGCATCGGACCGAATCGATACAGATGGTCCTTCATGATACACAGCCATAGAGGTACTATAACTATAAATTAATAATAGATATATTATTTGATAGCAGCGTGCTATAATAGATAACATCACCAGAGGCAACACGCGAGTGTACATTAACCACGGGTCGATAAGATCTAATGATAGTGGTGTGGAAGGAACCAATGATCACTGGTTATGAGTTAACAGGATCATATGGCTCATGCGATCATAGGTTCATACATACATACGATTAAGACATGCTGTATCCGAAGTCAACACTAAATCCCTTTATAAACTACATTTCCATTCAGTTATCATCCCAAAGACTTTTCAGTAGAACCCAAAGACTGTTAAGCAGTTTAGTAAAACTTCGGATCCTAAGAAATAAGGGACGACTTTGAACACATTATTTAAAAATCTTTTTTTTTTTGGACTCGAGAGACACGGAAGTTAAAATTATGCAATAGTAAAAAACATATTTTTTTTTCTCGATCCATTACCATACTTTATTAGCTTGGAAGTCGAGAGATAGGGGATAAAATTGTATAAAATGTGTTAGGATTTTTAAATCTAATGTTATGAATTAAATTTAATCGGATTTAAACAATTAAGAAATAAAATACTTAAAAAAAAATAATTGTAGCATTAGGTATAACAAACGACTAAGAAGACTCATTCATTCATAATTAAGTTGAAACTAAAATAAAGGATTTTAAGTGATATTTTTAGTCATTTATTTTTTTTAATTGATGCATCATTCATTTAAAGAGTAACTAAAAAGTGCAACGAAATGAGGATTAACGAGGCTGAGGTCCTTGCAACAACCGGCGCCGTGTTGGAAAGATTTAGGGAGTGACGTGCTCATGGTGGAGGGTACATTGAACATTTTCATTCAGGAATATAAAGTAATAGGTCCTGTTAAATATTATTCAAGGAAAATTTCATTTGTTATACCCACATTAAATATTTCATTATTTTAATAATTAATAAGAGTAATTTAGTAATTAATTTATGGCCATACAAAAACCAGATCACAGAAAAAAAGAAATAATTAAAGCTTTGCAATAATTTATCGTAATTATTTTTTTGAGAAGAGAGAATTTCATATCACATAATCGTTTTACAAAACTGGAGACGAATCCCAGCTTACTCTGCAACAGACATCAACTTAATTAACATGAACTTAAACAAGAAAGTTGGGAATTTGTTGCCCAGAGTAAGAGGCTGATAAAAACCAAAACGAGAATAATCCACGAAATTAGCGTAATTTAGCCTCTCGAAAGCCCCCCTTAAATGGTTTCAACAACTGTAAATTCTGCTTCTTTTAAAGAAATTTTTTTCATAGTTGCAATTATGCAATTATGAATTTGACCCAACTTGAATAGCTTTTTAGTTATCCGTTCCTATTCAAGAAGTAACATGATAAACTTAAAAAACTTTAAGTTCCTGCTTTTCTGTGTGGAATCCTTCAGGTTTATCCTTTCCATCCAGAAGTATTTACTAATAAATAGTAACTAGTGGGGAGGACGGAGAGTCGCTAGAGCTATCTACCGAATGCACTATTGCCGAAGTAAAACGATTCCATTGTCCGATCGATATCCTTTCAATTTGTGACCAAAATGTATACTATTTGAAATGAATAAAAAATCACATACCTAAAGGTGCCTTTAAACATTTGCCAAGCCTAGGAAAATCAAATGTATAAAGGTGAAGTGTTTTACTTGGTTTGGAAAGGCTTCTCCGAGTTTGAGTCCGCTCCGGTTCTTGCGTGAAGTGCCACAACAGCGCTAGTGTAGCATCCGCATATTAGTTTATTTATAAAAATTATATATTTTTAACTGCTTCCTTATAAAATAAAACTATTTTGAGCCGAAATTAACAGCCGACAAAAGTTGGAATAGCCTAAATAGTAGCGCGTGGATAAGTTAGTTTGCTAAGCTTCAGTGAACTCTTATTACATGCTTGCCGTTTGGCTTGGCAATTGCATAAAGGCATCATAACGGATCGATTATTCTCCATGAAGTCGATTTTCTTATTGTCCTTGAATTACTAGCATAAAAAGAATTTCATATTACCATTCGCTAAGAAAATGTTCACGAACAGCCTGTTGACTATAACCTTGAGCCCTGTAAAACGTCGAATTATTTAATGGAATTAATTATATTTCACCAGATGTTTCTATTTCATTGACATAACAGACTTTTATAACATAAAAGAATAAAAATATTTTTTTTTTATTGAATAAATGTCTTGAATTTTAAATTTTTTTTTGATTATTTATTTATTATACAAAACAAAAAAAAATTGAGGTTAAAAAAAATAATTTTTATCTTCTTAAATTTATGATTAAAGACTGGTTCACCCGAGTAAGTTTTTTGATCAAAGCTTTGGCCAATAAACTTACTCGTGTAAAGAAGTCTTTATAATTAGGGATTGATAAATAATTTGCCACTTCTATAAATTTGTTTTTATTGAAAACTAGTTTCAAATGTTATACATTCATCTTCAGTTCTAAAAACACCCAACAATTTAAAAATCAGCAATTTAAAATACAGTTTGGTATTATTAAATTATAAGTCGTCAATATATATATATATATATATATATATATATATATATATATATATATATATATATATATATATATATATATATATATATATATATATATATTAAATTAAATGAAATATAAATTAGTATTACGTGTATTAAATGTAATTAAATTATCATTAATTAGTTCTCGCACTGAACTCCGTGCGTTCACGCGTTCAGTGCGAAATCGAACCAATGTAACCTGTCATGTTTGAAATAATCTACTTAAATCTTGGTGAGCACCAACATGTATTTGACCTCTTGTCTTAATTAAATTCATAATTCATAAATGTTTTATAATACTAATTTATATTACATTTAATTTAATATGTATAAGTATGTATGTATATGTAACATGTATATAAATATGTATTATGACGAAATATAATTTAATATGTATTAATAATAATACAAACCTGTGTTTTAAATAGCTGATTTTTTAATTTTTGTGTTTTTAGAACTGAAGATGAATGTATAACATTGGAAACTAGTTTTCAATAAAAACAGTGGCAAATCTATTTAGTTTTAGTTTCATTGTATAATGACGTATTCCTCAAACACGATCTATATAAATTCACCCTCTCCCAATTCAAATATAAAGAAAAATAAACTATCTAGAATATTGATACTTTGTTTGTTTCCAATAATAACTTTTTCGACAGTTGCTCAAACATATCAACCTAATAGCCAAGTTAAATTTACTTATATATACCATGGTAGAGTACTAACTATTACGAATATCTAAGATCGTAATCCTTTGCAAGCAACAAGGGATAGAAAGATGTGTAAAAGGTGCTTTAGAGGAACGCTAAGACTAAGGGTAAGATTGGGTATCCTCCAAGGAAAAAGATCAACCAAAACTAAAACAGTTAACTATTGATAAATTGATAAAGCATAATAGAAGCGAGTCACTTCTAAAACACCATAAAAATCTTGGCTAATGGCTGATGAGTAACGAACAAAAATATCTGGTGTGCCTACTCACACCATTTTCCTTATCGCTTGGCAATCAAATTTTTGTTTGTGTTTTTTAAAACAAATTTTAGCTTAATAGACCAGTTAATCATCTATGAAATGATCAGAAATTAGCTATCGATTTTTCGATTTTTTTTTTTTTTTATCTGTAGAGAATTTAATTGGTCTAACAACAAAATAATAACAAAAACCGGTCTACCTATTTAAGAGATAATCGTGGCGCAGACATTTAAACAGACATAAAGACCAATAGCCGAAAATGCGTTTTTTCGACTCAGGAGATTATGAAACTCATAGATTAGAAAAACAAAAAAATTCACGCGATTATAATACATTCCTCACCTAGTAGCGGTAGGAAAGTAAAAAAAAATGTAAAAAACGTAATATCTAAGATAGGATTAAAAAACAAAAAATTATTTTAAAAACCTCAAAAAACAAATTCTCATTGCTTTTAATCTATTTTCACTACTTCAACCAGCTATGCTAGAAGGAATTGGCGCATTGATAGACCGATTATTTATTTATGGTGATTTGAGAGACTAAAGGTTTTGTTTTTGAGCCTTCCTAAAATACCTGAATAAAATATCTGTTGACTATCCATACTTAAAGATGTTGTGTTACCTTTATAAATAATGAAACGTTTCGAAACTTGACAAAGGAAATACAAATTAAACTAAATGTTGGTATTCTTAGATCTCTAGTTGGCCTCAAATTATTCAGGAATAGTTGCCAAGAGGCATAGCAACGAGGGATTCATGATAATTCCACGATTTCTACTACGGCCGCCAAACTCTTATTAAGGATTTGTATATATCGAACTTCCATACATTGAAATCCTCATACAAAGGTTTTGAATTCTTTCAAGTTTATTGAAATTAGTTTTACAAGTTGAGCTCCACACTGGAAAGCATAGGTAAGTTGAGCTCGGATCACTGATTTATAGAGCATAAGTTTGTTTTTGGGGATTTTTTATTGAAAAAATTTTTATTAGAAAAAAATATTCTGCACATCGAATAAAATTTCTATATACCGAACTAAAGACACATTTTAATATTTAATATAAAATGAAATTTCTATAAATTAGAGCCCTTAGTTTATGTCCATGAGAATGGGTAATAATTAAGTAAGAAAACAAAAATTTCCCGCTTTTTCTCAAAACAATTTAAATTCGGAGATGACCTTGTTTCAGAAGAAGCACTACTTTGCGCTAAAATTAAAATAAATTAAAATGTATGTAAACATATTTTTAATACATTACATGTTATAATATTATTATATAAAAAAAACTAGCACCCGAATCTATAAATATGCCAATTACTTACACAATAATTATAATACTAATCCCATCTTTAGCTCGAAATAATGTATCGCACGAATTAATCTATGCCGAAATATAAACAGGAATTCACTATGACTTAGTAACCTTCAGAGCCTGCATAGCCTTCCTGCTGCAATTCTTGTATCCAGCATCAGATTTACCTCAAAAGTGTTTCAATTTTCTTAGAATAAACGTAAAATTAGCATGCCATGAAATATGAAATTATTAATCTAAAATAAAACAATTTCAAGAATTATATAGCAGCTCGTCGAATTTTTTTTTGTAGGACAACTGCAAATATTTCCCTTAAGTACTGATGTACAAATTGGCTAATACGTATTTAAGACACCACAAATAAAATTATTATACCACATCAATATCTGTTATGTAAAATCTAGCCACTGATAATTACAATCCACACTATAGTGCTTAAATAATCACAAACTCCCGATGTTTTTCCCTCATAGCAATTTCTACAAGGCGCCACAGAAGGTAAAATGAGCCCTTGACCTTCAGAACTGGAACTGTGTTGGGGAGGGAGGGTTGGCTTCTACACGAGAGATTTTATAGTACTTTATCACAGGGGTGCCCACAGGCGAAGGAGGGGTTACGATTGCGTCGTAAAAATTCTTGGAGGGGAGAGGGGCAAAAAGTGCCCTTTTTGGGGTTTTCAGGAGGGGCGATTGTTTGAAGAAGAAATAGAAAAAGTACGCTAAAACTAAAATTATATAAGTGGTGATACAGACAAACTAGGACAGAAAATTAAAAAGATTTGTTGTAGAAGAAAGTTTTGGTACACACTAGTTTTGTGGGTCTCTGAACTTGAATCTAAGGGTTTCTGACAGATATTATGCCCGGGGCCTTAGTTTTCTATCTATATCTTGGAAACTTGTTTAATTCAAACAAGATCGTTCTCTACCGAATTAAAGTAGATATAATGTTTTACACTTTATGTCCATAAAATATTTTTCTACTATCGAACTTTTTAAAATCGCATCATGTTCTTACGCGTTATAAGTCTCTGTGAGATAATTTCGTCCTCCTTGGTCAATATAAACGGATGCTTGTGAAACCAATATCTAAAAACACCGATCTTGCTGCAATTTTGAATGTTTTCCAAAAATCACAGGTTACTTACCAGAGCATAGAACAAGGAAGGGGTATTCTGGTTTCATTATATGGACATGGCCGTATGCAGATGGTTTCGGCTCCCTTCCCCAAAAGATCAAAAGGATAATTATTCAATTGTGAGAAAGAGAAAAAAAGAAAATTCCGTTAGAAAAAAAAAAGATGTGGGGAGATTATTTTCATCTCAAAACGAACTTCATTTTTAAAATTGTTCAATCTAATGGTTTTCAATTTATCGATATTACTAGAGTTTTGCAGTTCACACTCTCAAGTATAATAAATGAATATAACAATAATAAATAAATAACATGAATAATAACGATAAGGGATTCACATTAAAGAGCAGTAGCGGTAAGTCAGGAAGGGGGGGTACGTCCTCGACTAAGGTGGGGAGGGAGGGGTGCGTTGTTGATGTAGGGAGAGACACCACTGCTTTATCAAATTTGGATTAATTCAAATATTTAAAAAAATATACGTTCATGAAATTATATTAATAAAATACTACCAATATTATTCACTTATTTAGGAAAAAAATGTTTATTCTATGAAATCTTTAAATTTTTAAATTTTGTAAAAAAATTTTTCTTTTATAAAGTACACGGTTTTCGAAAAACGTGGGACAATATTCTTCCATTAGTGCTACTATTCTTGAATAAAATGAACTTCCAGTGGCATGCTGGGGTCGGAAATTTGGATTTTTAAAATCAATAAAAACCCGGACAACATATAAGAAAATCAAAACTTTAAACCTGCCTCTTTCTCTAGGAAGCTATCGGCCGATTGACAAGTCTGCGCATCAGCCGCCAATTAAATAGTTTATATGCTAGACGTGCGCGGTATCATTCAAATCAGGCTGAACTGTCCGTCGATAGTCCCAAGGAGCTGGGATTTTTTTTGTGGCAATATTTGAATTCGATAAAATGCTGAAAAATCTCTTGTGTAGAATCCAATCCTCCCTCGCCAACACTGCTCTAATTCAGCAGGTCGAGGTCATTTTTCGTACTGAGGCGTCTTGTAGAATGCGTTATGACAAAACATCGGAAGTTTCTGAATATAATGTTGAATGTGTACGGTAATCATTAGAGGCTAAATTCGTAACATAACGGATAGTCAACGATATCGCTAAACTGTCAAGTTTTACAACCAGTAAAATAAGATGCAGTATAATAGTCTTATAGTTAAAGCCAGAGAAAATAAATTATTTTTCTATCTATATTTTATTTTTTTATGAATTTTATTGACTATCAGAAATTATTGACCCCAAATAAAAAAAACAAAATAAACCAAAGCAAGCAAAATATTGAAATATGCAACAACCTAACAAAATAAAATATACAAAAAATTAAGTAACGCTTCATAATTCATTTCTATTGTAGCCGTAATTTGATATTTGCGAGTTATTAAGATAGGATATAGATTTAACTTTTCGCGAAACGGCCCTGCACGCTACGATAAATCTTCCTTCCGTACCTTGGCGGTGCCTGCGAGAAAGGCTAGAGCCAAGCAAGCCGTGCACTGCTAACGCGGAACTAATCCAAATAATAAACTAACATGATAAATTGTTTTAAATGATCATTAGCATGAAATAATATTATCATATAAATGAGTAGCCTATATTAAAATAATTATAACATCAGCTGTTCTTTTAGTGTAGTGTCCAGTCAGCTGTTTTAGATCCGCCACTTTTCCAATTCACCGTCACCTGATTAACTGACTGTCGATGGGAAGTAGTACTCTCATTTACTTTGTATGACTATTTATGTTAGCAGTTATATGGAATGGAGCAAAATACATTTCTGAAGTCTTGTAATGTAGGAAGTCTTGTAATTTAGGAATCTTCCGACAATAATATCTGTCAATAATTTTTGCGTTTTATATTATAATTATATTTGGGAATGTGGCTATAACCACTTCAATCCATTTGGATCTTCTGCCTCTGTCCCTCTGATTATCTATGACATCTAAAAGAAATTTCAGGCTTCCGACGAAGAGCAAAGCGATTACTCATGATTCAGATAAGGTCTGACCTGGGCATTGCAGCCTTAAGTGCTGTCTTTCGCATTAACAAAGAATAACTTTAGTAATTTTTTTTTAATTCTCTGAATACTGATTCATTGATCTAATTTTTGATATTTTAACAGAAAATGAGAGGCATTAATAGCTATTGGGAAAATTTAGGTGAACATTTTTATAATATTTTAACAATATAATAATATATTAGAATATTTCATTTCATAACTTATTTTTCGATTATTAATAATTTTATTTTCCAGGATTCAATATCTTTCTTCGCTGTGACATTTGATTTGCTGTAATATACTTCTGGACCGAGGTAGAATGGAATATGATACACCTTTCAGTATTTTACCTTTATTTATTATTACTATTATTAATCGTTTTATATTTCAGAAACAGAGATCTAAGATACACAGCTGTATCGGAAAGCTTGAGAAAACATTTTAGCACATGTTGTATAAGCTGAAGTCTTTAAAAAAAAAAGGTTTATAAAACAACTATTTTAGAAAGAGTGGCACATAGCAAAACCATTTGATCTACGGTTTGTTTATAAAATGAGTGAACCAAGGCAAGCTAATAATAATACTGCCATCGACTGAGGGCGATCTATTTATGCCCGCCTCTATGGGAACAGTTCGATTATGTATAAAATATTCAAGAGATATCGATATTTTCGAGCCACAGCCTTCCTAATTAATCCTTCACATCATCGGCAGAATGACGTAATGAACTGGCACAACCATTAAAAGAATATCGCCTTTGAGTCATCGACCCAAGTTCCAAAAGTGTGGCCGGTTACTGAACTCTGATTAACAACCGCCCACGATCATTAAACTAAATCTTAGTCTCATCTGAATCCATCCGTTCATAATGTATGAGATATTCCGCTTAAAAAGTTGCAGAAAATAACTTTTGGCCATACTTGAAAATTGGTATATAAACAAGTACAAAGTTTACAAGATTGAAATTTCTACAGCAAGTAGTAAAATGACAAAACTGTACAGGAAAAAAACAAAACAAAAGTGAGTTTCTTTTCGTTAATATACTTTTACAGCACTAAAAGTATCGTTTTAAGCCAATTTCCGTGAATTTTTAAACCACTTTCATTGCTACTTAGGTAATGCGTTGAGAGGAAAAATAATATAGAGCACATCCATATCATAATTTTATATTAAATATAATATAATTTAATTTATTTGTATATAAATTTAATATAATTTTAGTTTTCTATTTTATTGATGCCTGCAAAATCGCTATAATCAGAGACATTTTTCTAAAACTTGTTTTCAGATGCGAAACAAACTTAAAGTGGCTGCAAAAAAAAATAAAAAAAATATGAGCCTTAAAAATGTTTTACCCATGGTTTTGTACTCGCCAAACGAAAAAGAATAACTAATGATAAAATAATAAAAATCAAAAATCTCGAGCAACAAAATAAATTTAAACTGAGTGATTTTAAATGGATTTATCCCAATGGATTCTTCCAACTGAACATTTAGTAACAATGATTTTATTTGAGGATGATATTGTATTGTCTTTATTTCTTGACACTGTTTTGTTTCGATGTCAGATGCGCTGTCTCTGATCTGCATTTATATGATCTAATCTTTTACTGAATATGGCGAAATGTTGACTCGTTCGTTATTTACAGGCACTTGAGAGACTTCAGGCTTTGTTTTTGGTAACATCCTAACAATGTTTTTCTTAATTTAAATTAAAAAAATCCACTGACGTATATTTCTTTTCTTTCAATTAGATTTCTGGAGTTACATATATATCCCGAAAAAAACTATCAAGGGAATACACGAGTCTTTAATAGAAATAACCCCATGGCCATCTTCCTTCCTGAGCAAATAGAGTCTAACCATATAAGACTTTGGGTGATGAATTTTAGCATCCGTCATCATAGAGCATACCAGGCGGAACAATTCTTGTAGTTTGGTAGTCGAACAGTTTATTACATCAAAACTACATGCTACCGATGATATGGCACTATTAATGGTATAAATTTCATTTTTACCAGTTATGTGACTCCTAAGAATTTGCTGCAGGGTTTTCATTAAACTTGGTAGATATTTCACCGAATATCTCTTTCTTGTCTATCCTTATAGCTCGCTTAATGCGGATTGGTGTCTGATGGTCTCTTCTGAACGAAGTTGTAAAGAACTCCATTCCATTACTCTCCCTTTAGTAACATAACATGTAGCATACTTTTCGAGACCAAAAACATGTTGATTGGAACTAAACGTAAACACAAGTTCCATCATTATAACCATTATAATTGATCCCTATTTTTCGCATATAACTTCAAGTCGTCCATATAGATACTATTGCTGATTATCATACTTTCTCTACATTAGGGGATATATGAAGTAGTAAATAACGATTTATAGAGAATGGAGCCAGAATAAGTTCAGAGAATTTTATTTTATCTTATAAAAACTATGTAAAAGGCGGTGTATATTTAAAAAAATACCATTAAATATGTTTTAAAAGAGAGATTGAAAAAAAATAGTATATGTAAACTATGTACGTACATGTTGATATTTTTTTTAAAAAAACAATTTTATGGAAACAAATAAAAAAATGTTGAGAAGGATATATCAACTAAATATAAAAAAATATGTAATTTTCGAAATCAACTTGCACCTATCTTTTACGTTAAAAGATTATCTTAAATTGAGGTAAAGTATTCCTAATTCGCTATCCATTGGATAGGATACAACAACACAACAGAGCCCAGTCCATTTTGCCAAAGAGCTCTTAAAGTAATTCACAATCTAATACCCTTAAAGAATTAATACATTAACTTGTTGGTTTTCCTTTTAAAGAGGATTAATGCGTTCAACCCTAATTACTAATTTGTTTAATCAAGGTTTAATTCTTTATTACCTTTTATCATTATCACGGAATTAATAATCCATTATTTATTTTATTTTTTTATTGCAAAAGGCGTTGTTTCGACCTTTACATTACATGAGGTTCATCATCATGGCTGAAATAAAATGAGAGATACAAAAGATAATGAATGATATATGCACAGTACAAAGGCAGAAGTAAACAACAACAAGAAAAATAAATGAAAATCAATTAAAGATAACTTAATGATTATTTAATCAATGAGATACAGCACAGTCGATCATCTCCAATCAATAATTATTTTATCGTTATCTATGATGACTTGCCCAAGAATAAGAAACGAAGCGATTAGCACTCTACAGATATTAATCCACCTCTTAATCCAAAGTATAATCCACTTTTTGGAAGAATTTACAATTTCACAAACCTTCAACCCGAAGGATTCTGAAAATTCAATATTAATATAACCAAATAGAGAACTGTCAGTGAACTTATAATATTCAGAAATTGTAACAAAAACATTTTATAAAAAAAACAAAAAAACAGTTATACATTCAAATATAATAAAATATTTGGGCTTAAACAACGAGTCGTAACTCAAAATAGATATGTTTAATAGTTTAAAATATATCATAATAGATTCGGCTGTACATGGCAAAAAAAATAATTTTATCATTAGGAAATCAGCAGCGACAATTTAGTAATATTTTCATTTTTCTGTTACTATAAAATAAAAAATAAAACGATTTACAGGAAACTATAAAAAACAGAACAAAAAAACAAATGGCGCCTACTGGAGGTAAACATACTTCCGTAGCTGTTTGTTTTTATCACTATTTATATATCTGATCCTATCTATTACACACTACAAGTTTAATGATTAAATAAAGAAATATAAGTAAATAAAAGTGTATTACGAATGTAACGGCATTTAATGAAACTACTTTAGTTATGTAAGTATAAATCATATAAAAATAATGAAGAAATTTTATATCTAATTGGTTTTCTGTTCTGAAATATTTAAATGTTATGTGCTTGCAATTTTAAATTTTATTACAGAAAAAAGACCATATAAATTATAAAGGAATAAATACATATTTTCTCTTCTTGTCAATGACGTATTAAAACATTTTTTACCATCTATTCACTTTAATTTCTATACTTGAGGTTCATGCTGAATTTTTTCTAATAACAATTGCTTTTGCTACGTATATTAAAACAAATAATAATTGGTGTTCAACACTGAGTACAGATTTGTAAGAACAATAATTATTTCCATGCATTGTAGAGGAATATTAATTCATGAATAGCGAAATGATGAAAGGAATGGTGGGAATGAAAATTGAAGATGTAAGGAATGGTCGGTTGGCAGAGGCCACAGGTGAGCCCTATCCCACTGACTAGACCAGGTCCTGCCCACTGGTAACCCTCTACTGGTACAAGTAAAGGTACACAGGAGCACAAGCGTACCGACAGACTCACCTCAGACCCTGCGGCTGTCAAGCACTTCCTCCCACACCCAATACTTACAACACAGAGCTGAGAACTGAAACCCAAGTTGCTAGAATGCCGGCGCACGACTGCCAGATCGAACAGGCTCCATTCGGCGTCTGCGCCCAGTTTCCTCTTATCGTGTCTTTGTCTTTTGGTCACTGTCGATGTGAGAGGTAGGAGGGGGATGGTTTTTTGGTTTTCGGGTCAGTGGGTGAAATAAAGGATCTACGTCATTGGACGAGAGATATTACAAAGGGCATCCGGGGGTGGAAGGATCCAGAAATAACGCCATCTTGACGGATAAAACGCGGTTCAATGGGCATTAATTATGGCAAGTTATCCGTGAATAAAATTTAACCTTAAAACTATAATAACTGGTTGAAGATTCTAACAGTTGAATAAATTTTGTCTGCATAGAGTATGCTATCGTAAAAGTTATTTACACCAATTTACACAGTTACTTATTACTTATTTTACTCTATTCACATACCAATTTCCTTTAACTCAATTGGAGTTCACAAAACCTGAAGAATCGCGAGAGTGGGAGAAACAAAAGTTGGAACTCCCAAAAGGCACTTCTCTAATACCAACTCAATGCACATACAAATTTTCAACCCTCTAACTCAACATGAAGGGGCTCTACAGTTGCGCAAAACCTTAAAAAACCGCGAAAACATATTGAATTTAAGACTGAAATTTATTTATCCCTTCTTTCTTCTATTAGTCCATGAGCCTGTCTTGTTATGTATTTTAATTATAGGTAGGTAAAAGAGAAAATCATATTAAAATTATTCGTGTTTTTTTTTTCAATTGTTCAAATTATAAAAAGAAAAATAGTTTTTTCAAAAATGTATATATGTATTCAGAAAGATATCAGATAAATCATTGAAAGAACGGGAAAAAAACTTGTAATAATTAGAAGAATTTAAAATAAATTACGAATATATTGTAGGCAAGTGAAAGTAAAAAATCTTTAATATGTTTTTATTCGAAACTATAAATTTTTTTTTATTCTTATGGGACAATGTGTCACATAGCAAAGACTATTTTTACATTTTATACAAATGTTGATCGAGAAAGAACCTTTTCAATACATTGTAGTTGCTAAGGTTTATTTTTTTTATTTTCGTTTTCCTAATTATTATCCCATAATAAATGCATAAATCAGTTCAAATCAAATAAATCAGTCTATACTGACTGACACTGAATCAAAGATCAGGGATTGGCTCCGGCATTACAACAATCCGATGGGATGCCAAAGTGGTGCAGTCACTGAAGAGTCATCATCAAACCATACCTCAACATGAAACTGACGGGCGTACTATTCAATTTATATACATCCAAGTAACATCAGAAAATAGCTGCGTACTTGGCTGAGTTATGGAAGAGAATTTCATTTATTCCTCTTCATCGAATTTATTGCCAGATTAAAAAGCAATCGTAAAAATAATATTTGCTATTCATTTCGATCAAAATATACAACTATGATTGAGTTTAATGACTCTGAATAAGTTTTACCGAGACCAAACTGTAAGGGACTAGTAATGTGCGAGTAACGGCGGTAAGAGTAGTTGAAGTAGGGGAGACATCAAAATTATAATGACTAAATGCAGGTACTGATACTCCCTATGCCAAGCTGCCAATTATTACACAATGGTTTATTATTTCCAAATAGTAATATTTCAAAAATATCTGGTCTGTCCATTCACAGGACTTTACAAATCGCTTTGGTTTACAGTTCAGATAATTAGATTATCTTTCAAACGAGCATTTGGTGTGTTTCGGGAAAGGAATCGTGTGCAGAATACTTGAATGAAACCTATCTAGTTCAGCAAAGAAATTAAGCAATAGAGGCATACGGAGCAGAAAGAAACTGTGCCAAAGCAATTGGGCTGAGATGGTTAGGACATGTATCAGAGGGGGGGAGTGGCATAGAGGAAAATGTTGGAGGTGCACTTCAATGAGAAAAGAAAAAGGAAAGACCAAGAAGCGTTAAATTAAATGTTTACGCGAGCTTAATGTAATAGCAGGAGTGGGATAGATCAGTGGTAAGGCACTGTGCTACAATGTTCACAATCCTGGGTTCGAGACAGGCTGTGGTAAATAATTATTTATTCTGTTATCAGCCGTGAATCAACACAGGGTCGGAGAACCCTCCTGGGATTCACCCAGCCTCGATAAAATGGGTACCCTAAATTAGGGAAAAACCTGGCGGTTGAGAGTGTCGGCCAAATCAACATACCCATTGGCCTTGAAATAGGGCGTCCTTTCTATTTTTTTTTTTATCGTTATAGCCTTTCGTTTAGTTTCTTACTTCAGTTTACATTACCACTAGATCCCACCAGAGATAGTTCAACCACCTGCAGCCTTTTTGTTACCTTCCTGGCAACAGTTAATAAAGTGGCTGTTGTTTAGGAATTGAGAAAATTATCATAAAACCTGCAATGCCATTCTTCTGTTATCAGGAAATATCAGGTAAGTAGTTAAATAATTAATAATATTATCACAATGACTTTATCATTAATTTATCATAGAACTCAAAAAATATAAACTTATTCAAAGTACTGGGATAATATTGTGACATCATTTTAGGATGTCTCAAACGCTTTCTACGGCAAAACAGTTGGTCTTAGAGAAAAATACTAGCAGAGCGCAACTTTTTCTTATAGAATATACCCATTATATGAAACTTTGACGCCACGCATTCACCTGAGATGCGTCAAAACTGAGCTTCGCAGATGACACTTTTATGCACATCATTTTAAGGTGTATTAATGTTTAAAAACAATGGTGCTTTCAGTAGTAACTTCAGTAAGTAAGTTTCATTATTTTTAAGTAATTAATTTACATACATTGGGATAAATACTGTTCATCGGCTCGATAATATTTTTATTAAAAAGGGGATACATAAATACGTAGAAATCATGTTCTTGTAACCAACATAACTTTTGATGCGCGTCAGGCGCGTACGCGGCGTCAAAGTTTCAATAATGGGCATATTCTGGAAGAAAACATCACGCTCTACAATTTTATCCTTTAGCATATTTCTCTCAGACCAACCGTTTTTCCGTACAACGAGAAAGCATGTTTGTCCTAATGTAACCCCGGTTGGGAGAGGGAAAAGGGAGGGGAGGGGGTAACTAAAGGTTATAGCTTCCATTTCGCTTAGGACTAAAATTGGAAACTTTGCTGATTGATTCAAGAAAATATCTGTAAAATATGTCTAATGTTGATCAGCTTACGGTAAATCGAAATGCCCACGTGTGAGAAAAAAAATCCTAAATTTATCCTAAAATATTAAATTAGGAATAAGCGTCCTTAAAAAACTAATAAATGACCCCTAAGCCGATGAATAATGCAAAATTAATAATAATTTGAAATGTTCGTGTTAGAAAAGAAATATCGATTGTAATCGAACTTAGCAACTTCGAAAACCGAACGAACGATGACTAGATCGATATAATGCTCACCATTCCTCTCCAAAAAATATATGTATAAATAAATTTAAAATAATAGAATAATAATTATTTAAAAATAGATAAATAAAAAAAAAACCTCATTTACTAGTAGAAATTTGTCCGAACTATCAAGATTTAGTAAAGAAGAGAGAGAAAAAAATCTGAAGAATTACATCAAATTATATCAAAAGTAAAATTAAATTATATCAAAAGTAAAATTAAGTTAAATTAAATTATATCAAAAGTAAAATTAAGTTAAATTAAATTATATCAAAAGTAAAATTAAGTTAAATTAAATTATATCAAAAGTAAAATTAAGTTAAATTAAATTATATCAAAAGTAAAATTAAGTTAAATTAAATTATATCAAAAGTAAAATTAAGTTAAATTAAATTATATCAAAAGTAAAATTAAGTTAAATTAAATTATATCAAAAGTAAAATTAAGTTCAATTAAATTATAACAAAAGACATCACTGAACTGAAAGTAATTATTTTTAAATAAAAAAAATAAATAATATATAATATTTATGTATTAATTCAAGTCCAACTATATTAATTTTTACTGTTTAAAGGAATTTAATAAAATTGAAACTGGATTATCCGCTCACTAGTCTCCAATTTTCCTCAAACTTTGGGCTATATCGGACCAGCTGTTGTCGCAATATCGGTGTGCCAAGGAAAAGTAGAGAATGAAATTTAATAAAATTGATATGAGACCATCTAGGTAGGTACCAACCAGTACAATCTAGGTAGGTACCAACCAGTACAATCTCTAAGGAAACTCATTAAAATAGAATTAGTGTAATAGTAGTGCCGCTAATTCATGCCCGCCACATAAATTTGACTCCAGACAAATTCGTTTCCTGATGTCTAAAACGTAAAACACAAGAGGAAATCTTCGTTTCTGAGGACATAATTTTTACAGAGCTTCCCTGCCTTTAGTAGTGAGGAAGCAAAATGCTTTCATAAAGAGTTTTTCGAAGATTCACTATTAAAAATATCTGAAGTGGGCAACACGTGACTTCCTTGTACGCCTATTAAATTATAAATCCGTGGCTCAAAAAGTGATACTAAATTTGGTTACTAGTTTCCGAAGATTGACACCCGGCGTCCCGACATCAATCTATTGACACACGCACACATAAAAATACACACTCTAGTTACTGGAGGTCTCATTCCGTTATTAAATGCCGTTTTCCTTCAGTAGATAACTAGTTTCCAAAATATTTCTTCATGTTCCATGACAACAATAAAACTGTCAATATCACTGGATAAAGCATTGGAAATCGACTGTTTCCACATTTTAAGCGGAAAAACCCATTTAACTAATATCTTATTCTCATGCTGCAGACTTGTTGATCTCACAAATGGAAAGGAAAATTTACACTCAATTTTAACACTTAAAACAAGTAATAAAAATGTTAAATTGGATTGGAAACCAAATTGCGTTTGTCGCCTTTATTACCCAAATATATGATTTCTCTTTTAATTTAAATATAATTTTTGATGTAAGCTTATTATCGGCTCACGAATTTTAATCAAAATCTATTAAATACATTTATATCGATATAAAAGTCCTATTTACCAAATTTGAGATGTTTTACATTATATTTTAATATAATTTTTGATGAATGTCTAATATGACCTTCAAGTAAAGTACCGCTTCCGGTTTTCCAATTTAGATCAAATTCGAGTATGTTATTTAAATTAATATACAAATTATAAATACTAAATTTGAGAAGTTTTGTATAGTGTTTTAGTATAATTTTTTATGGAAATCAATTATGACCTTCAAGTAAAGTACCACTTCCGGTGAACAAGCAGTGACCAAAAAGGGAGGTTCACAACTAGATTTTACAAAATTTCAACTTTCTACGGCTAACCGGTTTTGAGTTATGCGAAATACGAACATACGTACGTACATACGCCATGACGAAACTAGTCAAAATGGATTCAGGGATGGTCAAAATGGATATTTTCGTCGAAATCTGAAAACCGAAAATTTTAGCGATTACAACACTTCCTTTACTTCGTACAAAGAAGTAAAAATCCATGTCTTCAGAAGTTTATAAAATCCTCTTCCCCCTTCCGAACTGAACGAGGAAAACATCTGCCTGAATTCATCCCTGACCGAGCACGGATTAAATTGAAGTAATCAGGCGACACTATGAGGCTGTTCTTTCTATGGCGAGGTTCCTGGATCCATTGGTATTCAAACCCGTAGGAAATATAACACAAAATAATAAGAGTATTTATAATAAAAGATTTATGCAGAACTTCAACTTTATTTTCCAAGGAAATATACACAATGTAAAATTTCACAGCCTGGTGAATAGTCAGAGAAAATAATCTTTTTCAACGACGTAGCAACCCATTACCGCAAACGATATTCTCTGTAATGAGTATGCTTCCACAACCGTCTGCAGCTCATAATATCAGCAATTTCTTAAAACAACGTATTAAGTTTTTAAAAACAGTAACGAATTCTACTGAAAAAGTTTGTTAATTATCATTTCACCATTTTTATTGAGCATTTAAAATCTTAATGCCCATTAAATTTTCATGTGCGGTACATCCAAGATCTAGAAGTTGCCTAACAAGAGAAAAACTCATTTATCAGCATAAAAGTATCACTAAAAATAGACAAGTTATATACTGATTATTATTAATCAATGGCATAATAAAAACATGACATCAAATATTAATATATAAATAGAAAAGTGATAAACGAAAAATAACATTGATTTCTTATCTATTTCGTTAGTTTAACTAATCTCAAATTGGATCAGGCTGATAAAAGCAATGACGTAAGATGCCTTGTAGTTATCAAGTTAATATTTATAAGACATTATCAACATTCATGCACATTGTTCTTATAAAGGTCGAAAGTCTTAGTGGTCAATAATTACTTTCTGACTCATGCATCGTACCATAATATTCATCTTCGAGATCCCTAGGCGATTCCGTAACTTTTGCTAATACTCCGAGTTATTTATTTATTTATACTAAGAGCCCCCAAACAGGCACAATGCCCAGGCAGGTGATAACGTAAATTGAACATTAATCCATAAAAAGAGATAAAAATATGGTGGCTTTTACACTCCTTCCTGATGGTAATTCATTTTTGTCTTTCTTACTCAATCCTTTAGAGCCAAAAATCCTCTCTACATTCTTAATCTGCTAACCACGCTTTCCTTTGTCCACTCTATGTATAAAATAATTCAACCTTCCGATTCGTACAACCAATAATCTAGAACTGCTTCCTTCAGCCAAATACTTCATTATTCCTGTTCCCTCATTTTGTAATCCTTTATTCAATTCCACCCTTAAAGCTAGGTCATCATACCAACATACTCATTTCTAAAAACATCCGAGTTTTACTTTCACCTACCTACAGATGAAATATGTAGTATACTTTCCATTGCAAACGTGAAAAATTTTTAATCGAAGTTTTCAACGGAAATGCACGTTTTAAGGCACTCTATGAGTCCAAATAACCAAGTCTCGCAAAATGGTCTGTGTATGGTATATGTGGTAAATCTAGCTCAAAAAAATCAAAGTCGTACGAAACTGAACTTACGTATTTAAGGTAGGTAAATGTTTGCGATGTTACAGCAAATGTTTCCCAAAAATCGACATACTGGAGGTGCCACTTGATATCTTACTTTTTAAATTGTCTAAAATTACGCTGTTTTTTTTTCTCTTTTTTAACTATAGCTATAGTAAGCCAGGACGAATAATTAAAACATCCTTTTAGGACTACTCCTCATATACACATTCCTCTACACAGGGATGCCTTAGTACAGACACAAAACGAATTCACTGTAGAACGAGAGAATGCTGACAGACAAGTACTGAGTCCAGTGACAGATAGCAGCCTAACCCATCCATCACCTCTACACCGGCATTAGAAATGCTAGTCGTTGAAAGCTAGTTCAGGCTTACTTCTAGTTAAGCTCAACCAACAATGTGGATGTACTCTATTCTTACCCTACTCTATTTTATAAACGGAACTCGACGGCTTTACAGTCATCGCATTTGGAAGCGGTTATCCAAAAAGTTAAACTTAATCCTGCACCTTCGAAGGTACGTCAAACAGTGCAGAGATTAATTTTTATTAACATTGACTATTTCCTAAACCAGAAGTTCATATATAATATAATTATAAATAGGTAATTCTAGCTTTGATATCTATGTAGGGTGATGTGCGGTGGGTACTGTCACACCCTATTTCTATGATCATTTAGATCTTGTTTTAATAAGGCTGATTTTCCGTAGTAGAACGAAATTGCTAAATTCAGGAAAAAAAAAAAAAAAAAAAAAAAAGAGAGAGAGACTATTAAATACCATATATATAGTGAGATAAGAAAAAAACAATTTGGGCTGCGGACTTGTTTTCTAAAATAATTATTTTGCTTACTGAGAGGTGACAACTGGAAAGCTCTAAGTAACTATGTACAAGAAGGCACAGTGCAAAGAGCTCACAAAGTTAGTCCATGATAGATTAAATTACAATAGGGAAATGATTTTGTGTTTTATATATTGATGTTGTTTGCACAGCATATAATATAGTTGATATATTTATTACTTACTTTAATACAGAGATCTACCTCATTCTTGGTTTTAAATTGTTTACTAGTTAGATTTTATAGGTTTTGAACGTATTTGTTTTTATAGTTTTAATATAAACATAGAGAATATAGCCCCTTCTAGTCCACAAACCGCTCGATCCAGCCATCCTAGTCCACGTACCGCTCGATCCGCCCCTCCTAGTCCGCGTACCGCTCGTTCCCTCCTCCTAGTCCACGTTCTGTTCGAACCGCGCCTCATAGCCCGGGTACCGCTGGATCCGTCCCTCCCAGTGTAAGTACCTCTCGAACTGCTCCTCCTAGTCTAGGTACCGCTCGATCCGCCTCTTTAGTCCGCGTATCGCTCGATCCGCCCCTCCTAGTCCACATACCGCTCCTTCCTTCATCCTAGTCCACGTTCTGTTCGATCCGCGCCTCTTTAGTCCGTGTACCGCTCGATCCGCCCCTCTTAGTCCACATACCGCTACTTCCTTCATCCTAGTCCACGTTCTGTTCGATCCGCGCCTCATAGCCCGAGTACCGTTCGACCCGCCTCTCCTAGTGCACGTACCGCTCGATCGGCCCCTCCTAGTCTAGGTACCGCTCAATCCTCCCTTCTTTAGTCCGCGTACCGCTCGATCCGTCCCTCCTAGTCCACATATCGCTCGTTCCCTCCTCCTAGTCCACGTACTGTTCGATCCGCCCCTCATAGCCCGGGTACCGATCGATCCGCCTCTCCTAATGCACGTACCGCTCGATCTGCCCCTCTTTAGTCCACGTACCGCTCGATCTGCCCCTCTTTAGTTCACGTACCGCTCGATCCGCCCCTCCTAGTTCAGACATTGATCGATATGTGCTCTCAGTAACAACTCCTTCATGTATTTTCTCAATCTTCATCTTCAATATTATCAGAGTCTCTTCTGGAAGCCTTTTTCTTTTTCCTTGATAACTTCAATCACAGTATTTTACAATACACATGCGTCTCAACTTCGTAGTTTTCTTGAATATAAGTCAAAAGAAACAGCTTTTTAATAATGCACCATTAACTTCAGTTAACTTAAGTTATTTTAAAATTGTTTTTATATTTTTGTTCTCAGCTTACCATAATGTCCGATACCGACACTATATTATCAAGGTATATTCATGAGTAGTTATGTACCATTTAACGTTGGTCTAAAGTGAACTTTTAAACTAGAAACAATGTTAAAATGTACGTAACTCGTTCTGAAAATCTATTAGTTTTTCTAAACATTTGGTTCATAACTTCATATTCAAGCCATAATTTTAATGTCCCCATGCTTACAACTAGTCCAAACGAAGAACATTTCGGCAAATTTCGCCAACCAACAGAATTAGGCCAAATACGATGTAATCACAAAAAAGTAAATTACCTTTTTAGAGGGAAAAAAAGGTTTTTAAAAAACTTTATCTCAGAATGCAGAAAGCTCTATAAGGGCTTAATTTTTTTTTAATTTACTCCACTTTAAGAAAGATATGCATAATGTTTTTGGTGCGGTAGCTCGTTTACTGAATATTAATAAGAATCAGATAATTTTTTTAAGAGAAATTATATTTGAAATCTTAGCCCACTTAATATTTATTTCCCATTGGTGTCAAGACACATTGAATTTGACTTATATACTATCAATTTTCATTGTCCAGGAAACCAAATAATTAAGTGAATAAATCATTTATAAGATTCTCCTTTTTAAAACCTCTCCTACCTTTCATGATTAAGGATAAAACTGAAAAATGCAAAGAAATAAAATTCTTTGCAATAGACATTTGTTCACTTACAGATAAGACAACAAATGGAATTGCAAATGTGTTCTATTGGCTTCTAGCAATTTTTTAAAAATATCATATTTCATTATTTGCAATATATACATAATGCATCCCTATTATAAATAAAATGGAATTTTAATAAATTAATGAACAATTCTAATTAAAAGAAATATTTAAAAAAAAGTTATATAGAATTAAAGTAATATGTAAATGAATAAAACCGTGTTATCCATTCTTAAGTATTTTTTATAATCCTTCCTATTCATTTCATTTAACACTTTCAAATCACTGTAATTTATTCGGTTAATAAACATTTTTTTCATCCAATTTTTTTTTTCCTCTTTTCCAGTAATGCATTAGCAAGGAAATTGCCGTAATTTCCTATTTTTTAAAACATTGATAAGCGATGAGCACAGGTTAGAATAGCTGACCGGTCGAACCGTTAGTGGACAAATGAATCCAACTGTAATCCTAGAGAGTTGGACCGTGAATGGGTAGCTTAAGGGAGCAAGATAAATAAAAGTCTACACAGCAGGGTTGAGACAGTATAGGTACAAGGGTTCAGTTATTAGATATTATTGAAGATGGACACATCAGGAGAAGGTAATTAAAATACTAAAGCAAATTTATTGTAATTGCAGACAAAAAATAATATGGACAGTGCCACAAATATCTTTTTAAAAAAATACGTAAAAAAAGTATATTAATAAAAATTTGACATATAAAATATGAAGTTTATAAATATATAAGCTATTAAAAATCAAAGATGGTAAATATGGTGAAGACTGAGCAATTACAGGCATGTTGAAAATTAAATAATAGAAAATTATTTTTTCATTTTGCCGGACAGTTGGGTAATTTTTAAAAATAAATATCATTGATAATTATGTATGGATAAATAATGTATAGTAAAAGTTTGTATTATATTATAATAATATTATTATTATAATAATATAATATTATACAATTGTTTTTTAAGATTTCCTGAGGATGAACTAAAATGGTCCGAAACGTCGAATAATGATATGTAATAAACAATATTGTATTTTGAAGTTATAAGGTTGGTTGATAAGTTCCGGAAGTTGGCGTATAACAAGTAATATTATAACCTTCGAAAAATTAAGTATTAATAAATAACTAAATAAAATTTAAACTTTCATAATAAACCTTAAACTCATTACAAAAAAGTTTCCGGAAACATTTATTATAAAAACTTTTTCCCGAAACTGCTGAAATGGTACTTTTTGAAAATGTTCCATAGAAGTTTAATTCCTGGTTTATCTCATTAATGTCTCTGAAGAAGAACCCCGGAAGGATAACAGGAAATATCAAAAAATAAATTAATATATCCCATAGGAGAAAAAAAATCTGGTGCGGTAAGCGCATAAAATTATTTTAAAGAGTTCACATAAACACTACTCGAAATAAACTCAGCAGAGATTGCACTTCTTCAAGTATTTTCTCACGTTAGTATAATAAATTAGTTTTTAAATAACTTTAGTACTACAATTATGTACTAAATATTTTTGGTTTGTGAAGCTGAAAATGAATTTTAAAAATTTTGTTTTAATTTCCATGGAATCGTTTTATTTACATTAAATAACATAAAAGTAGAAATAATTAAGTTAATTTCTACCCTTATGTTATTACAATACATTGTTACAGAGCTTTTATCAATGATTACATACAAAATTTACCATAAAATGCTCACTTTTTGAGTTAAGAATAAATCAAATTTTCTTTTCACTATAACTTTTCCCCCTCCATTTTATCGTTAATATACTACGTACATGAAAAGTTAAAGAGCTTTAAGGAGAAGACATTAGGCAAGTTTCATTAAAATCGTCTGAGCCGTTTACGAGAAAATTGTAAGCAATTGTAAAATCCACGATATAATTACCATTTCCGGTTAGTCCGATGCGCTGTATCTCTGCTATTACTGGTCCTATTTTGATGATTTTTTTTTTTTTTTTAGATAATTTAATTACCTTTCATAAACGTCAGACATAATTTATCATAAAATATATACTTTTTAAGTTTTGCGCAAATAAAATATTCTTTTCATTATAACTTTTTTCTCTGCATTTTCTCTATGATGTACTACATACATGAAAAGTTAAAGGTCTTTATGAAGAATAATTTAAGCAAGTTTCATCAAAATCGTTAGAGCCGTTTTCGATAAATTCGTAAAAAAGTGTAAAATCGATTATATAAAGAGACACTTCCGGTTTAGTCGATTGTGATGAAAAAGTTGCTGTAACATCACATGCATCTGCCTATCTTAAATACGTAATTTAAGTATCGTACAACTTTTCGTTCTTTAAGCTAGACTGTTCACATATAGACAAACCTAAAAACGAGTATTTCCGTTGAAAACACGAATTCGAAAATTTTCACGGTCGTAATCTTCCTCTTACTATATACTTCGTATATAGGTAAGGGGTAGTAAAAAATGGAATAGGTGATACATATTTACCTTTTGCAAACGTTTCCCGTTAAAACCTAAATAGATAAAACCTTACAGAGTGTTAGTTCCTCCGACACCTTGGTAATATTGGTTTAAGTATTGATTACAGTTTAGTATTTTTTCTTGTTCCACTACACAACGATTATTGTACTTCAAACACGGATTCACAATATTATTACAGCATGAAAATGATTATGATAAGGTATTATAAAATAAATCAACAGGATCATTCTATAAGATTAGAAATTTCAACACTCACACACACACACACACATATATATATATATATATATATATATATATATATATATATATATATATATAAATTTCTAATCTTATAGAATTGATCCTGAGCAGTGAAATTTCTAATCTTATAGAAGTGATCCTGTTGATTGATTTTGTTGATATACGAGTATGGTCTGAAAAGTTTCCGACCTAACAAAAATACAAGACATTTTATCTGAATTCTTTTTTTTTCATCATAGTCTCCTTGTAACTCTACAAACTTCTCCCAGCGATGCTCCCAAACATATTCTCCTTGTAACTCTTGATGCTCCCATCTCTGTAACCCGTCCAAAAAGTACTCGGCGTTTTTCTCTGCAAAATAATTGTTCATGAAGGTTGACGAAAATCACTGTCCTCCGAGCGTAATTTTTAGATGAGGGAACAAAAAAAAGTCGCTTGGGGCTAGATCTGGTGAGTAACGCGGATGGTCAAGCAGTTCAAACCGTAATTCGTGGATTTTCGCCATAGCAACCACAGAGGTGTGAAACGGTGCGTTGTCTTGGTGAAGCAGGATTTTCTTTTTTTGTAAATGTGGCCGTTTTTCCGCGAGTTCTGCCTTCAGCTTGTCAAATAATGATGCGTAGTATGCTCCTGCAATTTTTTTCCTTTTTGAAGATAATCGATTAAAATAACTCCATGACTATCCCAAAAAATAGTCGCCATCACTTTCCCAGCCGAGAAAACAGTTTTTGCTTTTTTTTGGAGTCCGTCCCCCTTTGCAATCCACTGTTTGGACTGTATTTTTGTTTCGGGCATATAATGGTATATCCAAGTTTCATCTACAGTAATTAATCGGCGCCAAAACTCGGATTTAATGCGCCTAAACTGCGCCAACAGAGCGTTGGAAATTTTCAATCGAACACATTTTTGGTCTAACGTGAGCAAACGCGGCACCCAACGTGCGGACAGCTTTCTCATATCTAAATGTTGATTTAATATGTAACAAACAAGTTCTTTACCACAAGTTCATAACCTCTGCTATCTCTCTCACTTTAATTCGGCGGTCGTCTAGCACCATTTGGTGAACTTAGGCGATGTTTTCGTCGGTAGTTGCAGTTTTTGGACGTCCCGAACGTTCATCGTCTCTCAGGCTCTTACGGCCACGTTTAAATTTAGCTGCCCATAATTTCACTGTAGTAAATGACGGTGCAAAGTCCCCATACACCGAATCTAACTCATCTTTGATTTGCGTAGGCTTCCTTTCAAAAACAAATAGTTAATGACAGCTCGATACTCGATTTTGTCCATTTTCACAAAAAAACTCACATCAACTCACTCAAACGACTGTTATATAAAAACTGCGCGTCCAAAATGGCTGAAACTTTGGTGAGCAACTGTCAACAGATAAACAACGAAATTCACTTGCTTTTATTTACGAGTCCTGCCATCTTCACGTTGCGGTTGGAAACTTTTCAGACCACCCTCGTATATATATATATATATATATATATATATATATATATATATATATATATATATATATATGAAATTAAATTTTTGGAAGTGGTTTTAACATATCCTAAACAATAATGTTTTGAGTTATCATTAAAAGGAAACATACTTTTTAAGTGACATCCAACTAAGATCATACAAAACATTTCTCTACATGACGCATCAATCAAGAATTTCGTTCCAACAGCGAATATTAGCCTGATTTTATAAATCCAAACAGGTTGATCATGTTGATGAGGTTAGCGTGAACTAGTAAGATTTAAAAAAAAATTGACCACTGCATCACATCTTAGAAACCAGCCAACCTTGGTCCAGGTCCTCACATGACATCCAGTGTCTAGTGACTTTCTCATCAGCGTGACCTTGATGAATGCTACTCAGATAATGGCGGGTGATGGACACCAGAACCCTCTGATATAACATACAGGTTATTATGCTCAATAGTTTACAAACATTACTTAGAGCTCTATACTTAGAGATACTTAGTTACCGCGGCTCCGCCCTTCAGCCTTCAGCCCTTCGAGATACCATAGTGTAAGACCGCTCTGCAAGGCGAGTGAGCATCTCTGTTTCACCGATATACAACGTTGCCAACAAACCTCCCTTCCACAAAACTTGGGATGAGCGGATGATTCGAATATAAGTTCACACTATCTATAACTATGATAAAATGAAAGGCAAACTATAAATAATACAGATAGTTAACCTTTCTTTAAAGTTCAATATAGGAAGAAGTTGAATCTGAAAAAAGATTTTTAATGGTAAACACGAACTTTCATTAAAAATAACATATAGAAGATATAAAACAGGGATTAATATCATTAAGGAGTAACCAAGCAAATTATTACAATATGGTTTATTATTTTTAATTTGTTTCTAAATCATTAAACCAAGACTAAAAAAACAATAATAATTACATAATTTGGATATTATTTATTATAAATTGTTCTAATGATTCCAAAACACTTTACATAATACGTGAACACTTCAAAGTAGAGCCATAGGAGTATGGAATTACTGATCGAAAACAAAATGGTGTTCTGTGACTTTCGTGAATCAGCACAGTACTAGGCATTTCCAAAAAGCCTTTTTCCAATGCTGGCAACACTGAATGGTAGTGGAGGATCTCCTAAACATAACGACCTCGTTAGCACGAAAACACGCCTTTTAGAGTCAGTTTGTGTGAAATACGTCGATAAGAAATCCCGTCAAGTGCAAGATGCGCGCAGTCATCAGGTTCCCTCTTGCGGAAGAAAAAACGCCGATTGAAATTTTTCAAGGATTAAAACTGTTAATGATGAAGGTGTTACGAACCCAGACGACCGTCATCAAACGGCCAACACCACCGAGGCGCTTTTGGACTCTTCCGGTTGAGACATTTTGAAACACCCCGCATACTCTCCTGACTTGGCGCCTTCAGACATTTATATTTTCACCTCCGTGAAGACTTAAGTGGAGGTGAAACAAGAGGTCCTGAACTGGAAGAAGAAGATGGCGGAAGAATTCTTTTAGGAGAGAAATTAAAAAAGCTAGTGCCCCAACTCATAACTTGTATAGAACGGAAATGTAACTAAGTGGAGAAATAACTGGCACATTTACCAACGAAATTCTGTTAATTTATTTTTAAATATAATGTTTTAAGAAAAATATAAAAATCTAGTTATCTTACATTCTGGACATATGTCCAACTATTGGAGAAAAACCGTGGAGAGCAAACGGACGGATTTTTTTTTTATTTTATTCGATTATTAGATTTTACGAATCTCAAATGTTGAGGGGGTTAACAATTTTTTTCTTGGTCGAATACAAAGGTTCATTTTCGAAAATAAACCAATATTAAAGTAAAAATTACAATGGCACAGAAATATTTCGGTGGAAATTTAATCGAAAATCATTTTATAGATAAAGAATCAAATAATTCTGACATCACTTGACATATTTATCCGTTGTAGAAGGATGTCCGCTGAGGAGGGGTACACAAATGTTCATTAACGAATGAATGCATCCATGCATTTATCAGAACTAGTTTATTAATTTAAATGAATGAAGTTAATTAATACGATTTTGTGTCCTATCTATACAAATAATATTTTTAGAACTTAATATGTATGTACAAACATAAGCATTTTAAAATATCTGATGTGCACAACACATTACTTCCTTGTACGCCTATTAAACTATAAATCGGTGACTCAAAAAGTAATCCTGAATTTCATTACTAGTTTCCGAAAATTACAATATCTCAAAAACGACACTCGGCGTCGCGACATCCATCTATTCTATTCACTATACTATTCACACACACACACACACACACACACACACACACACACAGGTCTCCTGATAACTGAAATTTTCAAACATTTAAACTGTCAATATCACTAGATAAAGCATTGGAAATCGACAGTTTCGACATTTTAAGCGGAAAAAACCCACTTAACTTCTTATTCTTATTCTCCTGCTGCATGCAGACTTGTTCATCTCACAAATGAGGTGGAAAATCAGTATTTTACAATCAATTTTAACACTTGAAACAAGTAATAAAATTATTTAATTAGAGTGGAAAAAAAATTTGCGTTTATAACCTTTATCACCGAAACATATGATCGCTGTAATAAATTTCAAAATACCTTTTGATGTAAGTTTATTATGACCTTCAAGAGTCTAATTTACTAAATTTGAATGTTTTACATTAAATTTTAATATACTTTTGGATGAAAGTCTAATATAACCTTCAAGTAAAGTAAACTTCCGGTACGCCAATGTTTACCAAAATTGATTATCTTGTTTATATTAATATGTGAGTCTTAAATACCAAAGTTGAGAACTTTTGCATAATATTTTAATATATGTTTTGATAAAAATCAACTTTCTACGCCTGACCGTTTTTGAGTTATGCGAGATACGTCAGAACGTAGGGACGTACGAACGAACGTACATACAGACGTCACGACGAAACTAGTCAAAATGGATTTAGGTATGGTAAAAATGGATATTTCTGTTGAAATCTGAAAATCGAAAATATTCGCGATTACAATACTTCCTTCACTTCGTACAAGGAAGTAAAAACAGAAAATAAACTAGGTGAGCAAAATTTATGAAGAACGTAGGTATTTACATAACATTTTTTTTTAAATATCAGCGAATAGAGCATTTTTGACTTTAATGTTTTCGACACAGAAAACAATTTGTATTTTTGAGCTTTGCTGTCACTACTTTTGCTTTAATCGTAAGAAATTTACGAAGTGCGTTCCTTACGTTTTAAGTTAAAATAACAAATCCGACTGAGACAAATTGGCTTTGAAATAAGCCTGATGAGCATTAGGCAAAATGATTTCTATAAAAACCATCGAGAGAGGAGAAGCACAATTTGTAAAACCTTGTTGGAAAATCACATTATCCTCTTCAAAACTGCCTTACTATTTCACTTTTCAAAATAAATCTTCTACTAGACCGGAAATAAAACTTAGAAGAATAAAAAAGAACATTTTTTTTTTGACGTGATGACGGTGTTTTGGCTCTAGATTTTAATTAATAAAACGGTTGTCTTATTTATTATTAAAAAAGAATAAATTCAAGATTTGTGATTATTTTAATTTATATAATTTATATTATATTATATTTATATTTATTTAGTATTTATATCGATACGTAAAACCATTAAATATGTTTTTTTAATTTACATATTTTGTAAGTGCCCCGTTCAGAGGAGTAAACAATATATCTCTAGGTGACGAAAATATGACAATCCGCGCCCGTTAGGGGGGTATCTGTTGCAAAAGGGTATACATTCCTATACATCCAGACTGGTAAATTTAAAAACTGTCCGTTCGGAGATATAGAATTCTTTAAAGGGAAAGAAAGTGTGTCATAATGAAACAAAGATTCTAATTTATAGATCTTTTATACTAATTTTAATATATTATAAAAATTAACTTCAAAAAATCAAAAAAATAAACTGAATGCTAATGAGTATGTCGCTGATGGAGCTTTAAGCATAGGCACGATACAATATGCCATCTTGTAGAAATAGTCCAGGTGCGAAAGAGTAAATATACTCATTTTTTGAATCACCTCAAATTTTTTGTATCACCTTCTACTAGGTGTTACGTCATACCCGCCTCAGCTGTCCAACACGGGATTCTTACCAGTAAGCCTAACATAGCCACTTTGAAAATGAATACCTTATTAACTCAAGGTCGTAGAGAACTCTGGTTTTCATCTCAATGTTTTTTAATACGCGCGAAATAATACAGATAGAACAAATAAAACATACATAAATCCCCATTGTCCATAGCTGTTATTTCTTCAAGTCATACAAGAATTAATAATAATAACATTAAATTCTTTAATCATTCTATTACATGTCCCTTTAGAATAACATTACAGGCAATTTTGTTCAGCTTTAGAGTCTAAGAGTAAAATAAAAAAGAACAAGAGAATTAACAAATAATAAAAAGAGAAATTATATATTATTACAGTATGATAGAAAGGAAATTTTATGGAGAAGTGACGAATCCTAATTTTCATTCTCAAATTCTTACTAAAGTTTAAATAAAAGTGATGAAAAAACTGGAAGGTTTCAAGTATAAAGCACGGCGATTGGGAGTCGACGAATCGAAAAGGGATGGGTCGGATTTTAAAGATTTTGACGCGGACATCAAGATCATGCACTGTAATGTATGTAACGGTCCAGCGGTTTACAGTCCTAAAATCTACCGTTTTCGAGATAATACTTGATATAGGGCCGCATGGGCCCTATGTCATCTTGCGTACATGCCGTTTTCATGGTAACTTTATACTTGTAAAAGCAAGTTTACTATATACGAAATCATAATGATGTAACTTTTAAGTGTTTAAACAGAAATAAATTTCATACATTAATAAATTGAAAATAAATATCGTTAAGAGAAAATGAAGTTCTAACAATTAAAAAATACAAATGCTTTGGAGATATGTTAATATATAATTAGATACAAAGTTTAATTGATAATAAGAAATACCTATTTATAAATCTTTTGGGACTGAATGTATAGGAAGTGACTGAATAGACGGGATTTAAAGCAGAGAAGAGTATTGGAGCGACAGATGGAAGGAGGAATAGAATTCCACAAGGATGAGGATCGGATAAGAAAAGGTCTGTTAAAAGCTGCAGATCGGTGGGCTGTTGCGTATAAATCTGAAGGCCGAGAACGGGCATGGCGGGAGCGGACAGAAGACTTGAATTGTAGGAGGTCGAAGATGTATAATGGAAGCGGGATTGGAAGACTTGGTAGAGGAAGGATGCCAGAAAATACCTACGACGGTAGGAAGGATAAAGCCACTTCAACTCTTCATAAAATCGGGAGACAGAGACGTCCCTCGGGATCACGAAGATGCAAAGCGATTTATCAAACGTTTTATTTTTGCCTCGAGGTCTCTTGAGACGCCCCCGTAAACCGTACAATGTGGGGGAATGTTAAAGGGGTAACTAGGAGTTTTCGGGTTTCAAAGGGGAATAGGTAAATGAAGGTAATTTAGAAGGTAATCTAGTCGCTTTAATGTGGAAAATGTAAAACAGGAGATATTGGAGACATAGTTTTTCAAGATACAAGTCTGCGGGCTTTGGTGGAAGAAAACCCCAAAACAACTGTTTGAGAACTTGTAGGAAAACTTAACCTTCAGCAAACCGACCGTCGATGACCACCTCAAGGCGATTGGTAAGGTAAAAAAGCTTGAAAGTTGGGTTCCACACACATTAAGTTGGGTTCCACACACATTAAGTTGGGTTCCACACACATTAAGTGTGGTTCCACACACATTAAGTTGGGTTCCACACTAAACGACCGCCAAAAAAACCAGCGTTATGAAGTTTGTGCTACACTTCTTTGCCGAAACAAAAACGACGCTTTTCTGTCCACAATTGGTATCTGTGATGAAAAGCGGATACTTTACGATAACAGTAGACGAAAGGAGAAACAGCACAACATTTTCCACAGCCCAACTCATCAAAAAAAGGTGATGGTTACTGTTAGGCGGGCTTCATTTGGTTTGATACACTACAGCTTCTTAAATCCTGGAGAACTACAGATCAATGCCGAATCGTACTGTAACCAAATTAATGCAATGCATCAGAAATTGGCAATAACGAAGCCATCTTTGGTCAATCGGAGGGGGCCCATTTTGTTGCATGGCAACGCCCGGTCACATGTCTCACGTGTGACGTCACAAAAACTGTCGGAGCTTGGATATGAAACTCTTCCACGTCCGCCCTACTCTCCGGATCTCACCTACAGATTATCATTTTTTTAGACACCTGGACCACTACTTACGTGACAAAAAATTTAATGGACAAAGGGAATTGGAAAATGCGTTTTTGGAGTTTATCAATTCTAAAGATGGGATATTCTATTCCGAGGGAATGGAAAAGTTGCCAATAGGTAGGCAAAAATGCATTGATAGTAGTGGAGATTATTTTGATTAAATAAAACAGTTGCAAATCTTTCTTTTTCTTTTTAAACCAAAATTCTGCATTATTTTCTAGACAACCCGAAACAATTGCCACTGTCTTCTCTGTGTTCAATTTTAGCTTGTATATTACAGCCCAATGACATTCGAACCAAGTCATCTTAGAATATTTTTGTGGCTTGTTAATAGGGATACAAATGTCAACAGGCTGCGGAGGATTTGAAAATTTTCTTAATGAATGATAAAAAAATATATTTATTGTATTCATAATAAAAAGGCAAAATAATTAAAAAGAGCTTGCCAGTGGAATTCCCCACATTTTTCAACTAATTATCATCATTATAATTTTCAAACTATTATTCACATTATCTATTATTTACTATCGGGTCAAATTTTCGATGTGCACTTTTCAACCGATCATTACGTTTCGAAGCGCCTTGAGTACAAAAATTTTCGGCCATTGGTCTTTGCATGTCAGTCCATGTTTCTGTGCTAAGCATTTCTCTTCAACAGGTGTAACAATCTTTTTTCATATTTTATTTTTGTTTTGGCCCCCGATACATTTGTATATATATATATATATATATATATATATATATATATATATATATATATATATATATATATATATATACGTATATACGTACATATTTTAGTGCTGTAGACAGTTTAATTATCTTTCAAATGATCATCTGAAATGTTTTAGGAGATATATTGTATTTTTTGGGTTATTCAAAAAAAAAAATATTCTTATTGGACCAATATTAGCGAAAATGCAGTAAACAATTTTTGTTTTGGATTTTGCACCCGCAGAACTAAGAAAAGTTGTGTGAGCAGACGACTAGATATTATTTATTGGAAAGTTCAAGACTGCGAAGTACTGGACAGCATATTTTAGTTACATACATTCAATTATCTAATTACATACTTAAATAATATAAATATATAAACCTTCAACGTTAAACTTGGGTTCCGTAGTACTGTTTCTCGATCAGTAAATAAGGAGGTGGTGTGTTGAGCACACATGCTCGACCACCAGGTTTACCCCCCGATCCAATGAAGCAACAGGTTTTGAGAGGCTGGATGTACCCCAAGAGCGTCGCCCGGCCGCTGAGTCAGTAACAGAATAAAAAAATATTATCTTCCTCAACACGGAACGCGCCAGATCACTTCATAATGATATTTTTAATGTACATTATTCAATAATATTATCCTTGTAGGACATGAAATTATGAAGCTTTCCATAACAGGAAGAGGAAATTCATGAAAAGGTTAGCTTCAGCTTGATATTAATAAGTCGACATTTTCGCAAAGGCAGGTTTCCGGATTATCATAGTTAAAAAGAGAGAAAAAAAAGTACTACATACCTTCGCTGACAATAGATGAGTACAGGAAACGAAGTATCGACTCGAAGCCGGCGCTAAGAATCGATTCTACCGTAGCACAGATGATGGCTTCAAGGATGGCACCTACCGCCGTCACTAACATCGTCGAGGGGAAACTAAAGAAGACCATGGTCACAGAGCCAGGACCGAAATAGACTCGGGCCTACCTTGAGTTATGTAAGATAGGCCAGGGCATTTACCATCCTTCTATGTGCATGAGTATGCGTCCATCCACAGCTATGTTGAAATGAGTGGAATGATGAAATAACACGAATTGCGCATCCAACGTTTTCAGCAACAATGCTGAAGTGATTATAAATCGTTATCACATTTCGTGATAAATCTATATACCCTAGGCGATAAAATGGAAATCAATGTGAATTAAATATTTTAAACATATGTATGATGATAATTAGAATACATTTTAAAAAAAATCTATGATTGACCAATACAACATATTTATCAATTCAATTAATATTATCATGGATGAAAATAAATTAAGCTCACTCCGTAATATGTAGGCCATCCCTTGAAACCCATCACCGAGACAACAATGGCCCTTCCCAATTCGATGATTGAGGGCGCCCTAATTGAAATCAATTTCCAAGAGTCGTTCGTCGCTCACCTTCTTTAATTTTTACTTAGTAAGTTTTCCTGACTATATTGAGGATTGACCATATAGCCCTGCCTCTATGCATGAATATCTTATGAGAGACCTTGAACCGCCTTTCAGTAACAAATGCAAATACAACACTAACAATAAAGCAAATTGAAACATCATGCACCCTGTACACTGACATCAGAACAACACATAACATACCTTCCACAATAACAGAAGGACTGAGTAACAATGAACAACAAGTTATTAGAACCTTAAGATTTTTAGGTTATATAAAGACGTAGAAGAAAAAATAAGTTTGTAGATTATGACCCGCTAATGACCCGAAAGGGACGATGTGGATAAATAAAAATATATTTTAAAATATTCAATGAAAATGTCCATAGAAATCTGCTCACATGTCTTAAGTTTTCGAATAACTCAAAAACAACACATCTTCCGCAACACCCCAGATGCTCATTTAAAAGATAATTAAATTGTCTACACAGCCAATTTTTGAAGAAAAAAAATATATTAGTGATGATCTGAGCAAGTTTTGAGAGAACTGCACGATCGATTCTACAGTTTGCTTAGTGGATTCCCGTAATTGTCATGAAACATTGTGAGCTCAAAATACTGAAAAAATATTTCATTATATCTTAAACATTTTCGTTTTTTAATTCCTTGTACGAAGTAAAGGAAGTATTGTAATCGCGAAAATTTTCGGTTTTCAGGTTTCAACGGAAATATCCATTTTGACCATCCCTAAATCCATTTTGACTAGTTTCGTCGTGGCGTCTGTACGTATGTACGTTCGTATGTTCGTATCTCGCATAACTCAAAAAAACGGTTAGCCGTATAAAGTTGAAATTTTGTATTTAGGATTGTTGTAAAATCTAGTTGTGAACCTCCATTTTTGATCACCACTTGATCACCGGAAGTGATACTTTACTTGAAGGTTATAATTGATTTCCATCAAAAATTATATTAAAAAACTATGCAAAACTTCTCAAATTTAGTATTTATAATTTATATATTGATTTAAATAACATGGTCTAAATTAAAAAACCGAAAGCGGTACTTTACTTCAAGGTCAAAATAAACTTTCATCAAAAATTATATTAAAATATAATGTAAAACATCTCAAATTTGGTAAATAGGACTTTTATATCGATATGAATGTATTTACTAGATTTTGGTTAATATTGGTGAGCCAAAAAGGGTACTTTACTTGAAAGTCATAACTAATTTACATCAAAAATTATATTAAAATTAAATTCAGAAATCATATGTTTCGGTAATAAAGGTTACAAACACAATTTGGTTTCCAAACCAATTACACATTTTTATTACTTGTTTTAAGTGTTAAAATTGAGTGTAAAATACTGGTTTTCTTCCCCATTTGTGAGATCAACAAGTCTGCAGCATGAGAATAAGATATTAGTTAAATGCGTTTTTCCGCTTAAAATGTCGAAACTGTCGATTTCCAATGCTTTATCCAGTGATATTGACAGTTTTAATGTTGTCAAGGAACACGAAGAAATCACTACTATATATTATTACGGTATTATAGATCCCTTTTCCGGCTCTCAGGAGCGATGGATTTTGATGAATGAGGTATCAAAAGAAAGGGAATTTCATAAAGAAGTGACGAATTCCAATTTCGTTTATTAAATTCTTACTAGGGCTTAAATAAAAGTGGCGAAAAAACTGGGAGGTTTCACAAATTTGACGACTGAGAGTTGGCGGATCGAGACGGGATAAGTTGGGTTTTAAAGATTTTGACGCGGGCATCAAAATCATGTATGATCCTTCGGATCATATTGGTCGAGCATTTTAAAGCCTGAAAACCTACCGTTTTCGAGATAATGCACGATATAGGTCCGCACGGGCCCTATGCCATCTTGCGTACGTTCCGTTGTCATGGCAACTTTATATCAATTTCAGTTTGTTTACAATAACTTTTAATGAGTGGGAAATTATATTTTGTTTCCCATGTCCAACCCTAAAGGGCACTGCCAAATATGAATACTACATATAGAAAATGTTATAGCTGGATCTAATTGCCTAAATGCTAAATTGAAGAAATGTTTTCCAGTGGGGTAATTTAATATTTATTAAGTATGAACTGTAACTTCAACATAGTCATTACAAACCATGTAGCTTCCCCAAATGTGTGTTTTAAATAAACTTTTTTGGTAATATCATATTGTTTACAAGAATAAATATGTTTCCCTAATATCGCTTATACTTGGAATTAGGGATTAGAAGATATCTAATGCGAGAGTTCTCGCTCGGGTATACTAGTCTCTTAGAAACTAGTTACCTATTGAAAGAAAAGGATATACAATAACGGAATGAGACCTCCAGAAAGAGTATGTGTGTGTGTGTGTCAATAGATGGATGTCGCGACTCCGAGTGTCGTTTTTGAGATACTGCAATCTTCGAAAACTAGTAACCAATTGGAGGATCACTTTTTGAACCACCGATTCAAAGTTTAATAGGCGTACAAGGAAATCATGTGTTTTCCACATCAGATATTTTTTTCTATGTTTCTTATTATATCATTTGTAAGTTCATGATCATATGGTAATAAATTATATTTAGCCAACACTTGAAAAATTAAAAACATTTAATTTAATAAAAAGTAAAAACCCCGACTACGGAAATGAAAATTTATATTTTACAACACTATTCGCATATCTACTTAAGCGCATTGTTGGGTTGTTAGTGAAGTTGAATATTAATCCTAGGTGTGGTAGTCGGGTGGCTTCCAAGTACATCCCGTCCCGTTCATATATGCATGTCAAAATACAGAAAGTTTCTTACATTTACTCATGTTAACATACAGAAAACCAATTAAAGTACTGAGCAAAGAAGAGTGCACCCGACTATACACCAAGGTTCACTATTCATGGGCGTCAACTTCACTAACAACTCACCAATGCGCATAAGTAGATATATAAGTCCATTCCGTCTCTAAGGAAAAATAGGGTTGTAAAACATAAAAGTTATTTCCGTAGTCGGGGTTTTTGTTTTTTATTAAATTATTTAAAACAATATTTTATCTAAAGAAGAATTATTTATTAAGATTGCATTGATATCTGAGGCACTCGATCGTAAAACATGGTATTCGACATTTTTCGATAACATAAATCTGTGGCATATTGCAATTGTAACCAATGTCATTGTGGCTGACCAAGTGAAAGTGTGCCGTGCAATCGGTTAAAAGAACTACAAAAGTATTGACATCCAAGGACAATTAAAGTCAAATAATACGACGTACAATACATTGGCCTTCATAAAAAAACCCAATGCCATTTTTGTAATTTTTTTACATTTAAAGTTTCATATTTATTTTCAAATCACTCCTCATATAATTCTGAATAAGGAAAGAAAGTTTTAAAATATATATTATATATCAGTCACTACTAGCAACCAAGTAGATGTTTCAACGGTTTTGGAAAGCAGGGAAAAAATCACTCTTCAGTATAAGAAATTTTTAAATAGAAAAAAAAATCTGCATCATCAGAATTTCAAATTGAATGATGATTAACATAATCCTGCCACCCTCTTATATATCAAATAAAATTTTAGAGTCGGTATTTTTTAATAATAATATTAAAAATAATAATTAAACTCACGTCACCAAAACAAAACAAGAAACAATTAATACAAAAGACCTAGCGCGTCATAGGCCTCCGATGACGTAGGGACCACCTACCGTATATTGAATAATATTACTAAGTAGTTAAGGTCGCAACTCACGGCAAAAATATAAATAATAATAAGTAGTATACCTGAGCGAGAACTCTCATATCAATCCTTCTTCTAATCCATGATATATTCCAAGTATAAGCGATATTAGAAAAACATATTTATTCGTGTACACTATATAATATTACCAAAAAAGTTTATATAACATACAAATTTGGTGAAGCTACATAGCTTCTAATGACTATGATGAAGTTACAGTTCATACTTAATAAGTAATTAGCTTACCTCGCTGGAAAACATCTCTTCAATTTAGCAGTTAGGCAATTAGATTCAGCTATACCATTTTCTATGTTTAGTATTCATATTTAACAGTGTCCTTTAGGGTTGGAAATGGGAAACAATATATAACTTCCCACTCATTAAAAGTTTTTGTAAACAGACTCAAATTGATATAAAGTTGACATGACAACGGCACGTATGCAAGATGGCACAGGATCCGTGCGGACCTATACAAAACGTTATCTCAAAAACGGTAGGTTTTTGGGCTTTAAAACGCTAGACCGCTACATTCCGTAGGAACCATCAGTAGGAACGTATTTAGTCTTGATGCCCGCGTCGAAATCTTTAAAACCCGACTCGTCCCGTCGCAATCCGTCGACTCCCAATCGTCGGAGGTTTGAAACCTTCCAGTTTTGTCATCACTTCATCAGAGCCGGAAAAGGGATCTGTAGTACCATAATAATATATAGTAGTGATACATCGAAAAAATTTAATTATCAATTTACTGCTTTTAATCCCAAGTGACGATTCTAGAAAAATAAACGTTTATCGAACGTATTCTAAACATAATTCTGTAAAGTTGAATATCTAGGATAGTCTGGTCCAATCAGGCTTTTGGTTCAAATAACTAAGAGAAAGCTGAAAATGATTTGAATTCACTCTGATCATCCTAAATAAGAATGGTACAAGTTTGCGACGGTTTCAGAGTAGAGCTACACTTTTGTGAACCAAAAATAGGCGACATTTTTTCCTCTTTTTAAAGTTTTTGGCTTATAACATCAGAAGGGTACATCGCACAGAAAATTTTAATCCGACCCAAATCAAAGAAAATTAAATTCTTCAACGAATACTTTCCTTAAACATTAAATTTCATTCACAGGTTTGATCAGAATCGGCAGTCAAACAGATAAATTTTACCATTTTGGCTAAAAAGTATGCTTCAGTTTCAGATTTCGGTAACTCAAAAACGGGTATACCAAATGAAAAATGTCAAATAAATAAAGTTCCAGAGCATCAAATTCAAAGTTTATAGTACTCCTATTTTTACAATTTTCTCATACCTCTGCATAAGATACACGCCAAAAACTAAAAGCAGTCTTAGCGCTGATTTTCCACAGTATGGGCTTATTTTGTAGTTTCATCACGTCTGACCTCGAAATTACTAATTTTAGTCCAGTAAATAGAATTTGAATACGTTTCGATCGTATTTTATTAAGGAACTAACATCGCAATGTGAACAAAACTAAACACAGAAATAAATCTCTCTCCCCACCAACAACCTATCTCACCGCTTCTGGATAGCTAGAACATGACTAGACGTTAAAACAATAGTAAAATTATATCGTTTTTATTAGTAATTTCGAGGTCAGACATGAGGAAACTAAAAAATATCGACTGCTTTTAGTTTTTGGCGTGTTATCTAAGTATAGGAATGAAAAAATTATAAAAATAGAAGCCAAAATGGTAAAATATGTCTACGTTTGGCTGCCGATTCTGCCAAAATCACTGAACGAAATTAAATGTATAAGGGCACTATTCCACGTAGAATTTAATGTTCTTTAAATTAAGCAAGAGTAACATTTTCTGTCCGATTCACCCTTCTGATGTTAGAAGGCAAAAACTAAAAAAGTGAAAACAATTCGCGTTTTTTTCCCTCCCAAAAGTTTAGCTCTAATCAGAAACCGTCACAAGCTTATAATAATCTTATTTAGAATGCTTGAAGTGAATTAAAATCATTTCCAGCTTTGAAGTAATTAATTCCAGTCTGAATTAATTTTGGCCTAATTTGACTACTGGGCTAGAAACGCATCAGCGAAAAAAACAAACATTAAAAACAAAAGGATAACGACAAAATGTCGCGTGACTATAATTTGCCGACATAACGAATACGGGTTTACGAGCATCGAAATCTCAAGAAATGTAAAGTATTAAAACTCAACATTTTACACAAATATGCATTCAAAAATCAGCAATTTAAAACACAGTTTCGAATTATTATACTAAAATACATTCGTTTCCTAATTGACTTTCATTTTGTGAACTAAATGTATTTTAATATAATAATTCGAAACTGTATTTTAAATTGCTGATTTTTGAATGTTTTTAGAACTGAAAATGAATGTATAACATTCGAAACTAGTTTTCAATAATTTTTTTTTTTTTACAAATTTTTTTTAATAAATTTATCAATCCCTAAGAAAAATTCAATAGCTCTTAATAATAAGAAGTGTAATAGCTCTTAAGTTTGATTGCAATGAAAATTCGGAAAATTTTCTCTTCTTATATCAAAGCATATCCGTGTAAAATGTTCGAGTTGTAATACTTTACATTTCCGGAGATTTCGATGCCCGGAAACCCATATTTGTTATGTCGGCAAATTATAGTCACGCGACATTGTGACGTTAACCTTTAATTTTTAATGTTTTTTTTTTGTTTTTTTTCGCTAATGCGTTTCTAGTCTAGTAGTTAAATTAGGCAAAAAAAAAGACATAGCTCAAATTAATTCAGACTGGAATTAATTAATTCAAAGCTGGAAATGATTTTAATTCACTTCAGGCATTCCAAATAAGATTATTATAAGCTAGCGACGGTTTCTGTTTATCAGGAAGTGTTATTTTTTTTTTTTGCAGTTTCTGATGTTTTGTGCGCCGAGGCGCATCCGATCAAAAAATGCCCTAATATAAATTAGTATAATAATTTGATTCTCTATAAGAATCCGACTTAATATATACCTATACCCTGATTTAGGTATTATTAATTCCTGAGTTAGATACGCTGGAAAAAACTGGAAGAGGCTGCAAACTGTACCACGAAAAAAGAAACTTCATATTCCATAATCAAGACATACAAAGCTGTATTATGATATTCTCCAAAGTCTGTAAAATATGAGGGTTGATCCATATCACCCATAGCATAAGCTTGTAAAACTGCGATCCATCATTTCTTAAATTAAATTTTAATTGGTTGCAATTAATGAATTTCATGTATTCATTAATTAAAACCAATTAAAATGAAATTTAAGAAATGAGAGATCGATAGAGTTTTACAAGCTTACATGGATCATCCTACATATTTTACAGACTTTGGAGAATATCAGAATACAGCTTTGTATGTCTTGATTATGGAATATGAAGTTTCTTTTTTCGTGGTACAAAACAAAGAGTTTTGAGAATTTCATAATATTCATTTCCTTAAAAGATATTAATATTTAAAAAGGCCAATCAAGATCAACCAATCAATCCTTCTACATGATAAATATAAATATAAATGGCATAAGAAGATTACTAGAAAAGAGAAAATTATAAAAATAATGAAATATAAAAATACCTAGGATTCAGTAGAATTAATTTTTGTTTCGTCATTAACTGCACTTACCTGAAACAGAAAAAAATAAAAAAAGGTTAAATATACATTTCATACCCACTTGCATTAAGATATACAAAGTTTTTAATTAAGTTATTTTCTAGACTTAGTAATGACTCTAAATTAGCCTAATCAACTAACATTGCAAGATTCTGCCCACATTTTACACGACTATTACAAACTCTTAGATGAACATAAAAGGAACTTATAAACTGAATTATATCTTTACTATATTAGATTATTAAATAATGAGGGGGAGTGACCATCTGAAGGTCAGTTTTAAGCACTGGAAAAAAATAGAAAAAGTAATATTTATATAAATAAATATTAGTTTTTCTATTTTTTATAAATATTTCACTTCGTTTCAGTAAAAAACTGATTGCATCAAACAATAGCTACACAAAAATAATTAAATGCAATGATAAAACAGGTAGTACTAACCCGTATTTTTAAAAATTATTAACTTCCTTAAACACAAAAGGGCCTGATAAACAAAATTTAAAATCATATGAGAATTTCTCACATGACCCAAAATAAACCCAAATATTTCACTTTGTTTTCAACACTATTAGTTCCTGTTTATTTTTCTTAACTCTCAACTTCAAATATTTTTTCATGGTCAGATTCTTCGTTTTTGTATCTTCCTTGAGAAGTAATAAATTTATATATAGACACACACACGCATAGCATTTGGTTATCCATAAATAACTATATCATTTGTTACATTGGCTGCCTAATAGACAGACCAAAGGGGAGTCAGTGTTCTTTCTGTGTTTTTTTAGACAGACTTTTTTGATGGGACACATGTAACAGCCTCCTGTAGGGTATATCCACTTTTTTTCTGTCCTTTAAAACTTAAATGAAAAATTATTATTAAATGTCCTCAAAGGACTTAAAGAGATTAAAGGACCTTTTCGATGAGCCAATTTTTTTATAATTTTGATTTGATTTTCTCAGAAAGAAGATTACTATTTAGTAATGTTTTTTTGCATTATTCAGTATATATATATATATATATATATATATATATATATATATATATATATATATATATATATATATATATATATATATATATATATATAATTATTTTCGTTCAGCTTGGAATAGGAAGTGCAGCAGCAGCCATTTTTTTTTGCTTACTTTTAAAAAAATATGCTATGCATTTCCGTTCTATTTATTCTTAAAAAAATGATTGGTTGGCTACTATAATTCTGTACCGCATTTAAAAACGAACAACATTATAAACCAACAAATAAATTAGGGACAGATAAATGATTTGCCACTTCTGTTAATTTGATTTAATTGATAACTATTTTCGAATGTCATACATTCATCTTCAGTTCTAAAAGCACACAACATTAAAAAATCAGCTATTTAAAATACAGTTTCGAATTATCGTATTAAAATACATTTGTTTCCTAATTGGCTTTCCTTTTTTGAATGATAAATATTTAAGCATATTAGTTTAGAATTTACATATCTATACATAAATATATAATTTATATAAATAATAATTACGTAAATATGTAAATTCTAAATTAAAATGTATAAATATTTATCATTCAAAAAAGTAAAGCCAATTAGGAAGCAAATGCATTTTAATATTATAACTCTAAACTGTATTTCAAATTGTTGATTTTTGAATGTTTGTATGTTTTCATAACGGAAGATGAATGTATTACATTCGAAAAAGGTTTTTAATAAAAACAAATTTATAGAAGTGGCAAATCATTTATCAATCCCTAATTAGATTGATGCTTCTATACCATCATGCGTACTTCAACTGAAAAAAAATAAATATCTACTATTGAAAGCTCAGTTAATTTATTTTGTTAAAAAAGACTGCTGACTCCAAGACTTCAAGAATTGTAGTGGTAAAGGTTTTTTTTGTTTATTATAATATAACTTAAGGAGCGACAGAAATATGCAAAAGAGCGGCTTCATATTAGTATTTTGTAGATTAATTTCAAAATAATTAAGAAAGGGACTAAATAAACTATCGAGAACATTCCATGATCTGTTAGCAATGAAAGTGAGGAGTTCCTTTATAATTAGAAGAGGGAAACATTCAAAGAAGAACGAATGAACATAAAATCCATTCATAATATGTGCTGTAGAGGTACTTTGAAAGTGATTTATGAAGCAATGAATTATTGAGCTGTACCTCTTAGAGCGAGATAAGGATAAAGAGGATGCTCCTCGGGAAAAAAAGAAGTTGAAGTTATCAAGGGCATGCTATGCTCAAGCCATAGTGCTACATATGATAGATAAAGTTGGAGCGCAGAGCAGCTGCCATCTATCCCAATCCTACTAAATCTCTTCTTACTCAAAGGAACTTCGATGAAAATCCTTTCTTCAGTAATTTTAAGATCGAATTGAACCTTTTCACAAATGTTAAAGACTGATTTACTGTAAACATTATTTTTAAAAAAACACCCTAAATCATTCCTTTCTGAAACATTTTGCAATATAATGTTCAGATAAACAGATAAATACTGTAATAGACAATGAAAGTAATATTGTCTGCCGAGATGTCAAATTCACATCAATGCATTTAAGCCCAAATGATCAAGTGCTAAGGCATTGTTTTTAACATAAAAAATTTACATAGCTAAATTATTTTCATCTGGATTATTTTTAAGAAACACTGCAAAATATAAATACCTGGTGAGAATTTCCTTACCGCTTAGGATGCAAAGACAAATACAAAAATTGTTAGCTGTATCTTCGCTAATATTATTGGTCCGAATGTTTTTTAGTTGGCATCCGCATGATGGTATAGAAGGATCAATCTAATTAGGGATTGATAAATTATTTGCCACTTCTATAATTTTGTTTTATAGAAAACTAGTTTCCAATGTTGTACATTCATCTTCAGTTCAAGGTTTAAATGAATTACATCAAATAGAAAAGTTTGTACTGGTTTCTTCCTGCACTCAACTAACAATTATTCTTCTAACAGATTGTTAGTTCAGTACAAGAAGAAACCAGTACAAACTTTTCTATTTGATGTAATTCATTTAAACCTTGAACTGAAGATGAATGTTATAACATTCGAAACTAAGTTTTCAATAAAACAAAATTATAGAAGTGGCAAATAATTATGAATCCCTACTTGTTTTTTGTTATGTTTTTTATACTTTTTGAGTTATACGCAAAAAAAATTTACTTTTCGTGGTATATGTTTGGATAGTTTAAAGGCTTTAAGGAGAAGATTTAAAGAAAGTTTCATCAAAATGGTTAGAGCCGTTTTGGCGTTATAGTCAATAAAAAAAACAATGATTTTCCCGATTTGGAACACAGGCATTGAAGGTAAAAACCCTACAAAAAAAAAGAAAAGAAAAGAAGAAAATAAAAAAGATAGGCCCACCCGTTTAAGAAATACCGTGTGGCACAAACACACAGACCAATAGTTGAACAAATCGTTTTTTTAACCACATTGAAAAGTAAAGATCTGTTGAAAACCGGATACCGAAACTCTGACGCGAATACGATATCTTCCTTATCTAGGTGGTAAGGAAAGTAAAACCATATGAAAGCAGTTATTTTGAATAATTGAAATTCAAAAAACAAGGGTCATAAAACAACAGCCTGTGGCAAACCAACGGAAATAATATAAGTAATAGTATAATAATAATAATAGTAATATAATAGTGGTATAATAATTCCTCTGATTATAATTATACTTTGTTTTTTTTGTAGAGCTATAGAACGTATGAGTTTTTTTTTCCAGCTGAAACCTTAAAACCAACCTTTAAAGTAAAAGATAGATTTAATATATAATGCTGAACAAAATGAAATTTTTAAAAAGCCTAATTATTTAAAATATTTACATGTAAGAGCTTTTTTGAAATTATAGGTTACTTTAAAAGTATATACAATTCTAGATGCCCAGTATGGCTTCAAAATACCTACAAAATTTTTATTATATTTTTTAACAAAATAAATTTGGTATTTTCTTTGGAACATGGAGCGAATATTCTATTAATTGAAATGTGATGTATTTTTTTTTATTTTTAATCTTATATTTTCCATTGGTAATCACCCTATAAATGGTGGGTTTATTTTTACACTTACATGTTTGGCATTATGCCTGTATACCTGCAACACAAATAAAATAATTACTCGCAGATACAATATAGTGGATAGTTTTGCCGTCTCAAACTAAAAGATGTATATACTTTCAATATATAAATTGGTCTGGTTCTGCTAATTATTTTACGTATAAACTAGTTGTGTCCCGCGGTTTTACCCGCGTTTAATATGGATTGACGTCTTAAATACAAAACAACATTTAAAATAATAACCTATAATAAGTTGTTCAGTTTCATTTGCTACAATAATAATTTTTTAATAACTGCAATAAAATTTCACTGAAATAAGTTTCAAGAATTCACATTTTTTATTTTTCCTTGCCCTCCCATTTAATTTACAAAATAAGGTTCTACAGAATAATTTCAGATTTATTAAAAAGTATGTGTAGCCAACGTGCTTCCACGGTATGAGGTCGACACGTACGCAAGCAATTTACGGCACTTGTGCTTTAAGTAATTTATTTATGGTTACTGCTCCTTTCCTATAGGTTATAAAGCCTAAAGCCTTCCTCAATAAACGGTCTACCTAACGCAAAAATAATTTTTCATATCGGACTATTAGTTTCTGAAATTAGCGCATTCAAGCGCAACAACTCTTCAGCTTTATATTTTATTTTAGATATATTTTATTTTGTTTCAAGTGCAGTTGTTTTTTTCGTAGTAATACGATTATACAAAGTTCAGTATTTACATACTTACATTGATTTAATAGGCATTACAATTTATAGAAATAACAAATTATCTATACTTTTGTCTAGCCTTGAAAGGCCCAGATTTTCCAATACAACTAATTTTTTGCATAAAAATGTCTTAAATTTACCATTAAATAAACCTAATATTCTGACAAAATCAAGGTATATAATTTTTATAACGCGATGTATCATGTTATCTCTAATTAGTTGCGAGATTTAATTGGGATTCTATTTTATTTGTGATAAATTCTATTCTAGTTACGTCTTTCATCTTTGTCAGTTAGTCTCCAGCTATACTTGGTATTTTTGTATGCCTTTGGTATTGTGATTGTTTATATCAATAAACCACATTTTTTTATAAGTATCTGCCGGAATCTATTTTATTTAATTATAGAGAATTTCTAACAGATCTGCCTGGTCATTACTATGTAAATATTTACTTCTTTGGCAACGAAGGATGTTACATCGCGTTATAAAAATCGAAGTGTATAATTTTTATAACGTGATGTTACATCATTAATAGCGATAATAATGGAAAAAAATCTAAATTGTCATAAAATATCCCAAAACTTAAATATTATCAAAAATAAAGTGCTGAATTCAAAATTTATATCTCCTCATAACTTTTTTTCTTCTTCTAAAAATACATCCTGACCAACCGGGATCAGATTTTATTCTGGCTTCTCTAAGGGAGCCCACACGCACAAGGGATTCACTCTTTTTTGATAAGGTTATAATAATTATGGAGACATTTTGGCACGATTAGCAGTGGAGATATATCAGCTGTGGTGCCATCATCCAGTATGGGGTGATTCAGCCGGGATATCTTTAGATCCTGGAAGGTGTTGATCTCCTTAAGAGGTCCTTAGACTCAAATGAATCCCGCATAAAATAATCCGTCCAGTTGCATCATTGAGGAACGAATAATAGAATGATAATATTGGAGTAAGTAAAATCAATTTTAAAAATAGATGCAATGTAATCTATAAATTATAGTTCCATTTTAGACATAATTAACTCATTACTATATCATCAACAGTAAAGATATCAATAAAATGAAAGACATATGGAAGTTATAGCGAAATAAGTAAATATTTACATAGTAATGAACAGTCAGATCTGTTATAATGTCTCAATAATTAAATAAAATGGAATCCGACAGATACTTAAAAAATGTGGTATACTGAAATAAACAAGGAATAGAAAATAACAAGTAAAACTAGAGACTAAATGACAAAGACGAAAAACATAGCTGGAATAGAATTGATCTATATAGAATACTTAGCATGGCACATAGTATGTGCCAAGATAAAATAGAGAGATAATCAGGGATTGATAAATTATTTGCCACTTATGTAAATTTGTTTTATTGAAAACTAGTTTCGAATGTTATACATTCATCTTCAGTTCAAGACTATATAAATAGAGAGATACTTATCGAGATGAAATAAGACACTCTCAGTGGTATCAAATGGACCTTTATAATCAAGAAAGAAAAAAAAAAAATTTAACACACCCTCTCCTCGAAAGTTGAGGTTTTACGTTTCAAGATATGTAGAATCCAAAAATCGGCCACCTTCCTCGCATTCCTCCAAGACTACTGGACGGATTTTTTTTTTTTATATTTGGCACCAAAGTCACAGGTCAGCCCAGGATGATCCTCGGAACTCGACATTACTATCAGCCGTTCTGTCTCAAAAGAGCGGCCAACTACACGTTTATAGATATGAAGATGGAGGTAAATATTTTTTTTTTTTTTTTTTTTTTTTTTTTTTTGTGGAATCATTATACCAAAGGCTAAAAAATAAAAGTATTCAATTCAAATAATTTTTCATTTAATCATTTTATATATATATATATATATATATATATATATATATATATATATATATATATATATAAATATATACAAATTTACACACATACAATTATTTGAAAATACAATAATAAAATATACTGTAAAAATTTGCAGCGTTTTTCATTTTAAAGTCTTACAGATAAAAAATCGGATTATTATTCATGAATTTTCAGAATTTTTAAATACATCTGTAGATATCTTTACATAGATTATATGTATTTATCCATTACTTTAACCAAATAATTATAAGTAATATTTACAGCTTTACATTTTGTGCAATGTTTTCGGAACTTATAAAAAACTCAAGTTTAAGAAAGGGGCAAATGAGCTTTTGACACAGAAACGAAGGCAACTCAGTGCCCGGAAGCTAAAGTGCAAAATTTTTAAGTAATACAAACTAAAACTGCTCATAGAGCTTTACAATATTCGTACCAACTCCTAAAAGAATAGACGAAATATCTGCCCTAATAGCTGGCACTAATGCACGTCATGTCTGCTCGGAGAGCATGCTATCAAACGATACATTTTATATTAATAGTGGAAAGAAGGAGAATTCTAGTCTTATATTAGGATGGATATAAAGAATAGGAGTATAAAGGTAATTATAATATGATATGAATTATGTGCATTGGCGTTATATAAATAATTTTGACTGTTGTATATGTTGTGTGATATTTATAGTTTATAAAAAAAGAACATCTTGAGAATGAGGGAGTATCCCTAAACGTTGGTGGATCGACATATCAATAAAGAATAAAGGAATATAAGATACTAAGGAAGAAATTATTTCACTAATATAATGCTATCAAGCATTTTTGTGAATTGAAGTTTTGGGAAACACCGGATCGCTTACAACTGATTTCAGAGGTTGTTGAATGAATTTGTTTTGTTTCTTTAAAGGATAATTTTGGTATAAAGTTATGGTAAGTGATCGCTGGCTGAAGGTAAAATATTACAACTAACAAACATTATTACACTGCAAATGTTTTCATTTTCTTAGTTACCATGTTCAACGACAGAGTGCCTCATTTTAAGTTTTTAAAATTTCGAAGTGCTGGTGTAGATAATTCAGTTATAGGTAATCTATTTTAAACGATTTGGTATTATAGGGCTTCTAAAAAAACTTTATATTTCGCTTTTTTAGCACGCTAGTTCCAGAATCAACAGAATCTTTCGATAAGGAATTGGAGCTGGATTAGAATAGATTCAGAGGTGCCAGATTTGATGAGACATTCTGTATATAGTGAGAGGTCCGGTTCCTCCTATATCTACGAAAATATTCAAATTATCAATTCCGGCATATTGTAATCTGAAAAAAAGAATGAAGTCGAGCTGTAGGATGGATAGTAGAAGAGTATACGTTGCTGAGGACAGACAGAGCCATCAATAGATGACATGAGACAAGCAGGAAGCAGAAGAGAGTAACCAGCTGGGCGGGGCTATAATAGAATAACCGTCAGCGAGGTCACCGCTCGTCGCTGCCTTCTATATCCGCTAGCCTCCTCAACCTCATGGGTAATTATAGGGTTATGACTCTGTCACTTCTCGTCTCTATAACAAACAGCTGTCGGCGAGTGCTCGGGCCAAAGCGCTAATCGGGGGAAGGAAGAGGGGAGGTTCAGCAGGCGTCACGTGAATCATGGCGAAATCGAACAGCCGATCACTGGGTATTGAAACACCATCTGTATTCCGTGTTCACGAATCCGAACGTCGATCGAAATGTTTATTAGTATGAGTAGCTAATCCTACGAATCAACTGAGTGAGTCAGGAAATTTGATAATTAATTAATTTTTTAAATCGGTAGGTATTCATTAGCAAGGCGCTATATAGAAAAGTCTACGACTGTCTATAGCAGAGTTTCCTATAATACGCGAACAAGCAAAAAAAAAAAAAAGGCATCCCTTTTTGAACACGTTAAAAAATGTATTTCATAATTGTTTAACGTGTTCAAAAAGGGATAACAATTTTTTTTATATATATTCTTAAATGTCTTAATTATAAGATGAATAAACACGAATTCATAAAAATAATTCAGGATGGTTACCGTAGGCGAAAGCCCTCATTGTTGACGAGGCCTCAACAAGGAGTTAAGAATCAAGTTGAGTTTCATGAAGCCTAACATTGATGCTCTAATTGTAAATAAACCATAACATGTTTCCGACTGAAAAATATTATTGTTTTTCTTCACAATGTCCAAATTTCTTACTTTTATTCGGAATAAACTTTTTCTTCAATGAAATAATCTTTTTGATGAGAATTTTAATTTTATCCCTAAATCACTCCTAACTTTTTAAGACTTTTTTCTTTACTCATCATAAACATTTTCTTTGTCAATTAAACAAACAATTGATTAGCGCGCCCCTTCTTGTATCGTGCGTCACAAGGCCGTTATAGGGTGGGTCTATTGGAAAATCTAGCTCTGGTTGTTGTGTGAATCTTATTGTTGCTGTTGTTATGTAAAATTGATACTTTTGATTTTTTGTTTTAAACTTATTTTTAATTTATTGTTTTCTTAAGCAAATTTACTGTAATATATATTGTTATGTTTGTTAAATAAACTTTTGTAAATTAGGGTTGTAGTTTTTTTTTCTAATCAACACGAATCTTTAATACTAATATAATAAGATCTGGTAGTGAAACATCCAGTTATCTGAAAAGTGGAAGTGGTACGTATTTACATAAAGACTGGGAACCTCCGATCTCTAGATTAGAATGAATTTAAATATTATTAAAAAAAAAGGACTAAACCACTGGAACCGATTTAAAGTTTTGGGTTCAGAACTACAGGAAGAAATAAGGCTACCTACAAGGTGACGTAGACTGTATCCATCTACAGAAGCCGGGATTTTCCTCTATTCAAGGGATTCTCTGCCTTAGTCACTGTGTATCAATTGGACAGTAATTAATTACATTAATATTTAATTACATCTTCAATTTACACTTACTGTAATTGTGTTAAGTATTTGCAATTACTCCTTTTCTTTACTGAAGTAGTAGTTGAGGCTCTGAATCACAATTACTTCTGGACGGTAAGTAATTGCAATCAGAATTACAACTACTTCTTAACGGTAAGTAATTGCAAGTATAATTACAATTGCTTCTTGACGGTAAGTAATTGCAAGTATAATTACAATTATTTCTTGACAGTAATTGCAGCTCCAATTACAATTAGTTCTTGAGGCTAAGTGATTAAGATTACAATTACCTAAAATTCAAGTTTACAACACTTACTTTATACTTAATTTTGTCGTAATTTTTGTAAATTTCCATTCGATTCATCGAAACTCCCCATTTTGAAAAATATTTCTTCTTTTTAGTGTCATTTCGACGTTAAGTAATTGCATTTATCAATTACAATTAGTATAAATTGCAGGAATAAAATTACAAAAACAAACAATTGTAATTGTAATTGAAATTACTTCATCTCAACTATTAATTGTAATTTGATTTCTGCAATTCCGAATTACATTAATTGGTAAGTAATTGTAATTGAAATTACGTTTTGCCCAACACTGCGTATCACTTCCACTTTTCAAATCATTAGGAGTACCACTACCTGATCTTATTAAAGGTTCGTCTTCAAAATAAAGTAAATAAAATGTAACAATAGGAACAGTAAGCAAGGCAATAATGAAACCAAAATTTCTGCGAATAAACGTTTATCCACCAAAAGTAAGAAATTGTTAAGAAAAGCATCATTATTAATCAGTTGGAAGCATGTAGTTGTTTATTTACAATCAGAGCACCAATGTTAGGCTTGATGAAGCTCAACTTGATACACAATTCCTCATCAACACAGCAATTTCGCCTATACTACAGTGACCATCCTGAAATATTTTTATTAATTTTAAATCGTGTTTATTAATCATACAATTGATAGCATTTAATAATAATTAAAGAAAAATGCTATCCCTCATCGAACGTTTAAAAAAGATGATTTTATCCACGACATTTAATTGCTTGCTCACGTACCGCCTGGAACGTCCTTGCGTACTACCGTCTGGGAACTCCTGCTCTAACCCTTTGAAGGGCATCCACTGCTTAACGCTCCTTGGTAACCTTAACATTACTCAATTGAGGAAGTAAACTGTAAATAAATATAACAACATTTTTAACTTCTTTAGCCGCTCCAATTATATCTTTTGATGCACTTTTCTTGTGGATTTTATTTAATTTTAGAAACCTATAAGTATGAATAAATCAAATACCACCTTTAATTACTTTTATTTATATTATAAGACTATGTTTAGCACGTAATTTTCTTTGAACCATTAGCAAAGAAGGTAGACACAGCTCCGAATTCTTCTTCCCAATACTAAGAACCATACTCCATTTTCAATCTTAATTTCATAGTATAGATACTATGTTAGCTTAGTTTCTTGATGTAGTCATTTGAAAGCTGTGTTTATGAAGCCCGAGTATAAGGGATTAAGTTTGTTTTATAGATTGAAGACAATACCCGAACAGTGACAAAATATATTTAAATAATAAAAAGCTTGCGTACGTGAGTACGGGATGAAGTGTCTGTAATCGTAATCATGACAAATTTATACCCGTGGAAGCAAGTTCACTACATAAACTTAATTACGTTAACGTTGATTAACTTTAATCAAAGGATTGATAACATTAATACCCTTAAAAATACGTATTATTACTATCTGCATTTAATTATTTTTGCAGTTATTGTTTGCTGCAATCTGTTTCTCATATTTTTTCCCGAAATGAAATGGCATAAATAGATATTATATTTTGTATTTTTTTTTTTTTGCAGTGAATAACACAGGAGCAGGCCCCCTTCCTCGTAAGTTAAAACAAAGTAATGTTTGAGATATTAATTTCAGCTGTTGTAATTTAATTAATATGATAGAGGAAAATTTCTTCTTTCCTTGAATCCCTCTTTGAAGTCTACTATTTGGAACAAATTTTTCTTTTACTCTCTTAATTTTGATATGTCTTTCAATTTATCCTACCAAAGTATTTCAATTTCCAACATTATTTTTCAGGAATAATTTTAGGGTGTATTGATTGTTGTTATCGGGGTCACTTCTAACTGATGTAATAACAAACTGTACATCTGTTGTCGCGGTTTATATCGTACTTAAGTTTAGCTGTGCTTAAAAGGAGAGTCGGTAATTATATGGGTTCACATGAGCACGCGATACCCCTAGATTTATAAAAGAAAAATACAATTATTTTATAGTAGTAAAAAGAATCTGAAATATATATGATATTATATCTAATCAGTAGAAACGGAATGCCTCAATTTAGCAGAAAAAAACAGATTGAGCAGTGAGCTCCCTGAGCTTTTCCAAATCTAGAGAGGGGGCTCTGTGCGCGTTGTTGGTGGTATAGCCTGCCGATCTTCCCAACTTGAGCACACTTTTCTTGTGAACATAATCGTCGCTCGGATGCAAGGACATTTTACAACAGCTAATTTAGCGTACAATTATTAATTTCATTTCCAAATCATGTTTATACACAGGCATGTTTTTACACAGGCCAACAAAAACATTTTTTTTTAAATTTTTTAACTTTAGTAGTTGATCTTTATAGATTCTTATGTGCTGAATCTAAATCTGGCCTTAGTTTTTTTGTATCACCCATAGTTTTCAGGCTCATCAAACATCCTAACTTTTTAAACTTCTGTAACATGTTAGCTACAATATAAACATACTCTGGGTCTTTTTCATATCCCAAGAACTTTGTAGCACTTTATAGCATGGATGTATTGTAGAAGTAGGAACAAGAAGACATGAGAGTAAAGTATTGTATTATGAGGTGCTATATATTGAGATGAGCAGAGCTGCCAGCGTAAGACTAACTACGTAATGTGCACCCGCTAACTTCGTCATGGCCAACCAAATTGGTAGCGGCAGAGGGAAAGGTCAGTGCAGGGAATGGCGAGAGTAGGCGGTTTCGATAAAATCGAATAATATCGAGGGTCAGGTGTAAATTCAATAATATTTTACTATATCGATAACACAAACATATATCAAAATATAAAGCATAGAAATTGTAGAAGATGAAAATTATTCATTTTTTTTTTAATAATTATTATTATTAAGGGAATTGGTGTAACCTATAGGCTAGAACGGGTTAATACAATATTAAGATAGCCTACTATACTAACCAGCTCATGATTGTGGAAAGTTATGCTAAAAGTCACGTTAATCAGAGAAGACCACAAATTAGACAGGTTTAGTATTTTATCCTTCAAACAGTAACCTTGTGATAATGTTGTTTATTTTCTGCTAGTTTCATAAACTAATTAGGTATTTTACATGCATGCATCATACAGTAAACATTTAATTATATAACAGCATACAATAGGTAATATTGGCAATACTGAACAGTGGAATAAAGCAAATCATAACAAGCTGAAGACTAGTAAAAAGTTTAAAATTCTAATTGTGTAAATTATGATAAGTAATTCATTAATATAGTATAATTTTGCTTATTCGGATTCACCATATCCGAAACTTCGGATCGTTTTATATATTTTAAATTATGATCTTTAATTGCTAATCATTAACATACAGTTTTATTGCAGGTTGTATTAGATTTCGAGAGGAACTTCAGCCGATGCATTACTTAGCTGCGAGAAAAACAGTGGAAAACCAGGGTCTAATCAAAATTTCGGATTACACATTTTAAATAATTATGCGTTAAAACTTTTTCAATTTACATACATATGATTACATTCTATTACATGATTTCGTTTTTCTGGTCGTGTTTTTTTTATGCACACTGCTTTAATAAATAAAGAGAAGAGTCCGGGAGAGAGTCATATTTTTTTCCAAAATGGAGTTACACACATTAATATATTCACATCGTTGATTAGAATAAGATGGTAAAGAGAAACAGCCGGAAATGTGGATGGCCGGTTTGTCAAAAGCGTATGAAGACACGCATACACAGAACAAAGGAACAGCCCCAAACTTATAACTTGATTTTCTCGAAATGTATTTCGGAAGACCCTTCACCTTTCTGCAGTGTACTCATCAAATGCCATTTTTTTTTTTTTAGTTATAGCACCATTTCTTTTTCGAAATTTTATTTGGTGAGAACCAAATGAAACTAAATAAGACACCAGGTAAGTCCACCATTAGGCTTTGAATAAATCAGCAAAGCCACTGATTTATTCAACTCATCCGAACCAAGCTTTTATAGGAGAAAGGTAGTAAGCATCCATTAGCATTTGTGTCAATAACGAGGTAAGTTAGGTCTGGTATTTGCATCTACAAATAACAGTTTCTACTGGCCGATGATGTAGTCCTTCCCACTCAGGAGAGAACTGATGTTATATTTGTGCTCGTTGCAGTAATTTTAACTTGCACCAATCGAAACAGTAAAAAAAAAAAAAAAAAAAAAAAAAATGCATTAAAAAGAAAAATGAAAAGGTCATCAATTATTTAATTTCATTCAAAATTACTAAGTGCTACATTGTAAATAAAATGGAAATATTTTTGAGAAAATAAACTCACTCAATAAGTTTTAAAAGGCTCGAGGATACATTACTCAACCGGCTGTAATGAAAAAATTGATTAAATAATAATAATAAACAAATAATAAAAAAAAAAACTGATTTAGATTTAATAATCAAATAAAAATTGGCTTGAAACGATATAGCAAATATATTTAATTTTTTTTTATTGGGCATTGTAATGATCAGTGCCAGGCGCAGAGAGTGAGAACTATGATGACCACCAACTTTCGATACATCTACAGCACACGTCATGAAACTGTAGTGTTTACTTGAAATTCATTTATTCAGTTCTGTACTACTATTATAAAAAATGCAATGGCGCCGTAAACACTGCCCGGGAAATTAATTAAGTGGAGGGGGAATATTCGGTTTCTTTTAGGGCTTGACAAGTTCATAAAATATCCACATGATGTCCTGAATGGTGTTTCGTGCAGGTCGCTTTCAATCATCAATAATATCTAGTTGAGGGACATCAAATTGTTTGCTTACAGATTGGTTCACGAATGATTACCTAGATTTTGTGGAGTCAATAAGCCAAATAGGACAGGTAAATATAAGTTTTTAAATATAAGGGTAGCAAAGCAGAGATTTTGTTTTAACTTCGAGTCAAGCACTAACTAAGGAAGATGCATAAAAATCCAATAGAATGAAAGTTTCATACCGGCAAAATTATTAATTTTTTTTTTTAAGATTAACATTAACTCAGCTTCGAAATTAAGCATAAACGACAGTTATTAAAGAAGTTCGCTTCAGGTGTAAACAAATAATACATATTTCAAGTAGGATGCACTTCGATTTAACAAGATGAGAGGCAATGAACAAGATATGAATAGTAGAAGAGAGACGGGGAAGAGAGAAAGGAAAAGACTCACCGTCGTCCTTCCTGTAGTACCTCGAGTACCTCCGGTAGCTGTAGAGGCTGCTCATCCTGACACCGGCACTAGCACTGCTCGACAAATTCTGGCCAATGCCTCTCTAATTATTTTTAGTTTCCGGAAGTTAGAAGACCCGTCGGCAGTCTTCGGCCACTCCCGCCATTTTTTTTACACATAGGCCGGGCAGAGCGAACGGATTCGCCAACTAGGTTAATCTACTCCTAAAAAAATACTTCTTTTATTTACCAAATGCCTGGATCTAAAGATAGGACGGCAATATAGGGCAAATAGGTGCGAAGAATATTTTTCGCTTCTACTAGATTGCGAACTAAATCTGTGCATATATACCGTTTAATATTAAAAAAAAATATTGATAACTAACTCACCTACAAATATTAGGTCATTAATTAAATATATATATATATTAAAATATATGCCATAATTTTAGTTTTTATCACAGAAATATATCTCTGAATCAACCGTTCAATCAATGCAGCTCTCCAATTCGAGACTTACTTTCGATACTCATGCAATCCACTCAGGAATGTTTCAATTAATCACTCCAGCCCGTATAGTTTTCGCCCTTCACTTTATTAATATTTAAAATATAATACATAACTGTATAATAAGCATTATAATGAAACCTACAGCCCCTCCCCTTACAGCCCATTAACTTTTCATTTATGTAGTATATCACAGAGAAAATGCAGAGAAAAAAGTTATGATGAAAAGAATATTTTATTTGCGCATGACTTGAAAAGTATATATTTTATGGTAAATTATGTATAGAATTAAATGAAAGATAATTAAATTATCTAAAAAACAATAAAAGAATCATCAAAATCGGACCAGTATTAGCAAAGATACAGCGCATCGGACTAACCGGAATTAGCTATTATATAATGGATTTTACAATTGTTTACAATTTTCTCGTAAACGGTTCCAACGATGTTGGTGAAACTTGCCTAATGTCTTCAACTTATGTTTATGTAGTATATCAACGAAAAAGTGCAGAGAAAAAAGTTATGACGAAAAAAATATTTTATTTGCGCTTAATTTAAAGTTGATGCAATTTATAGTAAATTATGTACAGAATTATATGAAAGGTTATTAAAGTATCTTAAAAAAAAAAAAAAATCATCAAAATCGGACCAGTATTAGCAAAGATACAGTGTATTCCGAAAGAAGATGGGTGCGACCGAACCTCCTCCCACCAATTCGCCAATCTGTTGTAAACAATACGCTCTGTAACAAAGTAATTTAAGAATACAAAAGCGGAAATTAACTTAATAATTTCTACTTTCACATTATTTAATGGAAAGAAAATGTTTTCATGGAAACTAAACCAGAAACTTTTAAAATATATTTGCAACTTGACAAAGTTAAAATGTACAGTATGGTAGGTGTACAGAATTGTTGTACTAAAATTGTTTCAAAAATTCTTTTATTGTGCTTAAGTGGGAGAAGAAGTGAATGCTGCTGAGTTTATTTCAAGTATTGTTTATGTGAACTCTTTAAATTTATATTAAAAAGATAATTATTATAGGACGGTAAGGGAAAGTTGTGTGATGCGCGCACCGCACCAGATTTGTTTTACAGTCTTTCAAAATGTGTCATTCAAATTGTCACATAGACAATTTTTAAAATTCATCACCATTATCATACATTACTAATCTTTTCTTCCAGATCAACTTCTACTACCAGTAGGATATCATCAGTTGATAATTACAAGAATTAGTAGATAGTTTTAGTTTAAGTACCATAAAATTAAGTAAATAAACTATATTGCTATGAAGAGATTATAATACATCGCTCAACGTAAAATTTGAAACGAATAAACTTCTTTCTTTAATATAGACCGAAAACATAACTAATATTTTTAGGTGTATTACAAAAATAAGTACTATATTCAATAAACCGTATGTTCCAAAAAAGTAAATGCCGTAAATAAAAGGAAATATTAACGAGAATTTTTTTTTTTTTATCGAAGGACGAGGAAGAGAACGAGTATAATGTTGATATCCTGGTAGCCGTTTCAGAGATATTCCAAGAATCCTTAAGGGTATTGATCCTTAAGGATTCTTCGAAAATCTTGGCCGACCAATATTTCTGAAGGCAGAAGCAGATACGAGATATATAAATAAAACTGGATATATTCATATGCTCTAAAACAACAAAAATTCGGTTGAAGAAGAGAAAAAAATGAATAATCGTTAAGAGAAAAAAAAAATACTTTTCTTCTAAATTGATATTGAATTGATGTTACAGAAATGTCAAATAATCTTTCTTAGAAATAGAGTTAATATAAAAACATTTTCACAGTTACTGAAGATACATATAATAGATAAATATTTGGCCCCAAGTTAGCAGGAAGAGATGACGACAGATGTACGCACAGGTTGAAATAAACTTAGCACGAACTCGGACAGAATGAGTAAGCTCGTATCAAATGCACTAGTAAAATAAATAAATTATTCATCACAAAGGGCAAGTCAACTCCTCTGCATTGGAAACACTTCTGGTGACCAACTGATGGCAAAGCTGGACAATGCTAGGAAATTTTATGAATAGAAAGAAATATCTGATGTGGACAACACATGACTTCCTTCTACGCTTCTTAAACTATAAATCGGTGGCTCAAAAAGTGATCCTGAATTTGGTTGCTCGTTTCCGAAGATTGTAGTATCACAAAAACGACACTCGGCGTCGCGACATCCATCTATTGACACACACACACACACACACACACACACACACACACACACACACACACACACACACACGCACACGCACGCGCACACACACACACACACACACACACACACACACACACACACACACACACACACACACACACACACACGCACACACACACACACAAATAGGGAGGAAAACCAGTATTTTACACTAAATTTTAACACTTAAAACAAGTAATAAAAATGTTTAATAGGATTGAAAACCAAATTGCGTTTGTAACCTTTATTACCGAAACATATGATTTATGTTTTTAATTTAAATATAATTTTTGATGTAAGCTTATTATGACCTTCAAGTAAAGTACCCTTTTCGGCTCTCCAATTTTAACCAAAATATAGTAAATACTTTCAAATCGACATAAAAGTCCTATTTACCGAATTTGAGATGTTTTACATTATATTTTAATATAATTTTTGATGAAAGTCTGACATGACCTTCAAGTAAAGTACCACTTCCGGTCTGCCAATGTTAACCAAAATTTATGTTGTTATTTATTTTAATATGTAAATCTTATATACCTAATTTGAGAAGTTTTGCATTATATTTTAATATAATTTTGATGAAAATCAATAATGACCTAAAAATAAAGTACCACTTCCGGTAATCCTGTAGTAACCAGAAAGCGAGGTTCACAACTAGATTTAACAGCAATCCTAAATACAATATTTCAGCTTTCTAAGGTTTCTAACTGTTTTTGAGTTATGCGAGATACGAACGTACGTACGAACTTAGGTACGTACAGACGGCACGACGAAACTAGTCAAAATGGATTCAGAGGTGGTCAAAATGGATATTTCCGTTGAAATCTGAAAACCGAAAATTTTTGCGATTACAATACTTCCTTTACTTCGTACAAGGAAGTAAAAATGAATAATCGTTAGGAGTAAAAAATAAAAAATAGATACAATAGAAAAACATTTTTTCACATTTACTGAAGATGAATATAAAGATTTTGCCCCAAGTTAGCAGGAAGAGATTACGAAAGATGTACGCACAGGTTGATATAATCTTAGCACGAACTCGGATAGAATGATTAAGCTCGTATCAAATGCACTAGTAAAATAAATAAATTATTCATCACAAAGGGCAAGTCAACTCCTCTGCATTGGAAACACTTCTGGTGACCAACTGATGGCAAAGCTGGACAATACTAGGAAATTTTACGAATAGAAAGAAAAAATAAATTGAAAACCATATCTGTTGTAGCAGTCTAGGAATACGAACGAGGGCGACGTTTTCCTTCTCGTGGCAAATAAAAAACATCTTTACGACCCAACTATCTGAGCCACTAATAATAATTTATTAATTAATAATGATAATAACAATAATTAATAAGAGCAAAAACTCAGAAAAAGAGACAAAGACTACTCTTAGAATATTATTAAAAGATTCCAACACAAAGCCTTAAGCCACTCAAATAACTAACTAGACATGAAGAAGACTAACTAGAGAGTGGACAAGAGAGGCGAAGGTTCTTACAGGACCGTAGCGCCAAAAATAAATAAACTAAAACTAGCCTAATAGATATTTACCAAAAATTATGGCAGATTTTGATTCAATACCTTCATGTTGAAAATATCAACGAAAACAAAAATTTGTTTTTTCGGTACTGAGGAAGTTTTTTAACAGTATTTCGTCTTCAATTTATCCAATTTCAATGTTCATAGATCCGTTAGAAAGAGGGGAGTTTCTTCTTTCCATCCATATAAGCGTATAGTGCATTAAGTTATAAGAGGTTTCGGTAAAATTTATTAAACTAAGCGATTTGCCTTAACTGGAGGATTTTATACGTGTATTAGAACCAAAGATACCCGCTAAAAACCTTAAATTTGATTTTATTGTGCCATCACATTTTTTTTACACAAACCATTTAAGATGAAATAGCTTTTTATATGGATGGAAAGAAGAAAGAACCCTAACGAGTTCACGAACTACAAACCCAAACGTAATTTTGTGGCTTAAAAAATGTTGAGTTCCCTGGGAACTGAATTTTTTTTTTTTTGTTTTCTATTATTTTTTTCAACATAAAGGTTTTTTGATGTACTGAATCGAAATCTACTATCATTTTTGGTGTTAAAAAATCTATAAGGCTAGTTTACATAAAAAGTCAGACACTTTTTTTAAAATTTATTTGACCAAAAATTAATTATTTTTTAATGTTTATATTTTTCCTTTAATCTAATCTAAAAAAATCTGATGCGGTGCGCGCATCACACAACTTTCCCTTACCGTCCTATAATAATTATCTTTTTAATATAATTTTAAAGAGTTCACTTAAACAATGCTTGAAATAAACTCAGCAGCATTCACTTCTTCACATCTTCTCCCACTTCAGTACAATAAAACAGTTTTTTAAACAATTATAGTACAACAAATTCTGTACACTACCTATATACTTTAACTTCGTCAAGTTGCAAATATATTTTAAAAGTTTCGGTTTTGTTTTCATGGAAATATTTTCTTTCCATTAAATAATATGAAAGTAGAAATTATTAAGTTAATTTCCGCTTTTGTATTCTTAAATTAGTTTATTACAGAGTATATTGTTTATAACAGATTGGTGGGAGAAGATTTGGTCGTATCCGTCTCCTTTAAGATGCGCTCGGTTATTCATCTAGGGTCTTGTGCTCGTCATAAAATATGCTGTGTCTTTGCTCATATTGGTCCGATTTTGATGATTCGTTTTTTGTTTTTTAGATAATTTAATGATCTTTCATACAATTCTATATACAATTTACCATAGAATGCATAAATGAAAAGTTAAAGGCCTTTAAGGAGAAGACATTAGGCAAGTTTCATCAAAATCGTTGGAGACCTTTACGAGAAAATTGTAAAATCCTTGATATAATAGCTACATCAGGTTAGTCCGATGCGCTTTATCTTTGCTAATACTGGTCCGATTTTGATAATTCTTTTATTGTTTTTTAGATAATTTAATTATCTTTCACACAATTCTATATACAATTTACCATAGAATGCATACTTTTTAAGCTATAAAATTTTTTAAGAATAAAATATTCTTTTCATCATAATTTTTTCCCTGCATTTCCTTGATAATGTACCACATATATGAAAAGTTAAAGGTCTTTATGAAGAATAATTTAGGCAAGCTTCATCAAAATCGTTAATATAAAGTGGCACTTCCGGTTAGTCGATTTTGACAAAAATGTTGCGGTAACATCATATGCATGTGCCAACCTCAAATACGTAATTTTAGTATCGTACAACTTTTCGTTTTTGAGCTGGACTGTTCACATACACACAGACCATTTTTCGGGACTTGGTCATTTGGACTCAGGGGACCTTAAAACGTGTATTTCCGTTGAAAACTCGAATTCGAAAATTTTCACGATCGCAATACTTCCCCTTACTATATACTTCGTATATAGGCAAGGGAAAGTAAAAAATGTATCGCTGGAAAAACCACTTTTCGAACACGAGATATAAAATAAAGCATTTTCAGCATGTTTTATTCTTTTTTTTTCGAAGTGATTAAATGGAGGAAACGGTAAAGACCAAGTTAATAATTCAAGAACAAACATTAATAAGCGAGACAGAGCGCGCAAGTGTTGGAAGGTAACACCGAAGAGAATAGTCTGCTAAGCCACTGGGAGGGAAAGATAATACCGTGGAAACTACAATCTATCGTGGCGGAGTGGGGGGGAGGGGAGGGGAGGAGGGAGAGAAAAGGAGCTTGCAAGAGGACACCGATCAGGATATCTGATGAGCCAGCGGTTATCTAATCTTAAGGACATTGTCTATAATGACACAACTGAAATAACGAATATGAAAAAAATTATTATGTAATTTCTCCCCTTTACCTTGAACACAACTCAATTTTAACTTTCAATTATTGAAATCAATAATAACATCTAACGAAAAATAAAAATAATAAACTTTACAACGAAAGGGAGAGGAAGAAACAGGATTTGTCATATCTTCATTACATTTTTTTTTATTCCTAAAAAAATATCAAAATTTGGTAAAATGTATAACACAAAAATTTAATTAATTTCTAGGGAATCAGTGGAAAGAAATCTTCTCCAAATTTTTAGAAATAGAAGAATTAATGATGGTATAACAAATGTGTCAAGAAATTTGAGCGACCATTACATATATATAATAAATAAATTGGAAATATAATAAAACAACTACAGGGGAAAATAATATAATATGTATAATAAATGAGCGTTATAAAATAATTACAATTAAAGAAAAGACTTGGAGGATCTAGAAAAAAAAAAATTAATTATTGCCACATGTTTCTCATTTACTGGGAAAATTGTTAAGTGTACAGCATCTGTGAAGTTGATCATTGATGTATATAATCTTGAAAAGAGAGAAGAGGTCGGTAGCCTGCCATAATTTGAACGACGCACTGAATGGCACCATCAGTAAACATAAGTCGCTAATCGCTATGTCATCAACTCTTCATCAGCAAACACCACAAGTTCCTAGCAGTGGGTTAGATCTTCAAACCGTCCTCGTTCCAATCCATAGAACCTCCATTTAGAACTTCCACTAGTAAGTGGCAATGAAGTGAAAATTATCATTTCAATGGCACCGAAAAAGATTAAAAGATGTCTGAGAAAGTAGCTTAAAGAAATTCTCGATTTTTGCATTTTTTTAACAAGTTTTCCCAGACCAAAAATAGCAAAATTTATTCGAACCAATAATATTTGTAACCTCATTAGATTAATACTAATGATTATGCATTATTCACGTCAATCATTTTTAACTATTAAAAGTACTTGTCAAATCGGTGAAACAAAACGGCTGATAAAAATGTCGAGCTCATAGGATAGCTCTATTCTTAAAAATTCGATTCTTAAAAAGAATCGGCAAAATTAGGCTTAGAGAAATCCGCGGGCGCCGGACAGGTGTCGGACGGCGGACAGATTTTTTTATTTGATTTTTGGATTCTAATTAATCTTAAAATGTAAAACCTCAAATTTTCAGGGGATGAAAAAAATTTTTTCTTCCAAGGCTATATAACAGAGCTTCATTATTAATAAGCCAAAAAGACACTTTTCGTATCTTCAACATTCGATGCCATAAACGGCCTACACGCCAAGAAACTGTAGATTATGCCCATTTTCGAGTTTTAACCATGTTTTCTCACAGCGGCTGTTTTCTCGACTTTTATGGATTCTCACTCAGACTTTTCTGTGATTCTTCCAACATTAAAAAAATATTTACCGGTCGTAGGTTGAATGCAGGTTTTACCTTGATGTCGTAGATTTACGACGAAGGAATTGGAGTGCATGCGTATTACTGAAATGAATATATAATAAAGAACTATGAAACAGCAACGAGGAAATAATATTAGCCTGGGACAGAATATTGACTTAAGAGAGACGAGTTATTGACCGACAGAGGCTGCATTGCTCGAGCAGAAATATCTGCAAAATTAAACCTGACAGCTATTGTTTATTGTCAGCTATTGTGGAGGGTGATGCAACGCCATCGCAACTTATTGTCCCAGCGGGTAGCGGTGGGTTTCCACCACACAAAGCAATAATATTTTAGTTCGTTTTCCCGAACTGATCATATTCCTATTATCTAGGCAGGCTATATTGAATAGATGCCTTGCATCATTGCATAGATATAATTACCAGAGGTTCTGCAAACACCAAGTTTCAATAGTGTTTGAAACTCACAAATTAGTGTAATTTTAGTCAAACTATAGTGTACAACAAGTAAATACATTGTGTAACTAAACATACGAGTTTACTAAAATTACATTAAAATTTGAACATATATTGTAAGTATTGTAACTCCCCCTTTTATTAAGTAGAAAAATCCAGAATAATGTATTCGAGGATCTTTATTAGCGAACAGATTCGTGAAGGATCTATCGAAGTATGCATCAATGTTAAAACTGGTAATTTTTGAAATAAGGACTTTTTGAAAGCCGTTTTAGTTTTTGAATGTATTCAAATATATACATATATTCAAATGTATACAATGTATAAATTCGTATTCTTAGGGATTATTATGATTTTTACATCTTTAATTAGATTACAGCTGTCGAGATAAACAAACTCCCAACGAATCCTTTTAAGTTGGCGTCGGTGCCTTACCGTAATTTAAATTTAGTAATTTATGCAATGAAAACATCATGCTAATCTCCCAGACGTTCTTCGATGGAATAATTCCAAAACTTTGAATTTATTTTAGTAGAAAGTAATTAAAAAATTACAATTTTTCGGTAAAAACCAAGAGAATATCAAAATAATGTTTAGTGATACATAAGACAATATATCAAAAAACACAGAACTTATTGATACATAAATTATATTAATAAACAAAACAGAACTGATAACATAGATTTCAGTGTAGGTTATAAACGAAACCAATAGAACATATGGTCGACCGTTTAGTACACAAATAACAAATAAAGAAACCCACAACCCATAAAGGGTCTTGCGTATAAGTAAGGTCGTGCGTTAGTAAGGTCGTGTGACCAACGGTTATACAAGATGCAATTTGGGCGGCTTTCACGCTCAACCGCCGTTTATACTCCAATGAACGGCCAGGTACTCACTTTATAGTAGCTGGGTGTGCCCAAGAGGATCTACCACCGACCCATGGGTTCAATCACAGCTGGTTTAATATTATAAATAAATTTTATCTACCTCAGATAAAATACAGTCGAACTTCTGTATATCGAACATGAAAAAAATTCGATATATGGAAATTTCGGTATTATGAAAGATTGCAATTGTTCACCCTTATCAGCCAGAAAACAATTCCAGTTATTCTTTAGGTGTTAAAGAAGTATCAAAGGCAATTTTTGGGGGTTAATGAAATAACAAAGGCAATTTTTTAGGGTTAAGGAAGAACAAAATTGAACGACCAATAACACTTATTTGAAAAATTGTACAAATTACATCGGTGATTGCAGATTTTTTATGAATGCACATTTATGACGACAATCACATTTTATGTTTTTTCAAATGAGAATTTTTTGTTCGATATGTAGAAATTTTATTCGATATACAGAATATTTTTTCTAATAAAAATTCAAGGCTAATCGGTCTTATTATTATATGTTCTTCATTTATTTACTTATTATTTTACAAAATAAGTACTAAATTAATTTTCAAATCCTGTTTTTCATGAAAACACCACCTCATGCATTATTCAAACGATATAATATCAAACAGCACGACTTTGATCCGACAAAAAACATAATCACGACCCATAATAACCAACGCCAAGATATTTACATTTCATTGAAAGGGAAATAAAAAATTTCCACGTTTCTTTCGTCCTTTATTAACGAAGGACGATGTATTCGCACAAATCAGCTCCAAAGAGAGAAAAAGAATTTTCAAGGAAATCTTTTTTTAAGACATCAGTTTATTTTTAATTAATGTATTTAAAAGCAAATAAATAGTAACCCGTTACTTCGAGCTCCTTACTCCTTACAAACCAACAATTGTATAATATTAAATATCAAACCAAGCAATTACTCTTAAATGTCCAGTATCCTCAATTAAAATAATTAATATTAGTTTGATCTTTTTTCACTATTCTTCTAACTAATAAAAAAATGTTTATTCATTAAAAAGCTTTTTTTTTCAACATTTCAGTTTTTCTTAGGACCTCTATTTTTCCTGGTTGGCTTTTGAAAAAAGGTTAGGAGTTGATTTATAATAGTAGTAAAGAAAAAATATAAATACCGAAAAAAAAATCCTTCACGGTTGAGCTATAAGTCGTACAATCCAATATATAAAAATTATAATGATCAATTAGGTAAACTAAAAACGAGCTTAAGCTACTTAGACAAGTTTGATGTATACTTTGCTTTTGGTAGTATACTACCTTAACTTTTTTTTTCTTTTATTTTGAGCTTAAGTCGTTTCTCAAAGTCAGATTTACAATGGAAAAACTCTATATGAAAAATAGACATGAATCACTATAACTATAATTTGTTTGTATAGGTATATTTATTTAGACGTGAATACATCTTTGAATTCACAAATATTATTATTATTATTTCACGGCGCTACAATCTGGTTACAGGTCTTGGCCTCCTCCATCGTCACTGCCTTGTGCCGAATTCTTCTAGTTCCTGACTCCAAGGAAGCTGTAAGCATCTCCTTCCACACCATCTGACCACCTCAGCTTTGGTTTCCCTCTCCTCCTTGTCTCATGGATTGACTGTTTCAGCAGTATTTTGGGTATTTCTTCATCCGCCATCCTGGCAATATGCCCTGCGTATCTTCATATGCAGACATCACATTCAAGCGCGTCAACTTTATTGATCTGGCAACATCTGCATCACCAACATCGTGCGTCGCCTCCAATTTTCTTCAATCTTTGCACCTCCAAAGATGCGGCGGAGTTTTTTCTTTTCTTTCAAAAATGAGGAGCTCCTTTTCGGCACCCTCAGATGTTGTCCAACACTCCACTCCATAAAGAAGTACAGAGCCCACCAAAGTTTTATAATGGTGGAGTTTGGTCTGCCTTGAAAGGATACGTTAGCCCAAAGTATCACTTGTTGGCTGCGGTTATCCTCATTCTTATCTTAATATCGGGGTTATTATCCTGGGTGACCACAGATCCCAGGTAAGTAAACTCCGATACTTTTAAGTTATGAGGTAGTAGTAAGCGTCCAATAGTAACCGTCTCACCTGGCTAAGGAGTCTCTTCTGTAACCATGTACTTGATTTTGGACTCATCAACTTCAAGTCCAGTCTGCTTGCTGTGCCCTTCAGTGACAGAAAAGCCTCAGCCACGGCCTGAAGAGAGCGTCCCACAATGTCTACATCATAAGGATAGGCCAACAATTGGACAAGCCCCGTAAAGATGTTCCCTTATCCTATATCTCGTCCACATAAGCCCGCGTCTCTTGTAACCTTCTCAAGTTCCAGATTAAACAATAAACAGGCCAGTGCATCCCCTTACCGTAGTCCTTTTTCTGCACGAAATTCTTCGGATCTTTCACTATCTATCCTAACCATGCCTCTCGAATCCTTCATAGTAAGTTTTATCGAGCGTATAAGTTTCTCAGGTATAATCAATTCTCTGATATATCTGATGTATAACTCTTCACGTTTTATACGGTCATACGCTGATTTGAAATCTATGAAAACTGGTGAGTTTTGATTTTATATTCGCGATCTCTTTCAAGAATGGCCCGCACACAGAAGATCTGGTCCGTGGTGGACCTTCCTTTCCTAAATCCATTATATTTCGATCCGAGTTCAGGCTCGATATGTGGTAAGAGGCGTGTGAATAAAATGTGCGACACTATCTTGTAGGCATAGGAAAGTAGCGAGATACCTCGATAATTGCTGCATATAAACCTATCACACTTTTTATGTGCAGGGCATATAATCCTATTCCAGTCAGTGGGAATCATCTCACCTGTCTACATTACGAGGAGGAGGTCTGGTAGTGCTTAGACAAGCTCAATTCCATTTTAGGAGTTCTGCAGGGAGTGCATCTGCACCAGGAGCCTTATTATTCTTGAGGTTGCTGATGGCATCAGTAATCTCATCCTCATCAGGGGGCTCGAGGTTCAAATCATGTTCTTTAAGCTGCCTTCTATTGATTTCTCCTTTTTGGGTTCTTCTTCACCAGCACCTTTCTTTCTGTAGTTGAGAAGATTATTAAAGTGATTCAAGAACTTGAGACTTGTCGGTCACTAAGTTACTCTTTTTATACTTACAAGATTTGAAATCATTTGTATAGGGCTTTTTTCTTTGTTGACAAATCGGAAGAAGTCTCTATTTTCTTTGCTACGACACAACAGTTCCACCTTCACCAGCTCCTTCTTCTCTTTCTGTCGTTTCTTCTTGCGGTGTAACCGTTTCTCATCCTTCCTCCTCTGTCTGTATTCATCAACGGATTACATGTTGAGTATGTAATCCAAAAACGCGAAAAAATTATTACATTATTTTCAAACAGTTATATTTCCAAAATTATATGAAACCTTTAACCGCATGTCATTGTTACATATAACAGCGAATGGTAATGTCAAGTTCTGATGATCAACCTGTAGTAAACTTTGACTTTAGAGCCAAATCTCAAAAAAAAATCGAACGAGTAGTCTCAAAGAAAAACGTCGGACGGACGGATTTTTTGTATTCTACTTTTTGATTCTACGTACCTTAAAACGTAAAAGGGTGTTCAATTTGTATTTGTCGAATACAAAGGTTCATTATTGAAAATATTAAACCAAAAATATCTGATGTGGACAACGCATGACTTCCTTGTACGCCTATTAAATTATAAATCGGTAGCTCAAAAAGTAATCCTGAATTTGGTTACTATTTTCCGAAGATTGCAGTATCTCAAAAACGATGCTCGCCCAATAATATAATTTTAACCAAAATCTAGTAGGTGTATTATTATATTGATATAAAAGTCCTATTTACCAAATTTGAGATGTATTACATTATATTTTAATATAATTTTTTATGAAATTTATTATAATTTACAAGTACCACTTCCGGTTTGTCAATTTAGACCAAAATCTAGTATGTTATTTAAAGAAATATATAAGTTAGAAATTTAAGTACCATTTCCGGCGATTTTCTCTGGATTACTTGCCTCTAAAACAAACGAACTGAATTCGGTTAAAATTCAGGAATATCAATATCATAAAAAGTTAGTAAAAATATTAATATAGAAAATTTTTAAAAATGAAATAAATACTGTTAGCATATAATTGGAATGATTCCAAAACCAAAGCCTTATGTCATCCAAATACAAATATATAACGAGCATCAGGACAAAAAAAAGACATAAACGCACACCAAAAATATCGATATTTATAGATATCACATAAATGCACACCCAACATAACACAATCCAAAAAAGACCCACACCAAATAGAAACACCACATCATTCCAAGACATCACAATACATACTGTTGCATATGCTAACACTAATTTGTATTTGTTATCTGTGTTTTTCACTCTTTAACTGTAAATAAATACAAAATATAGATTTTACTGTAAGCGATTCCAGTCCTCTATACTCTGAATATTATAAACTCTATTAAATCGATCTGTTATTTTTAACGATCAAAACGCAGACAATAAGTTCAAGGTCGATTTTATTGGCCAAGGAACCACTGGCAATAATACTAATAGATCAAACGACAATGTGCACCGAAGAAGGTGCATTACGCATTTTTACTTATTACACAATTAATTAGTTATCTATCAAGTCAACAAATTAATTAGGAATAAATGTTTGTAAAATTCTATGGGCCGTATAGGGTAAAGAATCAATTTTGCTTGATCAAGAATATTCATCAGGATTTTGATACTTAAAATAATTGATTAGAATGATGAACACGAAGGATCTAACATTGATAAGAGGTCAGTTTAGGTTAGAAAGTCGTATAATAATGCCGTAAATGGTCTATACTGTGTAATGTAAATTTCTTTTGAAATATGAACACGAGTTTTAAATTAATCCTACATTTATTTATTGCTCATAATTAAATATGAAAAAGGTATATTCCAATTTTTTATTTTTCAGAAGCAATATATTACATACGTGTACATCAAATATTTCAAACCATATTTTTAAATTAACAATGCAAGTTTTATTTTTAAGCATTTAACGCTTCCGCTGAAATCGATAACAATTTTTTTTCTTAATAAAATAAGTCTTGGACATTATTAGGGTACTCATAATCTCTCATTTAGCACACAAAATCGTGCTAAATACGATTGCCAAAATGAAAAACTTGTGTTGTATTTTGATAAAACGAGAAATTAGTACAAAAATATTGGACGTGTAAAGCCGCCATTTAAACTTCACAGCTTCGATTTCTCTGATAGACTAAAAACGGCTTTATACTAAAAAAATAGTATTTTTACTTCCTTGTACGAAGTAAAGGAAGTATTGTAATCGCGAAAATTTTCGGTTTTCAGATTTCAACGGAAATATCCATTTTGACCATCCCTGAATCCATTTTGACTAGTTTCGTCGTGGCGTCTGTACGTACGTTCGTATTTCGCATAACTCAAAAACGGTTTGCCGTAGAAAGTTGAAATTTTGTATTTAGGATTGTTGTAAAATCTAGTTGCGAACCTCCCTTTTTGGCCACTGCTTAATCACCGGAAGTGGTACTTCACTTGAAGGTCATAATTGATTTCCATTAAAAATTGCATTAAAATACTATACAAAACTTCTCAAATTTAGTATTCAGAACTTATATATTGGTTTAAATTACATACTAGATTTTGGTCTAAATTGGAAAACCTGAAGCGGTACTTTACTTGAAGGTCATATTAGACTTTCATCAAAAATTATATTAAAATATAATGTAAAACATCTCAAATTTGGTAAATAGGACTTTTATATCGATATGAATGTATTTACTAGATTTTGGTTAAAATTGGTGAGCCGAAAGTGGTACTTTACTTGAAGGTCATAATAAGCTTGCATCAAAAATTATATTTAAATTAAATACATCAATCATATGTTTCGGTAATAAATGTTATAAACGCGATTTGGTTTCCAATCCAATTAAACATTTTTATTACTTGTTTTAAGTGTTAAAATTGAGTGTAAAATACTGGGTTTCCTCCCCATTTGTGAGATCAACAAGTCTGCAGCAGGAGAATAAGATATTAGTTAAGTGGGTTTTTCCGCTTAAAATGTCGAAACTGTTGATTTGCAATGCTTTATCTCGTGATATTGACAGTTTTAATGTTATCACGGAACATCTCTTGGAAACTAGTTACCTACTGAAGGAAAACGACATATAATAACGGAATGAGATCTCCAGAATGTATAATTTAATAGGCGTGGAAGGAAGTCCACATCAGATATTTTTTTTAATTAAGAAAACAAATTTAAGACCGTAAGTAGAGTGCGTCTCAATTAACATTTATTTAGTATTATAAATATGCAGGACTTGTAGGTCATTTCCTTCTACACCCCGAAGAAAGGATGTCTATAGACGTCATTTACGTAAAAATGGTGAAATAAATAGATAGCTTACTTGTAGTGTCCAAAACGCTGGTGTTTTGGTTAACTTTGGCAGGAACGACGGGTTATCTATCCAACAGGTTACTACATAAAAATAAAACTTCTCAAGCTGGTTTAGAAGCTAGAAACTAGAGAGTGCTGAGGTGCTGCCCCATCACGTCTGCCTAATAAACAGCTAAAATACAATTTAATTCGATATTCGATAAAAATAATCATTTATTTTTGCTTAATTGAAAACTGTTCACACTTAGTTTTTGTAGGGAACAAAATGGGTCCTCCAATTTATCTCAAATCAGAATTCACACGACGGGAACGCTTATTTTAAATTAAAAACAATGAAATACAAATTATAAGGTTTTTCAATAAATATTTTATGATGATTAAAATTAATCTGTAATACAAATACAAAAAAAAAAAATTGAAGGCAACGAAACTCAATTAAGTACAGTAAATATTAAAACATACAACTGACGAATGTGAAAAATCGCATTTTTGGAATTCCTTAGTTTTATTAATTTAAATTTGGATGAACATCAAAAATCGTCTACTTATTTATCTTTTTGCGACATAAACTGGCCATAACTACTTTTATCCGGTTTTTAGAGCCTGTATGGTACAGTACAACGGTATATTTTATTTTATTTTTTTTTGTTATGCAGAGAACAACAGGAAATCGAAACCACATTCGGGCTACTGTAAAGTTTAATGGCGTGATAAGAAAACATTACTAAATAGCCTTTTTATATGCCTGAGACATATAAAATAAAAATTGCACTAGTAATCAATGGATCATAAAGAAACAGGGATTCCAACGAAGAACCCGCGCTAGAACCAGTCCCTAACAACACAGATCAACAAATTTAAATTTTTTTGAAGTAACATTGATGGAAATAGGTGTATATGAAGTAATTCGTAGTCCGAAAATGATAAGCTAATTTTTGTAACACCTCAGGTTTTTTTGTTACAGTGGATCAAAAAAAAAAATATCAAATCTATGCATAGACATTACTGAGGATTATTTGAATAGAAAATATAATACTTGAGATGTTATACAGTGAAAACCTAAAAACATTGTATGAAAAAAATATTTGATTGTAAAAAGATGTAGTCTCCTTATTTTTTCCTGTAACAAATAAACTATATGCTACAGTAATTAGTATATTTTCGGATTTAGGACTACAAAATACTTCGTGCACACTTATTCTCATTAACGTTACAAAAAACAAAGTTACAAATAAAAGAAAATGATTCGAATAAAATAAAATATAGAGAAAGAACATTAAGAGGATTTATAGTCCATAACCACCCCTAAATATAATATGAAATATTACCATTGAAAAACATAAATACATATAATTACTATTTCTTTTTTTTTTTTAATTAACAAAAAAGTTGTTTAAATATAGTTTAGAAGTTATGCATTAATGAGGACAAGAATACAAAGCTTAGAATATGTTAAATCTCTTTAGAGGACAACCTGCCTATATTTAAAATAAATTCTAATGCTGTTAGTGGCATTCTTGTGGCTTCACGAGCCGAAGCGTTGCCAATCAATGCATTTCTTTCCAAGACAACTAAAAGCTTAGCCGGGGAAATCATTGAATTAGTTTTAAAATATAGATAAATGGAAGTATAGTATTCAAAAGCTTTAATCAATAACAAAATATAAATCACAATGTTACAAATTCAGTCTTGACTAAATAAAAAGAAAGAAGCATAAATGCAATATACATGCTAAACCTGTTTTTCACAAGAAAGCCCACTAAGGTCCATTATAGAATTAGAAAAAAAACTTTATTCTGGGAGAATAGCAAACATCTACAAAAAAAAAAATGATTATTTCTGGCCACAAGACATATTATTCAATAAAAAAATAAAATAAAAAAAATTCAACTAATAAGCAAGCACAAAAAAAAAAGAAAAAAAAAAGGATCACAGAAAATAAAAAATATTCACATCTGTAATATAAAAATATTTAAAAAGACATATGTAGCAAAAAAAAAAACAAAAAAAAAACTAGAAATCTATTTGTAGTATTTGAAACCTTACAATAAATGTTAAAAACAATATGTATGCAGAGTGATATGAAATATATGTTCACATTAAAAAAAAAAAAAAAATGATAATTGGAACCAGATTCTTATAACATAGTACTGCTATATTTTATCTAGGTTAAGTTGAGCTTGATATATATTTAGCTGATAATATATATTTGTCTGTATATAGGGATGCCATTGGGCAATCATTGGAGATGATTATCCCAAAATTATGTAAGATTATAAATAAATATGAATTACTTAAATTGTCCACTAAATTGGATACCTTTCCAAGGGTCCACTACCTTTCCAGGGATACCTTCCTGATTTGTGCTTACCATTATTTAATAATTAACCAAGATAATATTTCTACTTTTAAGTTTAATAATAATGCTAATGACCATAATGCTAATCTAATTTATTGCTATCATACTTAATGAAATATATTCAAATTAATAATGGGCATGGTTACTAAAGAACAACCTTCTTCCTAACATTTATCTTTATTCATCGAAATTAAAATAAGAAACTGTTACAATAAACTGTTAACCATGGAATGATTCAGACTAGACCTAGACATTAACTGTTCTAATTAGGGATTGATAAATTATTTACCACTTCTATAAATTTGTTTTATTGAAACCTAGTTTCGAATGTTTATACATTCATCCTCAGTTCAAGGTTTAAATGGATTATATCAAACAGAAAAGTTTCTACTGGTTTCTTCTCGCATTGTACTAACTATTAAATATTATTATAAATATTGTTAAAATAAATAAACTGATATTAAGGACGAAAATATCTTAATTAAAAGCAGGATAAGTATTCCAGTAGCTATTTTTTTTTAAAAGCCAAACATTACTGATAACAAATGCCTTATCAGTAAAAAATGACCCATTTCTTGAATCAAAAATTCTTCAGCTATATACCGGAAAGAATCGGAGGATTAACATGCATTTCCAGTTTGATAATTCCTGAGAACACTTATGTTCCTTACTAGGCCATGAATGAATTAGTCCAAAACGTCCTTGATAATCGGACATGTTTCAATAAAATAGCAGTTCTTAGTAAGAATTCAAACTACAGTATATTAAAGACAAAAAGAAACAAACATTAAAACAAAAAAATGAATTACAAAAGTACTTAAGAGAACGTATCGAATTAGCACATAACTCTACAAATGTTAGCAATCAGATCAAAATTATTACAACTATGAAATAGTTTTATGAGTCATTGCTCAGTAAAAAAACTAAAACTAAATCTAATGGCTATAACATCTGGACGATTCTCAGGAAAAAGCCAATTTTCAGAAAGGTAGAGGTCTCCAAAAATGAAATTTAAAAAGTTTGATTAACGTAAAACCATTCAAGGTATGATTAAGGTGTAACCATATTTTTGAGATCAAAATTACTTTTTATAATAATTATATAAAAGAAATCTGAAAAAACAAAATTAAAGAAAATACTAAACAAAAACTGGAAGAAATGAACTAAAAAAACTATTTCAAATATTTTAATATTATTTGGTGAAGTGTAGAATCAGTTACCACTAATTGGTCCAAATGGTACTGACAACTTATGACTTCGAATTCACATAATTAGTAGTTATAATGCCTAATAAAAAAAAAAAAATACTACACCTTGTTCAGCCCTAAGACTGAAACGGGAATAGAAGAAAATATTAAATTGTTTGAATAAAAAAAAACATTGAAGCTTGGGATGGGCATTAATAAAATGTCTCGCCTGAATGACGTTTTTCCCTGCAACGCTGGCTAGAAACTTGGGGATCATCGAAAAAAAGGTAATTGTTAGACAATAGAGCTGTCACAACAAAATGTCACCCTAAAATTCTCCGTTCGTTCCACTGAAGGATGAGGAGAGAGATTTTTTCATTCAATCGCGGTGTGGACTTATTTCTTGTATATACAAAGTCTTGTATACATACATGAACACAATTTTGTAGACTTACACAGAAATATAGAAATTTTGCAGGGACATAAACCTTTTCATAGGTAGTTCCGAAGAAACCTGATACCTAAAATTGCCCTTTTATTGAGAATCATCCATATATCCTGTAGACTGTAAGATTATAATACTCTGTTATGAAAAGAATTGTTTCTAAGATGGAGTAGTTTATCTTGGTGCCTATAGAGAGGGAAGCATAGAAGCTATCTACTTAACTAGCATATAGGAAGATGAAAGTAGAACATTGGAAGAGATGGTTCATAATAGAAGGCCATAGACCAAGAACAATGGCAACAAAGGCAGTGCCATCTTAATAGCGGCTGACAGTATACTGTGGGCAGCTACTACAGCTGATAGCTCTCCCACACCTGCCGGTCGTCGACTCACGCCAGTTCTCCATATGTCTCGTCAATTAGTTCGGTACTTACGTATTTCACGGTCGACCAGGTTGACTGTTGTCCCTCATAACCTGACACTCTTGACGTCAATTTTCTTCTTCGTATTTATGGGAATTAATGTAACGGTGTTCAAAAATTCAATTTTAATTAATTTCATAACTAAAATTCTTTTTAAAAAAATGGATTAATCTCGAAACTTTCGAATTAACATGCCGGCGTTAAAAATTCGTATTTATTGGAATTATTAAAATTATTACTGGTTTAATGATACCAAAGATGTCGATTTCCGCTCGGTGCGCTCAAGAGATATACAAACTGCTAACGGATCCTTTTCAGTTGAGGTCCTTATCATAATTTAAGAAACGACATTTATAAACAAACAAATTAATAATATTTTAGAAATATTTATTAATAGAGATATTAATAACCAAACAGAAGTGAAAAGAAAGTAACAGAGTAGCTAATACAACAAATGTTGGTCGACCGTGAAACATTTAGATTATTAGTTAAAATTATAATGTGCTCTGGACTCACGGATATCATAACGAAACAGCTCGCAAAGTAATACGATTCAACTGTTCGTAAGGGATAGAGTGGCTATAAAGGTTTTGGTCTAAAACGGAACGATCGAATTGCCGAAGGAGGGAGGATATAGAATTGTAAGGCAAAACAACGTGTTTTGGATCAATTTATGAAGTGTGATTAAAATTTAATTAAGAACTAATTTATAAAAAGAAATAAAAGAAAAAAAACAGAAGAAAATTAAATTAAAACAAAGATCATATTATTCATGTATTATACCGCACAGTAATGTTATTACACACTAAAGAACAAATATTAAAAAATTAATTGTTAAATTATTATATTTACGGAGCTGTACACTAAAAGGTTGTCTTTTTAAATAAGAAAACAAGCTTCCGCTTATTCAGGCGCGATTAGGACTGAAAATATAGCAAAAATAGCTTAACAGCAAAGCAGAGATAATATACTTAATAAACATACTATAAAGCATATGATTAACTATTTCTATATTTATTTAGCCTAGGCTATGGATGTTTATACGCGGAACGTAGAACTGGTTTCATAATATAAAGCACAATTAAGACTCAGGCACACAGAGCGCGATCTGCGATCTCAGCCCGCAGCGAGCTGGCGATCTTATGTATTACGACCTATCGCAGCGAGCCAGTCTTGATCGAGCCCGGCATCGATCCCTTTCTATACAGCTAGAACGATCTAAAGAGATCGTAGTTCGTCGCGTTCTGTGAGCCTGAACCTTTACGATAACATCTTAGGGCCATTTTTGTCAATGTTGAATTTCTGTATATTATCTCGTATTTTAGATGAGCATTGAACTATGGCGTTACATGAGACGTACCAACTGGCAGGGAACATCAGCCTAATCTCTCTGTTGCTTTGAAATGGATCTAACGACGAAACTGGCTCCAACGAAAAGAAAAACAAACAACAACATGAATCAACGCAAACTAAAAATATCCTATTCTTTCATCCTAAAAGCAGGATCTTTTTTTAACTAACCGGGTCAAATCTTCATAAATACGATGCTTCTTCTAGTTAGAGATGCTTAATCAACAAAATTGTGAGTCCACATTATTCATTACTAATGAATACATACTCGAAAACTAATTTAATAAAATAATATTATAATAAAGATTAATTAATAATAATATAGATAATAAAGACCGAAGAATTTATAGTTTATTTTTTAATATATAAATAACGGGTGCCAAAATAATATTTTTATACGATTTAACAACTGGCAGCCTTTTAATTATTTATTTTTTTTTAGGAATAATAAAGACAGATATACTGGCGTACTCTGGATGGAACATTAAAATGTAAATTTATCTAAATCGGAAAAGCGAGTGGTTAGACTAACCATGCTCTGATATCTTTGATTGCAATCCGTGTTACAAGTGGTTACAACAAAAAAGTCTAATTTAGATGTCAGAAATCAGAATTTATATAGCAGTTTTTTTTTTTTGGTGCAATCTCAAAAGTATTATATTTGAAGATATACATGTACATGTACATATATATACATGTACATGTGTATATATATATATATATATATATATATATATATATATATATATATATATATATATATATGCATTTCGAAAAACAAAGAAGTTACGAAGTAATTTCATTGATAAACATACTTTCAAGATAAACAGATAAAATGTCAATGACAGCTAACTGTACTGAGTAAACATTATTATACCCGGTTTTATTGAAGACAAATATGGTATAAAAAATATAAATAATTTTATTAAAAATAAAACCCCTACTAAGTATATAAACATACCACCATTACCCAACGAAAGTCGAGACTCTTCTGAAAGTCAAACTTTAATTAATTTATTTTCTGTATGTTACCATTTCATTTCTGTGTCATTTCGCATCCCCCAATAATTTTAGATAAAAAAGTTTAAAAAAAGTAAAATAAAAATCAATATCAAATAATCCACATGAACCAATAAAATATATAAGAAAATAGGAAATGTCGAATATCTGGCTACGCCTTGGCCTAGAAGTAAGATTAAATTTGAAGTAGAATCGAATCCTGTAAGTCTCGATCAGCCCGCCGTTCGTTACTTCGCTTAAGCAGTAAACGATGCGAGAAAGAAATGGGGCCTGAATGGGGTAGCAGAACGAAATGAAAACATAATGAAAAATAACCTATGTTACCATCCCACCACTTGGTACGCTTTCCTATTCCCGTCATCCTGTGTATGGTCTCAGCAATTCGGTCTAGGTTCAAAAGTCTTATCATTTCCTATAGTTAGACTGTGCACTCCATCGTTTTTATCAATCATCTAGTGTGCGAACCTTGATGGATACGTACTTCTTGGGTTGAGGGCAGCATCCTTTCAAGATCCTTTCAGCATCCTTTGTATCTGCCAGTAATAATAAATGGTCGGAGCTTATCTCTATTCCACGGATAACTTTCACATCGGTAAGGTATCTTCTGATACAGCGATCATGCATTTATAGTCTATGATGCTGTTGTTAGAATGTCATTTTATGAACTTTCTTGTGTGGGTAGAATGAGTTGACAATTAGCAGGCTGTTATCGACACAAAAGTCGATTAGTCGACTGGCTTTTCTCTTTCTTGGTACTTTCTCCACGATATCGTCCAATAATTTCATGTCCTGTTCTATAATTCCATACAGATCGACCACTGAAAACCCAACTCAGGATTGTGGATCTTTCTTTGGCCCTACGTCCGTCTACAGTTCTTTGCATATCCGAGTATGATATGCTGGTTCAGGACCAGGAAGTTTCTGTTAATGCGTAATTTTGGATGAGAGAGACTTTTGTATACTTAATTTAAGGTCAGCACTATTATTCTAGGAGATATTGGCTGCCAGTCTTCCAGGTCACAAAATGCATCGGGGGAAATAACAATTAGTGAACTCTCTCTTAGCCTATCCGGAATACAAAAGCATGAACTCATTCTCCAGCCTCACCTCTCCGTTTCCTTTATTCTTAACCTCACCGATTATGTCCAGTCTGAGCCAATCTTTAAGTCATTTTCCGTTTCAGATAGTTTCCATTTAAACACTCCGTTTCCGAGTTCTTTTTATTTTTTGATTAAAGGTGTTCCCTCGTGTGGGTGAATGGTCAAACACAATAGGCTCGGTATCCTTTATTTGTTTTTTATGACAGGCGGACATTCCGTGGGCTGATTCTATCCCCATAGGGGATTTACATCATCGAAATCATCTCAGTTTTTAAATTTAGTTTTTCATTATTTCCACTGATACTCCATATTCTGAGTTTAACAACAGGAACATCCATAACGATTAGGGATGCACGTTGAAATAAATAAATATGTGAGTATGATGACTTCCAGCAGATTCCAGGCCACTTTCGTTGTTGGTCATGAGGTCTATCGGATGTAACCAAGAAGAACTTGAAAAGTTTTTCGACGATATCAGCCAGTGGGGCGTACGCCAACGCGGTAATAAGACAGGGGTAAAGATATACCTACAGTCGATATGTAACGAAGCCTTTACTAAACAAGATTCTGTTACGTCAGTCGATACGTTGCATAAATACATTAATGAAAAGTGAAGTTGAAACAAAATGCTAAGCTGATCTGACATATTGAAATATCGAACCAATTCTATCACTAGTCAAATGAACCTGTTCCATAAAGATATCTGTCGGATTTCCAAATGGCATGGAGCGGATATCAGCATTTTTAAAGTCTTTTTTCTACAATGACACAAACGAAACCCGTTTTCCTTGTAATTTAAACATTTGGCGTGGTCCCATGAGTACTGACCTACAGACAAGCAGTCAACTTGATAATTACACCTAGAAGGACACCCTGCTTCCTTCATCTTTAAACGCAGGTGGTTCTAACGTTGTTTTTTTTAAATTATTATTTATAATACTGTAGCTCTGCTCTATTCCCAAAAATGGACGAAAACGGGTCTGCTATTAGAGACTAGGTTCACAATCATGTCTAGGATTTCTACTGTGACCTTTGAGCATTCAATTTAAAAACAACTGATTAAAAGATTTCTGACAAATAATTAATTTATTGCAACATTTATCTAAACAAAACTACCTAAAGTTACAAACCAATCGAAAGTTATTAACAAAGCTAAACTTCCATATTGAATTCATTAATTCAAAACTTATTGAAGGAAGCAATCCTACGATAAATCTAAAGATAAATCGAAAATAGATCCATTATGTAAATATAATTAGATAATTCAAATGTTAAACAATTTACGTCGATTTTGAAGTTTGTTTTGAATTATTCTAAAATCAAAATTTTAAGCAGTTATAGCTCTCCTAAAAAACATGATAGACCGAGGGCGAACTCACGTGGGACTAAGTTAAAACTAAAGCCCCCTCCTAGTAACTTTAAAAGTTAGGCTAGCTAACAAAATTAACCTTATTTGACAATTGATTTGTTTTCGAACGATTACTATACTCCTCTCCACTTCAGGTAGTTGAGCAAGCGCTAATAATAAATGAACAGAATTCAATATTCATTAAAAGGATCAATGAGAATATGTAAAGAGGCAATGTAAGTAGAGCTTCGGATATGACTACTGAGACGAAAGGGAGTTAGACGGCTGGCACGCAGGGGGCAGCACCGTCACGGCAGCCACAGACAGGCACTGCCGCCTATATCGACACCTCTCCTCTTTTATACATCTACACAGTATACCTCTTTTATAAAGCTACATAGCCTCGTCCTGCCGGAGTAATACCAAATAGAAAATTAACATTGAATATAAATCAATTAAAAAAGTCGGATATTCATATTTTACGACAAATAATTATAAAATAAATACAAACCGGTTCATCCTTAATGACTAAAGCGCATTTAGCATGTTACAGTTCACTAAATTAAATTTTAAAATACAACAACATTTCTAACATTGAAGTGAAACATACAACTATAGTAATCCATTTTTCATATAAAATAAGTATTTTACAACAGACTGTCTTCTGCTGCTAGTAAATTGTAGAAATGGATCAACTATTTATGTATCTTGTTTTTAGCTGTTCTCCTGATCACTACTTAAAAAGATCTCACTGCACTTTTAAAAAAGACTGCATGTCACTTTAAATGCCTTAAGCCTTTCTACACAAGGAGCCAATGTTGCGCTTGTTTGTTGCGGCTCTCCTGCGATTCATACCACCGTGTTCCCGGGGTGTAATGCGGGTCTACGTGGAGTTAACACATGCCATTGACCCAGGAAGTATTAGTTATTAAATAGGGTTTATAACCCAGGAAGTTATTGTTTTGCTTCCTAATTGTCAGCGCTAAACAAATGTTATACTCCTAACATCCCTTCCTTTTTTAAATGTATAAAAGCCTATCTGAAATGGACAGATCAATCAGTATCAGAATGTAAATTAGAATGAAAGATAGAGCATATGAGAATGTGAGACAGTACACTCTCACTATGCTAGTTTTAAGTCTAGTAGTAGTATCTTTATTATAGTCTGTCTGTAGTTCACACTATTAGTAGCTCACTATTTTATATCATGTAACTCTGTACTCTTATTAATAAAGTATTTTTTAAGACTTGCACGCATCGACTTTGTTAACAAATGTGGTACATGATTCTCTGAAACAACGTTGAGCAACATTACAAATCTGTACGATTGTTCGAGGGGAGAGACAGAGGGAGAGAGAGGGGGAGGGAGAGAGAGGGAGTGGGGGAGGGAGAGAGAGTGAGAGGAGGGGGGAGGGAGAAATTTGGCTTTTCGGCACGTAGTCGTCATGGTGTTATTGTCGTCTGACATGGATTTTGCAATATTTTATTATGAGGATGACAAAAGTTATTTTAAAACTAATAAAAGATATACAAATTAACAACTGCTTGTTGAATACCACAAATATCCACCATAGAAACTGTGGCAAAAAGGACAGGCATTAAAAAGTTGGAAGTTTCAATAGTGGAACTAGAAAAAAAATATTTAAAAAATCGCACCATGAAAATGTTTTCAAAGCACTGAAGATGGCTTCAGACACATCTGGGACTTAAGATATACTTGGTTTAGAAATCTTGGAAGTATAGATAAGACTTGTAAAGTAATCTCCACTAACAAAGTTTGCAAGCCTCGCCATTGGCGAAATCGAAACTCTAAAATTCGAATTTTGTTAACTAATCTAGTATTAAACGATATGTAGAAGGTATAAAAAATCCTTGGGTGTCATCCTCTAAAATTTTCAAATCCTCTGCCATCTTCTAGTTTTAATGTACAATGAAAATTATTGCATTGTTCATTGGTAGCACTGAATAGCTTCCGTATTCACCATCTTTTACTTTTTTTTTCTTCGATTTTTAATTAAAATTAAAAACGAAACAGAGAGACCTGCGTGGGCTAACCCGAGAGACATTTCGAGCAGAACTGCCCCTGGTAGTAAGGACGAGACTGATGCTGAGGGGCTGTTCCAGACATGGTGGGGGAAATTGAATCGAAGCAGTCCGGAGTAGACTGCTTTCGGTAAGTTCCGGTACGGACTAGACTTTACATAATAACTATGTAATGTTTTATACCCCATCCATATACATAATAGCAGTAAAAAGAAAAAAAACTGCATGCGGCGTTTCCATATTTCAAATATAATTATTAAAAAAAATTAAGTAAAAAAAAATACAGGATAAACTACAAAAGTAAAAGTAAAACATTTCTTATATAATTTTATAAAATGTAAATAATCTACATTAGATAGTTAAAATATGTATCCAAAATATCTATAAAAAAAGAAATGTATACTTTAAAGTCAATAAAATTTTATAATCAGGTATCACTCAAGACGACGAACAAAAATCATAAATAAAGATTTTTTATTAATTACCTTGACAAATCCCTGATTTAAAAAAATAAAAATCTTAATTTTCCTATCACAGATAAGATCTGTATTAATGAAATCTTGCTTTTGTACGCTTGTGCCTAAAATCCATACAGTTTGGTTCAACGATACTTCAGGAAACAGTCAATTTGTTTTCATTCCTACGGAGACGTTTAATATCGGTTTTAAGTTATCCGGGCCATAGAGTCACTCAATTTCAACGCGTGAGTATTTCATATCAATCGTCTGTCAAATTGAACTCTAATTTGAGAGTTCTCGTGCATCGTATTATTAAGTTTCTAGTTGTCTACGAGTAAATGTAATATTCTATTTAAGCAATGGGAGGTATATTTCATTCAGATTTATATGTACGTTGGTCGATGAAGTGGTATAAGTAAACGGTGGCAGAAAACGGTTCGAGGATTTAAATCCCACGCACCTACTCTGAACGATATGACATTCAAGAAACAATTATATAAATTAATAACAAAATTCTATTCGTTTTAAAATAAAAATCTCTCCTTGTACTGTTGTGCCGAATCGAAATGGCCTATACAAACATTTATCATCGAGGATCCCGTAAGCTGCTGTAAGAAATGGATAAGAAGAAACATATGTCAGGGACTTTCTTCACTATAAGATCGTTTCTCAGAGACTAGAAATGGATATAATGCTTTGAAGACAAAGGCGCAATTCTTTAGACGCTTAGACCTTGTCGCGGTGAATGCACCTCAACCAAAAGGACACATGGACCACCTAGCCTTCGATAGCAAAGGATATTATCAGATAGGGTACGGCGTAATAAGGATACAGGATAATAATACAAGCGGTGAGTAAGGGGCTAATCCAAGGTTAGGCAAAAGAGTAGCGCAATAAATTAATCAAAATAAGATCATTTATTTATTTTTTTCTTTCATCCGACACCCTTTGCAGTGAAAATAAAATAAATAAGTGGAAGACGCTAAATATATAATTTAAAAAAAAAGAAAGAATTTTTATAATAATAAATAACATCATAAGTCCATTATAAAAGACCTTCAAAGCACTGTAATTGATTTACTTATTTTAAAGCAAAAGTGGGATTTATTCCTCAATATTGAGCCGATCCTTAACAACGATCAATAATATACGCTTAACCATATTACAAAAACATTATAAAAATAGCTAATTGTATCAAATGTCAGAAACATCTTGTTATTTTTTCGAGGATCTTGTGTATGAAGAGATACTATCATTAGTACAGCCAATTATTAAACAGAACGACTGTAAAATGAGAGCCATCTGAAATATATATAATCGTAATGTATAAATTACAATTGTCTTTTATATTAGACTAAGTATACAACTTACATAAGCGACTGCACATTGGAAACTTACCTGCAAAAAAAAAGAATATATATTAAATTTGAATCTTCATCATTTAATAAAATTGAGCAAAATAATAAAAAAACATTTAATGTAGTGATGTAATATGGTATATCACGTAGGAGACTCCCTAGATCGAATTAATACGACAAACGCTTAAAATATATCTTAAATTATTAATCGTTAATAATCATTATTAATTATATAATATATTTAAATTTATTGCGGAAAGATATATATAAAAAAAATCTTTTCCTTCTATGTATAAGTAAAACTCATTTAAAGAATGATTGAATATAGGAATTCAGATCTTACTCGCGATAGCAGACTTGAGATAGCATTTTCTAGCCACCTAATGGCGCCTGCACTCTAGCCGCAATGTACTGAAGATCTATCCTGAATTCTTCAACTCTAGATCCTCATAAGGATCCTGGAAATGGTGGATGGCACTCCTTTTATACCGGCTGGGAGTGATATTATTCATTCAAATAGCCTCGGGCGGAAATTGTACCCCAGGGTAATGCCTCCAACTCTTCCGGAAAATTTCTTTCCTTCTCGCTAAGTAGAAGACATATTTTCATAAGCAGCTTTTCATATCGGGGCCCTTTGGTCGAATCCTATTTCTTGAGCTTTTCATATGAAATCATTTGGCTTTGATGCTTTCCGCTTTTAGGAACGAGTTTTTCAAATTGGCGATATTCAAAAAGCTAAAAGGGCTTTGAATTCTGCTACCAGATGTTTATATTGTTACAGACTGAGTGATAGGCAAGAATTTGATATCATTATGCAATATCTCATTAAGATTAATACTTGCAGAATCAGTTTACCCATATTTATCTCCATATATAGAATATCTATTCTACGAAATAGAATATTCGTTAATACTCTGCTTACCATTATCTACCGTTATTATCTAATTATATTAATATTTAAAACAAATTCTGTGATGTGGTGCGCGCATATCAGAATTTTAGCTTAACCCTACATCGAGTAGAAATTTCTTATTATTCAATTATTCACAGTGGTAATATTTCCCCTTAGTATATTTCCATATATAATTAAGTGAAAGTAAAAATTATAAATGGTATAATATATCCAAATAAAACAATTAATTACCATATGTTTTTCCCACCCTCTCATCCATTCATTGTATTCATAAAAACAAAGATATGCTTGTGCAAGGAGAATATGAAGGAAATCCTTCAGTTCAAATTTATAACATTTGAAGGAAAACCTGATACTTTTCGAGTAAAAGCATTTCCTTTAAAGTTGGATGATTTACTACACACAGAAGTAAATGTGTATTTATAACTATTACATTTTACTTTAAATAAAAAGCACATCCTTCAAACTAATGAGTGTGGTCAGTAGAAGACTCACCTTAAGTGTGAAAGATTTTTCTTCAGTGCTAAGTGATGACAGATGTTGTGAATTTGAGAAATATTAAACAGTAGAAATCCCGCTTACCTACACTTGTCAGCATTGGTCTACCGACTTTATCAATACCAGTTTGATAAATCAAGCACATGATTTTCTAAAAATCAAGTTCTGAATCGCGGTTAAACCCCATTTTACCTTTCTGAACAAATTTGTTTTCGAGTCAGTTGGTTTTTATAATACTTCTCTTTTTTTGCAAAACGACCTAAAACCAATTTTGCTAAAAATAACAAGTTCTTTAAGAAATCGATAATATTAAAATCATGTAAAAACCAAAAATTCAACGCCGAATCTAATACTCTTATCGGCTTAGTTACGATTTTTTTTTTAATGCAAGGAATCGTTTCCTTAATGATTTCCAAAAAGTGTCGAAAAACGTTTTTTTTTTTTTATGTTTTTGGCCAGAAAACTGGCTATGACTTCATTTGCTGACCCATATTCATAGGAACCCTGTATATACAGTAATCTGCAGTACTTTAATATTAGCGGGGTAACTTTAAGATAATCCTTGCCATTAGTTTCATACTTTATTATTTCTGTATCAAAGGGCTTAGACAACTTAAAAAGTTAAAATTTGAAATAAGGATAGTCTTAAAGTTACGGTACTGATTTCTATACCTATCTACATCTACTTCATCTTCACTATTCCGCATCAATTTATAAACATTATTTATTCAAGCTTAAACAAATACCTATTGCTTGTAATGATTATTTATAATAAATTAATAAACATTTTTTAATAAAGTTAAACATAAAATCTAAAAAGTTCAAGTTATTCTAAGGAGACTACAAGTCCCAAAATAAATATTTTTTATTATAACTTTCGACATTTTAAAAAATTGTTTTCAAATTATTTAACAATGTCATTTTATTTTTAAGCACTAACATTCGGGAGCATTGTGCTCTGGTTCGTATCTAGCCGCAGATTATTGACTTTTATTTTGAGGCAGATGTACTAGCCTTCTTCTAGGCTAGTAACATATAGAATAACGCTTTCTTCCAACCCAGAATATTTCTTTTGTCCAATTTAACAAACATATGTAATACAAATACTATATAATATGAATATAATTATATATCTATAGTATTGTACTCTGCTCGGAGATTCCTTAAGTTTAAATCCTTCTCCCTAATGATGGGAATCACACAATGATTCCAGAAATCCCAGAGCCTCTGCCTCAACATCACTAGTAAGCCAGTGAAGGTCGAGTCGAGAAAGGACAAATCGGCCGCAGACGCTGGGGTCATGGATGGAGACCCTAGCCACTGCCAAGGTCGTATTATACAAAAGATCTACAGGCCAATGCTCCTTTAATCTTCGGTCAGGATTATGTGGATAGTGAATAAATAGAGGTAGTAATTGAAGGATTAAATGGTAAGCTTGGATAAATGAAAAAAAGATTAATGAAAATATATAACCGGATGCATATAAACTATATTTTATAATGTTATACTCTTTTACCGGAACATAAATTGTCACTTGTTAGCAACTGATAGATCATTAATTAAGCAAATACATGAAAGTATTAAATATAAAAACATAGTATTATTGCCGTTAAAAAAAATCTATTAAACATGAGACAAGTAAGAATGCTCAAGAGTCAATAGAAATCCATCTTCGTGTAATGTGGAGAAATAACAGAAATAATCTTTATTCTACATTTATGCTTGTACTAAATTTTAGGGGAGAATAATAAAAACAAGAAAAAAAAGAAAAGAGAAAATTTCGTTCGAGTTCATAACATTGGACTAGCATGCTATAGTCGCCATTCGGTGATAAATTGTTTTTTGAATTTTTCAATTTTTGCTAATCATAAGTAAGATTACGAAATACTTTTCGATTTACCATTACATTTAGCGATTAATTTCTATAGGTATTTAAGAGTTCATCCAATTTCAACCTTGACATTTCAGCTGTGGAACTGAAAATGACCAGTTGCTGTAAGAAGGGCATCGTGTGCCTGCTATCTGTTTTCATGTTACATAATATGAGATATTCAATATTTAGCATTTATAATTTGGAATGTTCTTACGTAAAACATTTTTAATATTTTTAACAGTGTCATGTTTCTCCCATAGGATCCCTTCTCATGGAAATGTTATATATTATAAAATTTTTATACATCAAATAAAATAATGAGTTTAACTTGTATGTTATAAATTTTTGTCGATAACCTAAAGTTGTTGTGAAAATCAATTCTCTAAGCTAGAGCTCCCAAATCTTAAAGAGTCATGAGCTTCCCAATTGGTTAAAGGTTTTGACTGCAACATGTTCATAATCACAAATCAGAATGGAGAAAACTGTTTTAAATATTTTTATCGTTTCTGAAAATCAGACTAACTTATTGAAACCTTTATGAACCCAGACATCACAAATTTTAGAGTCAACAAAAAAGATTCAGAACCAAGAAATAAATACTTTGCAATCAAAAACACTTTAAGATCATAACACGCACACACGGGTATGCCAGAAACAAACCATTACTCACATATTTACAAATAACTGCTATACAAGACCAATTTTAAACTTCATATATCATGACTAATTTCAGGGACATTACAGCAAACAAAATATGACGACGGTCTAGCTCAAGTTACCACGTAGTGGGCTGAAAAGGAACTGGTTAAGGGATCTCCCTGTTTAAAATTATATTATTATCACTTTAGGTTATAGAGATATATACAATATATAGTTATAAAGATAACAATACAACATACACAGTGGCGTAGCCAGGTCAACTGGCACCCGGGGTAAACTTAACATCGCCACTCTCCCTCCTGGCTCGACCCAAAGCCATGGCACTTGCCACGGACGGCAAATTTCAAGTGAAACTTTATTGTTAAGTAAAGTAAAAGATATTTGTTTCTGAATTTTGATAGTTTTGGCCTTGATTGAGTCAATAAAATGAGATGATGATATTTATATCGAAATATATATTGCCTAAAGTACTGTTATAAAATTGTCGACTTTTAATGTAGGAGGAGAGAGGGGTAAACGAAGGGACAATTACACTAAGCATGCTCCCCCTCTCCCCTCTCGGCAAGAATCCTAGTTACGGCCCTGCTACAATTCCAAGTAATCTGCTTCTAGTGAAATACGATACAGGCACTCATTCAAGCAATTGAATAAAACATTCGATACCGCTAAGGCATCGAAAGGAATATTGAATCAGTGATATCGATACCAAAACTACATGGTTTCAACACTTTCCGGGGCCGATTGGTATCGTACGAGATCGTCCCTATCTGCTTATTATATACATTTGTTCATGATTATTATTTTAAACGTATCTTCGACTTAAACCAGAGAAGGAAAAAAAAGAAATTATTAAAAATTTTTTTGCAGTTCAGCGTCTCTCTTAATACCGCGCCCTTCGCCCTCTCCTAGCTACACCACTAAATAAATAATAAAGATGAAAAATGTTTTGATAAATAATTATAATTTTTGAAAGATGAATGAAATTCTTCTTGATTGTCCTGCCAAAAAGGATGGAGAGGGTGTCCTACCAAAGATAGAAGAACCAGTTAAGAATTTCCCAATTTTCTTATTGGTAAAAACAAAAATGCTACACATAAAATAAAAAATGTGTATGAACAGTAAAATAAATATAACAATTTGTTTAATTGCTTTGTAATAAGTAATTGAAGGAATAAGGGGAGGAGGGGGGAAACCCCGTTACCTATACTCTCTTACGGTTCTAACAAATACGTACTGCATATTATTTACATTAAAAATTTCGATATATGTCCAGAGAATAACTGAAGAAAGGAATCGAAAACAGACACCAAAATATTTCATTTGTTATGAAATAGTTACATAATACGGCAGCTGACTTACGTAACTAGAGGTATCTCTTCAAAATGAGGCGAATAAACTACCTAACACGCTCATTTTGTTTTCCAACCATTGTAAATACTTTTAAGAGCTACAAAATACACAACATTGAAAAAAAAATAAGAATTTAAAACATTTTACGTTCCATCTAAATTCTAATAAAAATCTATCTTAAATTTACTTAAATACGATTATTACATTGTACTTTATTAGTACTTTATATAATTTTCTATAAATAATTATTATTTACTTCATATGATGTTAACCAAACAGAAAAATAAATAAAAAATCCGTGAGCAGTAGAACTCCGTCACTTAAGTCGTATTTTTCCGTTTAAAAAAGATAAAAACGGAGGAGTAAGAAAAAAATTGAGACCCACAAAAGACAGTCCCCTAACATACCGAAATTTACATATGAAATGACAATTTACCGAAAATGACATACCGCAATTTTGACTGGAATTTACCCATTCTTTAATGGTATCGTTCTGCCTTACAGAAAGCCCTACATACCAAATTTTAGCTCATTTGACCCAAAGGGGGCTGCTGGAAGTGCTCAAATGTAGCGGGAAAAAATATATATATAAATATATATCAGACATCTCCAAATTTTCATAATCGTGCTCTAGGGGTTATGAAATCGCAGTCCCGCCGCTCTCCGCCGACCTTCGACCCACTGCAATAGTCTATTTTTTTCGGGAAAAAAACGACTAAAAATCTCAGAAAATTATGATTCAAAGTTGGATCGGAGTTGGCACAGTAGCCGATAAATATGAGATGGAAATTCTTCTAAAAAAGTAAACAAATTACCTACATCAGAGCAGTGGAAGAACGCGAAACTTAGAAATAGACTCACAAAAAATATTAGTCATTCCTTACCTTATAATTTTGGCATTTTTATATTCATGATATGTAAAAAAATACATTTTATTTTCTTAATCTGAGCTTATATATTTGTTTTCATTTACATTCATTTGTAACATATAGTAAGAGAAAGTATTTGCCAGGAGAATTCCATTCTTCCTGACCAACAGACGGGATTTTCGCCCGTTACTGTGCACGGAACGTCCTTTAGCAAAGGTTCAAAAGAGACTTTAGCCTTGAACATAACGTTGCGACTGCGATGATTTCGATTGATTGTTCAAAGCCGTTTGACTCTGTCTCGTATTCTATATTGCTTCGAAAGCTGAAAAATTTGCAATGACCAGAACAGCCGCATTTAGTTCTGTAATCGTTTTTCGGTGACCTTCGTCATACCGTATTAGTTGGTGATAGTTTCTCGAATACTGTACCCATAATGTGTGGAGTACTACAAGGTGCGCTTGTCTCACAAACTTTATTTCATATCTATACCGCTGAAATAATTGGCAAAACATATATCATAAAAGCACTGAAACATATATACAAAAGCACTGAAGCAAGCTGAACAGGCTAACAATAGTAACTATATGGGCCCTACAAAAGCACTGAAGCAAGCTGAACAGGCTAACAATAGTAACTATATGGGCCCTACAAAAGCACTGAAGCAAGCTGAACAGGCTAACAATAGTAACTATATGGGTCCTACAAAAGCACTGAAGCAAGCTGAACAGGCTAACAATAGTAACTATATGGGCCCTACAAAAGCACTGAAGCAAGCTGAACAGGCTAACAATAGTAACTATATGGGCCCTACAAAAGCACTGAAGCAAGCTGAACAGGCTAACAATAGTAAATATATGGGCCCTACAAAAGCACTGAAGCAAGCTGAACAGGCTAACAATAGTAACTATATGGGGCCTACAAAAGCACTGAAGCAAGCTGAACAGGCTAACAATATTAAACAAAATGAGCTGGAATTGTTAAGTAAACAAGTTAAGCAATCTAAAACAGACTGCTTAATCTTTTCTTTTTAAAAAAAAAAGCAAGCACTACCCAATAACTTTCGAGTCAGAAACTCATATAGCAATATCTAAAAACTTGGTACATATGGGCATAAAACTTGATAGGCATCTAAAATGTAATGCTCATTGCTCTAAAAAATTATCAAAGATTAGACAAAAATCATAAAAATTCAGCCATTTGCCAAGAGCCCCAATATCAGCCACAGATTAAAATTGCTTATCTATAAAAGCATTCGGCCTTCTCTCCTATACGGCGGTCCATTACTTATTCCACATATCAGTGAATACAAGTAGGAGACTGCAGCAATTTCAAAATGATATTTAAAAAAAAAATACCAGGAAAATGTCTTTTGAAAAAGAAAAAGTAGAAAAAATGCATGAATTATTGAACTTGCCGAAAGTATATGAATTTATTGAGAGAAAAACCATCAACATAATCAATAGTTGACCGTAAAACTTTATGAAGTTATGAAAAAGTGGATCACAAATAGTAAAAACTATTTATTAGGAACCGACGTTTCGACCCACTTTGCCCATCTTCATCAGGGCTGAATAAACAAGATACAAAAATATGACAATGATATATACAGTGATGGATTAAAATTAATAATTAAAAAGACTTAGTGAGAAAAATGAAAATAATGATGAATTTGTAAAAAGTAATAAGATGAAACTGATAGAGTAATGACAGCAACTAAAAATAAATTAGTTGATATTGATATATTAAGCTGACTATTAATAAAACTGGCTATGTAATAATGATAATTAGTAAACTAAAAGAGAAATAACAATAAATAAAAAATTGATAACTCTATTAAATAAGTAAAAATGGAAATAAAAATAAATAAAGACAAAATTTAGTACCTTAAAGCTCAAAGAGAAGTGGAGGAGTGACTAAGCAAAGCTTTTGTCATTGTTTTATTTTTAGTTTTGTATCTTGTTTATAGAGCCCTGATGAAGACCTGCAAAGTTGGTCAAAATGCCGTTTCCTAATAAATAGTTTTTACTATTCATAATCCACTTTATGTTTATAGAGCCCTGATGAAGACCTGCAAAGTTGGTCAAAATGCCGTTTCCTAATAAATAGTTTTTACTATTCATAATCCACTTTATGTTTATAGAGCCCTGATGAAGACCTGCAAAGTTGGTCAAAATGCCGTTTCCTAATAAATAGTTTTTACTATTCATAATCCACTTTATGTTTATAGAGCCCTGATGAAGACCTGCAAAGTTGGTCAAAATGCCGTTTCCTAATAAATAGTTTTTACTATTCATAATCCACTTTATGTTTATAGAGCCCTGATGAAGACCTGCAAAGTTGGTCAAAATGCCGTTTCCTAATAAATAGTTATTACTATTCATAATCCACTTTTTTTTACCGCCTTCCGGACAATCTCATTACTTCATAAAATTGTATGATTCACTAAAATATATACCAAACCCACAATCACCAGATTATGCTCACCACTATCTTGAAACTGTTCTTAATCTTAATCATAAAACTACCTTAAAACTGTATCTTGCCATCGCTAAGGAGCCGGCAGAAATGTAAGGTAATTAAATTGTGGTTTTGGTTGACATATAGGAAAAACTGGTTAAATTAAAATAAAATAATGAATCTGAAAAACGATACTTTTTTTCAATAGCGGTGTTGTATGATGACCGTTTCTTAAAGTACATTAAAAATAATACAATTTTTGTCATTTGAAATTTATCCGCGTCATTCACAACGAAAATCAAAGAAACCCACAAAACACACTGTCTTTTGTTATCCTCGCTATAATTGTCAATTCTTTTTATTTACGGAATGTCAGAGAGCAGCTATATCCAATTAAAAACAATTAGGCTTATCTAGGAATAAATATCTCACTAAAAAATTAGAACAATAATAATAGCCCAATTCAGAAAAGATAAAAACATAAAATATTGCTCACAGAGTATGAAATGATTGAAGGAATTGATTGTTTGAAGTAATTGTACGATATGAAATATAAGGGAAAATTCAATGCTTCATAAAATAAATTTACCCACAAACAAAAAAATACATATTCACTCATAAACTGTCCATTTAATATTTAACTAATACCCAAGCTTGGTCTGATGATAAACATGTCGAATGATTGCAATAGATAAATCGATATAGAATATTTCAGAGTGACGTGAAGGATTAAATAATTTATTTCAAGGGAAATTGCAACTTTTTAAAACGTATTCAGTTTATTTAAGTTTGGTTTATTGTACAAGACGAAAAATAAAAAGTGATGGAAATGAACAATACGTCAAACGTCACATCAGCTGAATGTCAAAGGTCAAGGTGAATAACCGTGGGAGACAGGAGTTGCAATAATAGCCAGTCCATATCGATTTATTTATTATCACAGCATAGATGTTAATAAAATCGATTAATTAATAATATAAAATATTTTTACTTTCGATTCAGAGGCACTAAAACAATAATGGCAATGTTATTTTTATTACTATTTAGTGATATCTGCTACATAATACGCTAAGCCAGCAATAAATTCTTATTCAATAGTTGCTAAATAACGTTATTTGAGTAATATATATATATATATATATATATATATATATATATATATATATATATATATATATATATATATATATATTTAAATGCGTATGAACCAAGGCATTACAGAAACATGTGCTGTGTGTGTGTCAATTGAGCATATTTGAACAGTGACCTTGCAAGAAATCGATATGATTTGATTCAGCCAATACATTTTATATTAACATTCACTAGCCTTGAAGTCGTAGCTTTTAATTTAAAGTAATAGAACGAGTTTATGTAAGCTTAGCAATGTTCTGAAATATGTATCTCCTAAAATTCCCATAAGTATGGGTTATCTCATAAAAGGCTTGAGGGCCATTTTTCAGTCTATTGCGCATGTGCCCCTGATTATCCTGTCGAAAAAAGGGAGGAGAATTTTGGAGGCGCATCGTCACATCTGATGAAAAGTAGGTCCAACATTATACCCACGAGTTGAAAATGGTGACAGAAGGATGAAGGCAAAATCATATCACACGAAACTAATTATTACATTTAATTATTACATTCTTTTCAAAAGTGAACTTCAACATTTCGTTAACTATCTTTTCACCAGACAAAGTGGTTAATTGCTCGATCAAATTTGATTTATTTTGTTGTTTTCTTTCCTATTGATAAGCCATCATTGTTTATTGTATTCATTATTCTACTTTCAATTTTAAATAATTTATTTTTACAACAGCATGCCCCATTGTGTACTACTACCAATCACTATGCTTCGATAAGTCCATCCACTATTAACAGGATAATAACAAAAGTTAGGGCAACTTGAGTACCTTCTCCTATTAAACCTGAATATTCGTCATAGTCAACAGTGGTGGTAGTAAGGAAGACAGAACGAATGCTATCCATCTTCTAAGTTGGCATTTCCGCTTCTGAGACCAGCGAACCAATTAAAAACGGCACGCTCTCCTAATCTACAGTCTCTATAGAAACTAAAAATTTTTAAATATTATTTTTAATTTCACTTCCTTATATGTATGGAATATACAGTGGTGGGAATTGCGATCGTGATAAATTTCGAACTCGAGTTTTCAACGGAAATACACGTTTTAATGTCCCTAGAATCCAAATAACCATGTCTCGTAAAATGGTCTCTGTTTCTGTCCTTATATGTCTGTGTATACGTGAAGAGCCTAGCTGAAAAAGTGCGAAACAGAAATAGCGTGAAATGTAGATATATGCAAGAGGTGTTACAGAAACTGTTTCTAAAATCGACTAACCGGGAGTGCCACGTTATATCATCGATTTTACACATTTTTACAATTTTCTTAAAAACCAGCACTAACGATTTTGATTACCAATAAAACGGTTTTTGATAACAGCTAGATTTTCATCTAAGACAAAAACCATTTTGTATAACTCAAGTGGACAATAACTAAAGACGCTTATTGAGATATGCTCATATTTGGTCCTCCGAAAGATAATTGGAACTGTACTTACTCGTGGACGATGGAGACGGAGGACCAATGAAGAAATCTATGACCTCTTTGGCAAGCCCGATATCGTGACGGTAATTAACCGACCTCGATTAAAATGGTCTGGACACGTGGCCAGGATGCATAAGGATAAGATCCGGAAGAGATTACTGAGGGAGGCCATCCAAGGGCGGAGGAGACTCGGGCGACTGGGACTTCGGTGGCTTGACACTGACTGGAGACGCGAGGTTGGGAGTCCGCAACTGAATGGTAGCAATATTGAAGAGAAACTCATGGCGAAGGTCCGGACGCGTCAACGAATAGTAGCGCCGAATTAATAATCCAAAATAATAAAAATAAAGTCGATAATAATTTTTACTTTTACGTTATTAAATGGAAACTAAATAATTTCATGGAAACTAAACGGAATTTCCATGGAAACTTTTGATAAGGATGATAAGTGAAATTTGTGTGATGTACGCACCGCAACATGTTGTCATATTCATTTTTTGTTGGTCCATACAGCGTTCTCTTTAAGCAGTAAAAAGAAACGTACGTTATAACATATAACATTGAATACACTCAAACATACTTGCCTCGACTGAGTGGCCAGTGATGGGAAGAAATAAAGATCCACAGGATTGGTATGGCAACGAAATCACGTGACAGGAAAACTCCTCCCCGAGAAATCTATAAAGCACCATAGCAGGAGTTTGTTGAAAAACATGTGAATTTACACAAAATTCTATTTGAAGCTTCTATAATTTTGTTTTTATTGAAAACTAGTTTCGAATGTTATACATTCATCTTCAGTTCAAAAAACACACAAAAATTCAAAAATCAGCAATTCAAGTTTGATATTATTCTACATATTAAATTAAGTGTAATATAAATTAGTACTATAAAACATTTATGAATTATGAATTTAATTAACACAAGAAATCAGATACTTGTTGGTACTCACCAAGGTTTATAACAAAAAACAAACATCATGAATTTGGAATTTACCGGAAACCCACCCACACGGATTTCGTTATAAACAATGAAGCTAGGAGACCGATAGTACATAAACTCGCAGCCTTTAATAGCACGATTTACCGTCTTTTGAACGTACCATTAAATGAAAAGAATTATAATAAAGAAATTTAAATAGGTAACATATTCCATAGCAAAAAATAACGGGTGCAATAAAATCACTATCAATCACATATAAATAGTGATAACAAGTAATATAAATTAATACTATAAAACATTTATGAATTATGAATTTAATTAAAACAAGAAATCAAATACATATTGGTACTAATTAAGGTTTAAGTATATTATATCAAACAGAAAAGTTTTTATTGGTTTGTTCTCGCACTGAACTAGCAATGGAAGAAATGTGGGGTGTTTATAGGTAAACGGTTTAGGGGTCGGGTTTTTCCAGTAATTCCGGTGAGTAATTTTTTTTTCTGTTATTGATGGGAATAAATTTAACATTGGACTATTGGAGATATTTATTTGGCCATTTAAGCAAAAATCTGGATTGGATTTGAAGGATTTTATTATTTCAAGAGCTTCATATATATTTAATTTGAGAGGAAATTTAACTCCTGAATCTTTGATGAATTTGTGGGTTTTTTTCATTTAAATGAATCGCAAAGTTGGAATTCCCTGTCTTATTATTATGTATATGCACTATATGTTCCTGGAATCTCTGATTTAGTGATCTTCCAGTTTTTCTCGTATACTTGGCTACACAATCATTACAATTTAATTCGCACCGCAACTCCGCTTTTTTAGGAAAGGGTCTATTTTGTCTTTAGGGGAAGAGAAATATGAGGATAGGGTTTTTCTATTTTAAATGCAGGGTTTAATCCTAGTTTTTTTTAATTCGTTTCAGACAGCGCCGTATTATGGAATCAAGAAATAATGTTTCGGGATGGGCCTGCCATCGGGGGTTGTTGAATAGATATCATTAATTTTTTTAAATGTGATTGATAGTGATTTTATTGCACCCGTTATTTTTTGCTATGGAATATATTATTTAAATTTCTTTATTATAATTCTTTTCATTTAATGGTACGTTCAAAGGACGGTAAATCATGCTAATAAAGGCTGCGAGTTTATGTGCTATCGGTCTCCTAGCTTCATTGTTTATAACGACATCCGTGTGGGTGGGTTTCGGTAAATTCCAAGTTCATGATGTTTGTTTGTTTTTTGTTGTAAACCTTGCTGAGTACCAACATGTAATTGATTTCTTGTCTTAATTAAATTCATAATTCATAAATGTTTTATAATACTAATTTATATTACATTTAATTTAATATGTATAATCAATAATGTAATATAATTATTGTATAATATAATGTAATATCAAACTGTATTTTGAATTGTTTATTTTTTGAATTTTTGTGTTATAAGAACTGAAGATATTCGAAACTAGTTTTAAAAAAAAAACGAAATTATATAAGTGGCAAATAATTCATCAATCCCTAATTAGATTGATCCATCTATACCATCATAAGGACGTCAACAAATCCTATTAAGCAAGGAAATTCCTGTGGCGCCCTTTAATGTTATTTCATTAGGTGTCGTTGGCAAAATTCAAATTAATAATATTATTATTTTTTTTTTTTGGCCACTGCAATCTATCCATTTAGAAAAGTGATGCATCCCCGAGATTTTAATTCGTAATGTGATTTTGAATCCGTGAAACGTGTCCTAAATTAAAAGATTTGAAGCAAAGTTTTCTTCTAGTTGAGCGACGACGCATCATAAACTACTTTGGTAATTTCCGACTGAAGGGCTGCCACAGGTGCTGTAAGTTAAATAGTTCATTAGGGAAGAATTAATGGTCTGCCTGAAGTGAGGAGATCGATAACTTCACAGCGAGGGCACTCCGCTCATGTCTAGGCTAATTCGAACGGTCAATATCCGGCCAGTTTGTTTGTTTTTTCCCAGTTCGGACTTCATTTATAAAATAAAATAGCGTTTCTGTTTACGAACCTGGACGAACGTTCGATTTTGGTGAATTCATAGATATGATTCGAAGGTTTTAAAGTCTGCATCCGATGGCCTGATTACAGTTGGTCATACCGCGATAAATGAGTAGCCACATAAAATAAGAAACATCAGGAGTTATTAACCTCTTATTTAAAGTATGAAGCATTTTATTGATGCAAAAGGTTATTTTTCTAATTCGCACAAATTGCTAATAATTGAGAATTTTTTTCTCTAGTGAGTGAATAAAGAGATGATTACGAACCCCTGGAAGGCTCAAAATGTTGATTAAGTTATACATATAAGTTACTATTTAACGTTTTATACTGTTTCCAGATGTAGCCCACAACGGCTGCCCGTGTCAGCTGCTTTTCAGTATCCATGCGCCGGAGCAGATGTGTTGTTAACGGACACTGCAATACATCTGTGTTGCTTCATTATACAGTAGCCACTGTATTAATTATCTTATAGCAGTAAAAAAAAAAAAAAATCTACCTAAATTAAATTAAAAAAAAAAAAAAATCGGGTGCGGTGCGCGTAACGTAATAATTCTAAATGCACAATTTCTCAAAACCGATGGATCACATGCCTAAGACTCGAGTAATTAATAGAAATAATCTTAATAAAAAATTCGTTTTTATTAATTAATTAACGAGAGCAAAAACTAGTAAAAAATTGACAAAAATTACTGCTAGTTATTACTGAAAAATTCCAAAATAAAACCTCAAGTCTCACAAACATCAATAAAAACTAGTCAGTCACCATTTCGCCCATTTATAAATACAGAAAAAACTCCTGACAAGCAAGTTCCTCACCATTTCTGTTTCTACTGGAAATTAGTAGATAGAATTTGATAAAATTGATACAGAACCATTTGAATACTAATCCCCAACTTTCCTTTAACGTTTGCAATGGTCCAAGGAGGTCTAGTCATGCAGTCAGGCAGTGCATAAGGTGCGCAACAACGACACCTTGTTTAATTGCTTCAAAAATTAAACATGGTCAATAAATAATATCTAAATGATATCCAAAATTCAAATAAAATGTAAAATAGGAAATTTTATTTAAAGAGCATATTTATTGGCACCTGGGGTATACGTACACCCCCACATAAAACCCCAGTGCTTCCGAAAGTCCCGTATGACCGAAGATTCAGATAGCGGGAAAAAAAGAAAAGAGATATGACTACAGAGTGGAAAGTTCCGATTCTGAGCTTCCTTACCTTTAATAGTGAGGAAGGGATAAGATCGCAAATATTCAGAGCAGAGATAGCACATCCCACATTAACATTCTTACGAAAAGACTAACCAAACGGAGACAGTAAATCACTCCAAGACCTATCCAATGTATATCATAAAACAATATGCTATCTATTTGGTCAGTCTTATATAGACTGTTGAAGTTAGAAGCCAGAAGGTGCTGGTGCCGTCTATTTATGTCATCTTTTTCTGTCCCGATGACGCCTGACGCCGAGACTTAGTTGTTGACCGATATTTAATAGACGTAACGCTTTGAATCTTCCAAAATCTTTCACCTGCGTTAAGAATTATTTCTTAAAATATGAGTAAATTTTGGAATAAAATAAATTAGTTTAAAATTATCAACAATGAGGGTTCTAAGGCCTTCCTTAGAACCCTCGTTGTTGATAATTTTACCTTTAAAATGAAAAAGATGATTTATTACAGTATTAGATTAAAAAAAAAAAATATCACAGGTAACTGATGGAAAAAATGGAGATTTTGGGAACTTGTTACAGTTAATTTGATAAAATATCCCAAAATTTTCGAAACGTAATTAAATAGACAACTAAAGAAAGGGGTAGATTCACCTGCAATGAATTTCTAAAATATCTGATGTGGACAACACATGACTTCCTTGTACGCCTATTAAACTATAAATCGGTGGCTCAAATGGCCATCCTGAATTTGGTTACTAGTTTCCGAAGATTGCAGTATCTCAAAAACGACACTCGGCTTCGCGACACCCATTTATTAACACACACACACACACACACACACACACACACAAATGGTGAGGAAAACCAGTATTTTACACTCAATTTTAACACTTAAAAGAATTAATAAAAATGTTTAATTAGATTGGAAACCAAATTGCGTTTGTAAACTTCATTACCGAAACATATGATTTATGTATTTAACTTAAATATAATTTTAGATGTAATCTTATTATGACCTTCAAGTAAAGTACCCTTTTCGGCTCACCAATTTTAACCAAAATATATTAAATACATTCATATCGATATAAAATTCCTATTTACCAACTTTGAGATGTTTTACATTATATTTTAATATAATTTTTGATAAAAGTCTAATACGACCTTCAAGTAAAGTACCGCTTCCGGTTTTTCAATTTAAACCAAAATCAAGAATGTTATTTAAATCAATATATAAGTTATAAATACTAAATTTGAGAAGTTTTGCATAGTATTTTAATATAATTTTTGATAAAAATCAATTATGACCTTCAAGTAAAGTACCACTTCAGGTGATCAAGCAGTGGCCAAAAAGGGAGGTTCACAACTAGATTTTACAACAATCCTAAATTCGAAATTAATTATTTTTAGATTTTCATTTGCCATTATTTTGCAAGAGCAGGATTATTCTCCATTACTTAAAATAGTCATGAGACGAGTAATTCAAAACCTTTTTTGGAGAATCAGAAAAACTATAAAATTATTACAGTTATTAATAAAATTATAAATTTTGAGGCTTATTCAATGGATCAAATGAGCTCGGATTAAGAAATAAATAACAATATATGGTCTCGAGGAAAAAACTCTTAGAAATTAATTATTTTCCTTCAAAATGACTATAATAAAGGCCTGTAATAAAATTGGGAGTCTTTGAATTGAAGAGTAATTTATATATTTAAGATTTTTTTTCCTTAAAAATAAAATACATTAATGCAATGAAAATAAAAGGCAATATGAATAATAAAATTTAAAATCTTTTGCATTCGATAGAGAGAATGAGCTAGTTATTTCGGGAAATGAAGGCCGCGTGAAACTGTCAAGTTCACGGTCTGACCCCTGGAGTTCACAGAAATGTTACCTAACTTGTAATCGATTCTCGGGACAGGAAGCGCGTATCGAACCCCACTCCTCCTCTCTAGGGTGTACCGTAAAAACACGTTTCGAATACTTCTCCGAGAAATCGAAAAAACATAATAATAACATTATTATTTAATTAATTTATCAGAGCAAATACCAACAACCTACCAGTCAATTTTTCTCCGGACATCATCACGACTGAAAAAGATAAGATCGCATAAATGCAGAACAGATATGGCACATCTCACATCAACAGCTAAAAAAAACAAATAATAGCGACGAACCAACACACCATGATATGGGATGTGTAGATGTATAGGTCGTGAAAGAACTAGTTCAAATGAACTTATCCGCAGAACCGATGTACGGTTTTAATGTTCGGCGGTTCAGTGTACGAGACGTGCGGTGTACTGTATTCAGGTCCTGAACGAACTAGTTCAATTCGTACATAGTATGACATATCCACCTACATACTACAGTGAGCTAACTAGTTCTTTTTGGACCAATTCGATGTACTGGCTCCGTAAAAGGTACAGCCTCCTAATGAACAATTCCCCAAAAGAACGATTTCTCCCAACTCTACTCCAAGATAGTTCAACATACACAACAGAAGACTCAAGGGTCTTGAGTCAAGACGATTACTACTATCTTCAGTCAATAGATGAGCATCGAATTTTAATGAAAAGATTAATTATTCTAGCCGATGAGCACGTACACGTATTGGAAATTATAATGCTTTAGTTGGATTAAGATGGAGTTACCAATAACCAAAGTTGAAAAATAACAGTCTCTCTTACAGAGTTGTAAATAAACCTGTGGAGTTCGGGCAAAGGGGTATTTGGCCTATTCCCAAATATTGCATTTATTAAAAAAAAAAAAAAATGATTTTTTATTAACTATCTCCATATCCCTAATTTTCTTTTATCTTCTCCATTAATTTATGATTTATTTGTTTTGATTTTTATATTTTTTAAATTTAGTAAATTGTTCGATAGAAATATCATGTCCACTATCACAGAAGTTTTTTAATAGAATAATCAAAAACCTTTAAAAATACTTTACTGCATTTTCTTCAGTAGTATAGGGGGTAATTCCCATTTTTTTATAATTTTACTTAAAAAAAACTGGAGAAAAACATCACAAAACACAAACTTATTAATATACAAATAAAACTAATAAACAAAACACTGAACTGATAAAAAAAATTGTAGTGTAGGTTATAACTAAAACCAACAGAGCACATGGTCAACCGCTTAATATGTAAGTGCCTAATTAACAGTTACAATCGTTAAATAACCAGCCCCATATATGTTATGTTTCAATAGTTTTTCGTTTCTGTTGTTAATCTTTCAGCTAAAAATATATATTAAGGTGTAAATTTTTCAAGAGCAAGGAATTAAATTAGATGATGTAATATCTAAAAGTTTCGTCCAACTTTCAATTTTCAAAATCAATTTATATCCAAGTTACTCAAGTTACTTAATCAATTGAAACACAAATAAATTTGTAAGAGGAAATCCCATATCCTTATAATAATATAATATATATCCTTAACCTGAAAAATAGCAACATTTTCATTGGCAATCAGAAAACTTTCTTTATTTATAGTACATGTTTTAAAGTTATTCCCTTCTCGAAGAAAAATCAGTTTGAATCAAAATGCTTTTTATTTTTTAATTATTATACTCTGGCTAATAAGTATTCCATTTATAATTATGAATAACTTAGGAGCGAACCCATAATGTGTAATCTGCTTTCCAACCGAGTTTCCTCATTGAAGTCAGTAGTTTCCCTGAAGGAAGAGCCATGGAACAAATCACCATCCTCACTCTAGTCGAAACGCATCGAAGCATCAATTCCCAGAGTTAATTAGTCAGATGGTATCACCGGATCGTTGCAATTCATCAAATTTGTTCCGGTTGCAGCCTCATCCGGTAACGGGCAACGTATTTTATCGGTTATTTAGGACAAATTTTTAAACATCCGGTTAATTAGGTTCTTTATGTGCCCTTATCTAAGGGGATACCGGAGCAATATTGAGGAGAAAAACTCAGTAACGTCATACTATGGAACAAAAACGTAAAAAAAAAAAAAAAAAAAAAAAAAAAAAAAAAAAAAAAAAAAAAAAAAAAAATCCGTGAGCAGTCATACTCCGTCACTAAAGTCGTATTTTCCCACAAAAGGCATTCCCCTAACATACCAAAATTTACATATGAAATGACAATTTACCGAAAATGACACATTTTTTTCGGGAAAAAAACGACTAATAAGGCATTGAAACAGTTGAAATAGCCATATCTTTGCTAATAGCCGTCCGATTTCGATGAAACTTCTTTTGTTTTATATGTAATTTAATTTCTTTTCGAATGCAACAGATTTTGAGCTCCCTAACTTGGAGGGGCTTTAAAGGTGCGCAAATGTTTTAAAAAATCCGAAAATCCAGGGGGGTGGGGGACCAAGTCGAGACCCCCAAAGGATACTTCCTCGACACCAACTCAATTCACATACAAATTTTCAGCCCTATAAACTAATATGGTGGAGCTGTAGCGATGCGCAAAACTTAAAAAACGCCGAAATTTCAGATAAACATACCGAAATTTTTTTACTGGAATTTACCAATTCTTTAATGGTATCGTTCTGCCTTGAAGAAAGTCCTACATACCGAATTTCAGCTCATTTGACCCAAACGGGGCCGCTGGAGCTGCTCAAATGTAGCGGAAAAAAAACATATATATAAACATATATCAGACATCTCCAAATTTTCCATAATCGTGCCCTAGGGGTTATGAAACGGATAGAAATCGCAGTCCCGCCGCTCACCGCCGACCTTCGACCCACTGCAATGGTCTATTTTTTTCGGGGAAAAGACTAATAACAAATAGAATAAAATTATTTTCTCAGAAATATTTCTATTCCACTGAAATTGTACAGTATTGTAATTTTTAATAAAATAGAATAGAATAGATGAAATAAGTTTTTATACCTCATAATTTTAGTTAAAAATGAAATTGCAAAGCCATTATTGAATATAGCGCATCAATAGTTTATCTTCAATATTATCGATTACATCGGACGAGAAAAATAATTATTAATTCTGTGGTTGCTAACTACGCCCATGGAGTGGGCACAATCAGTGAAACCTAATGGAATAAACATTAAGGAATCGGCACATGGGAGCTAGAAGAAGAAGAAGTTAAAATTGGACTTATAGACGAAATAATTATTTATGGATAACACAGACTTAGGAAACTACTGCCAACACTTAAATATGAGAAAATTTAAGAGAAAAAACTTCAGTTTTTGAATAGATTATTTAAAAATGAATAATAATATTTGAAAAATATATATAGTGTTATAGTTGTATTGATAAATTTTTTGAAAAAAAACCTGATGAAAGATTTCGAAACGTCGGTATAATGGAATAAATAAAGCAATATTTAAGAAAAGTTTTTGTTGCTCACAAAAAACATGAGAGTGAGTAAAATTTAAGTAATACAAATATGATGGATTCAGAGAAGGCATCATCAAGGTTAATAATCACTTCAATATTACTTATGCTTTATGTAAACATTTACATAAGAGTGTGCTATAATGCATGATGATGATGAAGGGGGATTTCAAACCCTCATTAAATTCAATTCGATAATTAGTGAACTGCCGTTATACGGCAAAAACCCTAATATCCTCCGAAGCTGGTCTGATGCCAAAGTTCCTCCTATAAGAGGTAATTTGATCTGAATTTACTGGTGGTCTATGCAGTAGCTTCTACCTCCCGATGTGGCAGTCTTCCAGGGTGTGTTTTATATGTCTTCCGGAGAAATGGTCTCTATCTGATTAATACGCCGTGAGGAAAAAAGCTAAATTATGGAAATATAGATAAATGATATAAGTATCGCTAAATCTTCGTATACCATTATATATCAGATGTTAGAAAGGCGGTGTATACTCGCCTCTACACTAATTTCGTAAAATGTTTGCTGTAGAAACAAAAACAAATAAACAACGTTGCCCAATGTTACGTACTCGCTACCTCAACAACTAATTAACTTTAATGATGATAAATTTAGATCTCCTTTTTTACTTCCTTGTACGAAGTAAAGAAAGTATTGTAATCACAAAAATTTTCGGTTTTCAGATTTCAACGGAAATATCTATTTTGACCATCCCTGAATCCATTTTGACTAGTTTCGTCGTGGCGTCTGTACGTACGTACGTTCGTACATACGTTCGTATCTCGCATAACTCAAAAACAGTTAGCCGTAGAAAGTTGAAATTTTTTTTTTAGGATTGTTGTAAAATCTAGTTGTGAACCTCCCTTTTTGGTCACTGCTTAATCACCGGAAGTGGTACTTTACTTGATGATCATAATTGATTTCCATCAAAAATTATATTAAAATACTTTGCAATATTTCTCAAATTTGGTATTTATAACTTATATATTGATTTAAATAACATACTAGATTTTGGTTTAAATTGAAAAACCGGAAGCGGTACTTTACTTGAAGGTCATATTAGACTTTCATCAAAAATTATATTAAAATATACTGTAAAACATCTCAAATTTGGTAAATAAGACTTTTATATCGATGTGAATGTATTTACTATATTTTGGTTAAAATTGGTGAACCGAAAACGGTACTTTACTTGAAGGTCATAATAAGCTTACATCAAAAATTATGTTTAAATTAAATACATAAATCATAAATAAATAAAGGTTACAAACGCAATTTGGTTTCCAATCCAATTATACATTTTTATTACTTGTTTTAAGTGTTAAAATTGAGTGTAAAATACTGGTTTTCCTCCCTGTTTGTGTGGGTGTGTCAATAGATGAATGTCGCGACGCCGAGTGTCGATTTTGAGATAATGCGATCTTCGGAAACTAGTAACCAATTCAGGATTACTTTTTGAGCCACTGATTTATAGTTTAATAGGCGTACAAGGAAGTCATGTGTTGTCCACATCAGATATTTTTTCCTCCTAAATATAACTATTCAAACAAATCAGTTTTACTTTCACTTACCCATATATGAAATATATAATAAGGGAAAGAATTTTGAACGCGTCTTAAGATCTCCTGAGACCAAATAATCATGTCTCGCAAAATGATATGTGTATATGTCACATATAGTAATGATATGTATATAGTGCTATCTGAACAGCTTAGCTCAAAAACGAAATGCTGTACGAAACTAATAACATATTTAAAGCCCCCACTTACACGGTCAATATTATCTATATATATAATAAATCAGCCTACGCATGCTAGTGATCGTAAAACTCGAAAAAGTATTCAGTCGATTTTGATACGGTTTTCACTATCATTTAGAGAATTTCTTCGAAAAGGTTTATATGCATTGAATTGTTTGAAATTCTCACCAAAAGGGAAAAATGAGGAAAACTATTAAAAAAAAGATAAATTTGTAATCATTGTCATAATTAATTAATGGTAATTTCATGCACGTGGAAGTAAATTCACAGCAAAAACATTTTAACAAGAGTGAAATTATTCTGTTAAAGCTTCATTTGTTAACAAACTTGAAGATTAAAAGGAAAACAGGTGTAAAAACGTGAATCGTCATTGTCGTCTTCACAAATTTATTTACATTTTGATTATGTTCCTAGAAAACGTCTTTGAAATATGACAAATTCTAAACAGTGCAGTCGAATACCAAGACAAATTTTCACCACTTTGGCCTTGGAATATTTTCAGTCAACATTTTTGTTGGTAACCGGTTGTTTCTGACGTTGAAAGTTCTGGTAGCCCCTTCTCTAATAATTGACGCATAGAAATGCAAAACAGTCTAAGTGCCTTTACAAAATATTTTCAGAATTCAAGTTACAATTTTAATATTATAAAATTATAAAGAAATATGCCATAATAAAAAAAAATTCTGATACTCTATGGTTGTATAAGTAATAAAATCACATTTATAATAGTACTAGCATTACAATAAAAAGATGTTTTTTTGTAAAAAACATCTTTTTTGTTACTTTCATTTCAATCCAAATAGCCATAGAAAAACAAGGGTATTGAATTGAATCAAATGATACGACCCTCGGTCAATCTATCTTCGCTACAATACATTTATTTACCTTCCCATTCATTTCATATAGCAATAAGTATGATGAAATGTGCAATATATAATTAATAAGTTAAAAATAAAATAAAAATCAAAGTTAAACTTAAATCTTTTTTTTTTTTAAAGGAGTTTGTAAAAGTTTTGTAAAAACTACGCTATGATGATGAAAAGTTGAACATAAAACAACTTGAAATTTGGGAGGGTATTTAACTTGCAATTCTTTTCACGAGCAACGCCGTGCGGGTACAGCTAGTTGAAGCAATATTATTTAACCTGATATAGGAGTATGTATCACGCGTTGTTACAATATACCTCTTAGCAGTGTTAAAAGCTATATTCAACTGCAATGGCAATTACTGACTAATTACAGCAATTTGGAATTACAGAAATAAAATAAAATAAACAATTACAAATAAGTGTATGTAATAATATACAATGAAATTGTAATTTTATCTCTACAATTCTAAATTACATAAATTGGTAAGTAATTGCAATTGAAATTACTTTTTGCACAACACTGCCACCCTGAAATTGGATATTGACCGTCTGCCTGGAATGATACAGCAACTTTTCCTTTAAAATTAAAATCCATTTTATATCATTAGTTAATTTGATTTTGATCTTTTTTTTTATTTTGATTAAAATCATTCTATCAATTTTCAATCAAATGGTATTTAATATCAGCTAGGTATTATCCTCATTGAAATACCCTGATAAAGTTTAAATTCCGAATTTTCAAAATTCCCTTCCCTAAAGTGCCATTAAATTTGTTTATTTGAAATAATCAACCGTCTCTCATTGTTAGTAGAATTAAAAATGGACAAATATAGATTTATAGCTATGAAATAATTTAATAATTGATCAAAGGAGAAAAAAAGGAGCAATATTTTTTCAAGTTGAAAGCAAGTTTCCGGAAGTAAGAATAGTTATATAATTGCATAATATGGCTTGTATGTATAATTTCCATATAAAATAAATGCAAACTTATACAATTTATTCTAAGTAGGGTGGTAAGTGAAAGCTGTGTAACCAGCTCACGGCACCAGATTTTTTTTTTTTTAATTTGCTAAATGCATTCAATACTTATTAATCACTTTTAACTGTTCCAATGTTTTAATATTATTGGTTCTACAAACCATTTATTTATTTTTGTTATTATAAATGAACCAAGAAGTTTTCATCGCATTAAATTCAGTATCAAATTGGGAGGGAGGGGGAAGAATAAATTCTTTCTTCAAATTAGATATCATGGGATAAAATGAACGGTAAATGGAAGTAACAGGCAGTTTAGGATACTTGAAGAAAGTATAAAATCTGAAGATTAAAATTTATTCAAACAATCCCATCAAATCACCTTAATATTTTCATCAACTTACGACAAACGGTCCTACTGTATCTTTAATTAATTTTCTGCTAATCCCTTTTCAAGAGATCCGCTAGAAAGGACTTCATCTAGAGAAGCTTCTATCTTGGAATCATTATAAAAGATTGAAAGGACAAGAGATTAATCCTCGATTCCGCTTATAACAAAATTTGCTTGACTAACTCTCCAAACTTACAATTTATTACAAAAAGCGCAAACAGATTACCATCATCAGACTTATTTGGACTTTATGGAGTTGAGCTTTTGGGGCTACAAGAAATTATCTAATTCCTCTCGATGAAATTATGAATCCGGACAATCCAAAAGTTCTTATGTATACATATAGTTTAATAAACGGTTTTATGTGGGGTTACCGTGTAAGAAAACATAAATATACATACATAATGCTTTGGTAAATATTTAATTGCAAAACAAATAATAAAATAAAACAAAATTAAATGGTAATCTTACAAATTTGTGTATCCATAACATAGGAACTAAGAAATCTCAAATAAGTAAACCAAAACTTAATTTCATTTATAAACCAGTGTTCCTTTGAAAGAGAATAAATGGGTTTGTAGAGAACTAAGGCAACGGAAAACGGGAGAATCCAAATTGAGTCCCAAATGCCAAAAAAGGTACCAACTGAGTCACAGTAAGTTTTCGATGCAGGGTAAATGGAGTCCCCTTTACCTGTGGTATGGGTGTTTCAGACCCCATACCTTTTTTCAGGTATAGTGTCCAGCTTATCAGCGTTACCCAGAGACACCGTGAAACTTGCTGGGTTGTTTCCCATATATCGCGAGCGTTCAAGCATAAGTCACTGTGAATTTTGTGTGATAAATGATTTCTGCCTGGTGGAAAAACGACATACAAGGACTGAGTATATTTTGAATGAAATTACAGTCAGATAAACCTTTTTATGATTTAGTTTTGTTGTCAGGTGAAAATGATTTGCTAAGTGAAGAATTGAACTATACATTTTTTACAATTTTGCTTGAACGTCCACCAGATGTTTTCTCCAGACATCAGTCATCAAGCAACAATTAAGGGTTGCATAGCAAGCCAGAAGCATAAGATAGGCATCATTTAACAAATAAAAATTACATAAGTAAAATACAGTATTGTTTTTAACAATTTAAATCAGTCGGATGTTATGGAGGTTGCTGCAGTTAATAAGATGCATGCAATTTGAAATTTATAGCCGAAAGATTAAGCATATGAGGGGAAATAAATATAAATTATGACTAACAGTAATTATGCTTAACTATTACATCATATGCTGAATTAATTATAAGAAATAATGAGAATTTAAAGTAATATAAACAGGGCCACCGTCAGCTGTGCCCAAAATAATACGCTCCCACTCAATATTCCATTTGTTTTAGTTTTATCAATAATAGTAATATATGTATGTAAGGCTACATACCAAACTTAGTCAGATGTTCAACCACATCATTGAAGCCTACTTATTTTATTCTAAATAATAAATTATTATTGTTTGCTTCACTCTAACTGTAAATACGTGTCATCCGAAAATCAATATTGGTAGCTTTATTAAAACTTTACTAAAGCAGCCAAAATAAACTGTAATAAAATTATTATTTTTTTTATTTTTATTTATTTTTTCAGGAAATATGCATTTTATCGAACAAAAATTACAAACAATAGTTTTTTTCCTAAGTTACCTACATAAAAAGTTTAGTACATTCAAAGCTAAAACTAACGGCAACGGAGGGTCAAAACTATGAAATGTTCGGTATTTCAAGAAAAAAACCTATAAGTGAGTGTACTTTTTCTAGAAATAACCATTTTATCAAAAAAAGTTTCAAACAAAAATTCTTCAGTTCAAAATCACCTACAAAAAAAGGTCAACTTACATTTTAAGCTAAAACTAACGGTAACGATTCAATAGAGCGTCAAACCTTTGGAATTTTCACGCCAAGAAAAAATCAGGGGAAAACCTACAATGACTTTGGGAATAACCCATGTAGAAATTATCTTAGAATGACCATTGGAAACTCCCAGCGGAGATTTCCAATCTCAAACCAAATTTTAGATTGGTTCGAAGTGTCCATTGAATTATAAGTAATAAAAAGAGTATTCTTACTTACTTACGGAATGAAGTATATTAACAGAATTTTTTATTCAAAACGCTTCAGATTTGATTTAACACTTTAAAAAACCTATATAAAAATATACACAAAATTCACTAACTGGACTTAGTGACTTATACTTGAACCCACGAAATATTTGGCAAACGACCTAGCTCCACACTGTTTCTAGGCGCCGCTGATAAGCCGGATCCAATACCTGGAAAAAGGTCCGGGACTCAGTTTGGGTAGTGTTGGATTTTTGGTGGGACTCAACTGGTACTCTTCGCCATCACATTAAAATTAGCGGGACTCAATTTGGATACATCCCGGAAAAGAGTATTTACAGTTATCGATTTAGTACCAACTTATTGAACTTTTAAAAGTTTTAGTTTAACTGTTTTCTAAGAACTTTTACACTTAAAGTATTGATTTAAAAGTTCAAAACAAAAGAACCTATTGATAAAAAGTTCTTTGAGTACTTACATTTTTGTTACAGAAGTTTTTGATATAAGTTCAGTCAATATATAAGTTCTAGCCAAACATTTTTGTATATATATATATATATATATATATATATATATATATATATATATATATATATATATATATATATATATATATATACATAAAAGTTCTGATTACAGAAGTTCCTACTACAAAATTTTAAATATAAGTTTTCACTTTCTTATGGAGCAAAGCTTGAGAGGGATTCTAGAGAGGGGACATCGGGAGACAGCTAATTAAAAATCTTTTAATTAGAGTGAACATAAACATCTGAGCACAGAAACACACACACACACACAAACAAAAACCACAGGTATAAATAAGATTTGAAAGAAAAGAACAAATAGATAAACAATTAAATTTTATTAAACACTACACTTCTAATTTCAAAAGAAAAATTGCTTTAGTTTTGATAAAGCCACAACCAGAATGCTTATTAAAATATATAACATTGAAAGATAAGGAAATATGGAATAACAGTCATAATTTATTTTAATGATTATTTAATAATCAAATTCATATGTATTTTTTTAACATTAAATTAAGTTAATCAATAAAAAAAAATAAAGAAAAACTGATAAGTTAAAAATAACAGCAACCAACAAACATTCTTAAAAATAAAATTTTTCGAATAAAAATTCACAAACGTAGTTAATCAATTAGATTCAAAATCAATATTTGAAATATGCAATTCCATCATACAAATTTTTAACTGCTTTATAAATTGAAAAATAACAGACATTCTTCAGATATTCTTTTGAACTAAATGTCAGAGTCAAAACTTGTGAGTAACGGTAAAAAGGAAAGTAGCAGTTCATTGTAACTGCTAAATAAGCATTGTTAATTTTTAACTGTTATTTTGTTTAGCTGTTCTACTAATAATTAAGCAGCCCTACATTCAGACAGTTCCATATTTAGTCTTTTCTTTTTCTTATCTTCTCCAACTTTCCCTCCTAACTTTTATAAACGAATTGAATGAAATTTAATTCAAGTTTTGTTCAATTTTAATTTTGTATATTTTTATTTAATATAATAAAATATAAGCCGTAGTATAAAAAATTGTAACTTTTATTTGTTATATTGTATTAATGTAGTGTAAATAGAAAATAATGACACATCTGCGCCTGGAATACAAATATTTTTAAAGAATGAAGTTCGAATTAAAATAAGGAAAAAAGGAACAAGAATTAAATAAATAAATCAAGTGAATTGTAAATAATCTTGAAACCAAATTCAGGTTACCGTAGTTACCGCGTTTCATATTGTTATGTAATTTCCTGCTCAATATTTTACGTTAACAGGAAATCTGAGATATCAGAACAGCTTTGCCGAAAACTTAGACCAAGTTCAGCGACTACAAACTGTAGGGCTATAAATGGATGGGGTCAAAATCGAACGGTAAGCACACATAATCGATGGAACAAGAAATGGATATGGTTCAAGTGAGATAAAAACATTGGGAGATAAAAGGTTTTGTTCGGTGTAAGTTTAGTCCAGAATATGAAGGAATTGGAGCCTTTAATTATAACGAGATGTGACTGTATAATTACTGAGATAGGTATAAACATATTCCAAAGAGGAAACAAATAAGGAAAGTTGTCGTACAACTATCTCAGAACTCTAATCATTATTAAAGTTAATTATAATAGTATAAAGTAAATTAGTTTATCAGGGTAAATGTGAATAACATATCTTCCATATAATTTTATTAATCATCCTCAGGATCCAACAACTAAAAATTCAATTATATATATATATATATACACATAAATCTAAAAATAAAATTAAAAATATTGTCATCTACAACCTACTACATATACATCAAATAGTACACAATTCTAACCCGGCAATTGTGCTTTATCATTCCAGGCTCTAGACAACATATATTTTTACAAGCATGTTCCTTTTTAACAGTTTTTTTATGTATATAAAATATTTTGTCAATTTTTCTTCAAGTTAAAATTTAAATATTCATAAGGAACAAATTACAGAATGCTTTTAATTTGCATCATCACAAATATTACAGACAGTCTAATCCTATTTATTTATCTATCTTATTCCTCCACTCTTCATCTTTGGTTTTATCAATATTTAAATTTTATGTATGGTGTAGTTGAGTGTAATATTTTTAATTACATATACACACATATATATATATATATATATATATATATATATATATATATATATATATATATATATAAGTTATGCGACGGCGAACAAATTGAATTAAAAAAAAGGAAAAGGACTGAGAAATAACTATCACGACTTCTGTAACAAGCCTGTTTATTCATAAAAGTAATCCTCCTTATATACAATCGGAATGTTGTTTACATTCCAGGATGGTATTAAGGTTGATACTGCCACGCTCCGGTCTTTAACTCCCCCCCACCAGTTTACGGGGATCTCCGTAAACTCTATTATTCAACCCTAACTTGTTAATCTCCTCACCTCACAGAGCGGAGCGGCCAGTCAATCTTAATACCTTACATCTGATCTTTTAATAAAACAACCAACAAAAAGAAAACAACTCAGAAGTCCTTCTGCAGCATATACAATAAACAAAAAGAAAATCACTATCACTGTTATCAATTATCACTATCTTATACGTAAGGCTCACAATTCTTCCTATTTATTATTACAAAAACAAAACAACAAAAAAACAACTTCTTCTATTTACACACTACTTATTCACAGAAATTAAAACAAAGGGTTCTTACAGCTACACTTGCACTAAAAAAAAAACTTTCTTATGCTCTGGTACAATTACAATTGTGTTATGGTTACAAAAAAAAAAATCCGTGTGCAGAGACGGGGGTGCTCCCGTTCACACTGGTTTTTCGGGTTCTACCAAAGGGAGTTTCAATTGTTCAATGTGAACCGTTCGTCTCTTTCTGGGTTCTTTGACGCTCTCAATGGTTACTATGTTGTGTTCCCTTATAACTATAACCCTAAACGGGCCCTCATACCGCGTCAATTCTTTCCCTCTGTTAGACCCCATTCTCCGGTATACGATTGTCCCTATCCGTATCTCTCCCATCCTGTCTCGTACCTTTAGGTTCTCTCTCTCTACCCTCTTCCGTTTCTCCCGTTCTATTTTCCCCCGTACTTTCTCCCAAACCTTCGCTATCTCTAACCTATTACTAACGATTGCCTCCGCCGTTTCTTCATCCGCGGCCGTATTCCCGCAATCACGTCTCCACCCTCGCACTCCGAACAAAACTTCGATGGGTGAATACCCTGTGATCGAGTGTATTGAATGGTTATATGCAGCTACGGCTTTTCTCATAGCTATATCTGCTTCATCTCCCTGTTCTCCCTGATACACACGTAGATGGTCACTCAGGGTACTATGCAATCGCTCGATATTTCCCCTGCTCTTGGGATGGCCCGGAGTGTTGAGATGCCACGCTATATCCAATCTTTTCGCTTCCTCTCTAATAGCGACGCTATCAAATTCCCTACCTCCGTCGGATGAAATTCTGTCGGGCACCCCGTAAAACTGAACCCATGTTTGTAGGGCCTCCAACACTGCTTCCGAAGATCTGTCGCATACCTTATACGCCATTGCTACCTTGCTGAAAAGATCTATCATGGTGACCCATTTGAATCCCCTCCACGTGAACGTGTCGACCTGCAGCTCTTTTAATGGCGTGTATCCTGTGGGTGTCTCTTCTTGTCTCCCTCTTGGAGGATGCCGGTCGTACTTCGTGCGCATACAAACTTCACACGCCCCTATAGTTTCCTTGATGGTCTTCTTCATCCCATGCCAAAAATATTTCCTCCGCAATGCTTGTAGCGTCTCGTGCACCCCCCGATGGTTTGTTTTTCCCTGATGATACGCTAACGTCACTTCCTTTTGTTGCTCTACGTCCATTATCGTTTCTACCATGTATTTGCATCGGATAAACGTTCTATCCACGCCAATTCGTTCGGCTCTCCAAATTCTTTTAATTTTTTCCCATATCGTGGCATTTCCTACATAGAGATGATGGGTTTTTCCCGGTTCTGACGCGTCCCTTAGTGCCCTACAAATTTCGTCTTCTCGCACCCCTGGTTGTGACCAGATCGTATTAATTTTATTCCTTCCATATTTGCTATATGCTATTTTCATCATGCCCGAGGTCCTCGTCTTCCAGATCACCTGACGCCGTTTGTCGTTAATGATTTCCTCGACTTCTTCCATTTCTACCGGCCTCTCTTCCGCAGGGCTCTCTTCTTCTGGGGACTCCTCTCCTCCCTCAGTCTCTGCCGTGCCGTGGTCACCCTCTTCGCCTGGCGTCCATTCTCTCAGAAATTGCCGTACGTTTCTTGATGTTTCGCCGCTATCTTCTTCGATGGCGTTGACCATGATGGCTCTTGACAACCAGTCTGCCACTATATTTTCCTTCCCCGGCTTATAACTAATTTCCATGTTGTATTGTCCCAGGAACTCCTTCCATCTCGCGACTCTCGCCGAGGATTCCTTTAGCCTTCCTACCCATTGAAGCGGTCTGTGGTCGGTGTGGACGCGGAACTTTCTTCCAAAAACGTATGGTCTAAAATGGTCAATAGCCCATACTATCCCTAGTAGCTCTCTCTCCAAGGCGCTATACCTTGTCTCCGCCTCGGTTAGACGCCTGCTAGCGTATGCTATGGGACGCTCTCCTCCCACACCCTCCTGAGATAAAACGGCTCCTAGCGCATATTCGCTGGCGTCCGTGGTAACGGTGAATTGTTTGGTGAAATCCGGAAACGCCAATACCGGCTGCTCTTGCAATTTCTCCATGCATTTTCGGATATTATCCTCCATCACCGGTGTCACGGTTAGTTTGGCCCCTTTCTTTAGTAAATTATTAAGCGGCACCAAATATTCCGCCATTTCGGGTACAAATCTCCTATAGTAATTTAGCGTTCCCAGGAGTCTGCGGATCCCTTTTACATCTCGCGGCACCGTCATCCTCCTAATCGCTTCTACCTTCGCCGCGTCGGGCTTTACCCCTTCCCCGGAAATGGTATGGCCTAAAAAATTAATCTGTCCCTGCCCCAACGTCGATTTTTCCCTGGACAGTTTTAACCCGAATTGCCGCACCCTCTCGAATACACTTCTCAAATGTTGTATGTGCTCGGCCTCGGTTTTGCTGAAAACCAGTAAATCGTCCATATAGACTTGACACACCCCCTCATCTATGCCTCTCAAGAATTCATCCATCAATCTCTGGAAGGTGATTGGGGCGTTTTTTAATCCGAACGGCATTCGGGTAAATTCGTAATGCCCCCTTTCAAAAGTAAACGCTGTTTTGTGTTGGTCCTGTGGGTGCATCTTTATTTGGTGGTATCCCGCTTTGAGATCTAGAGTGCTAAAAATCATCGCCCCACTAAGCCTGTCCAAAATGTCCTCAAACCTGGGGATAGGGTATTTTTCGTCCACTGTATTTTCGTTTAATCGTCTATAGTCTATGACTACCCTATATTTCTCTTTATTTTCTCCTGGCGCGCTCTTTTTCCTTACTGCCCACAGTGGACTATTGTACGGTGATGTGCTATTAACGATAATTCCCTGTTTCTTCAGGCTCTCTAGTTCTTCCCTAATATGCTGTCTCAGAGCCTGCGGATACCTCCTTTCTTTCACATAAGACACTCTGTCTTGCTTTAACGGGATCTCATGGACCGTCCTCCCTGTCACTCCTAACGTACTGCCCTCCTTAAAGAATATATCCCCAAACTCTTTCTGTACCGTTTCTCTCCAGTCTTCGACCCTATTAACCGCTCCTATTCGTGCTTTCTTATCCTTTGCAATCCCCCGGCATTTATATGTCGTTTCTCCTAACCTAATACTCCACTTCCCTTTACTATTCTTTACTCGTGCGCCTGCCTGCCCCGATAGATCGCACCCCGCTATTGCCTGGTACTCCCGAGTCATTTCCCCCACTATGTGCACTCTTATCTTTCCCTTTTTTGCCACCCACCGGTTTAGACCGATTACCGCCTCTCCTTCTACCTTGCACGGCCCTCCCAGTGTGATTAATTTACACCCGCATTTCTGAACACGGAGTGCCCCTTCTCTGCCACACAGTTTTTCCAGTGCCTCTCGGGTCATAACAGTGTTTGAGCTCCCTGTGTCCACCAGGCATCTCACTCCCCCTTTCAACTTAATAATTGGCAACCAGCATGACTTACCTCTGATGTTGTTGCATGTCGCTGTGCGGTCGCCTCTCTGCGGGCACTCCCCTCAGATTCCTGCTGGCTTCCTCCTCTCCGCTACCGCTCGTCGTCGCTCACCCCATTGACGGCTCCTGCCTCCGCTGCTCCCTGGTTCCTCGTCATCTGTCTCCGAAGTTCCCGACGTCTCCGTCGCCTCTTCCGAAGTTCCACTCCTCTGGAATGGACCCGCCTTCCTCCGCACCTTCTGGGTGTTGACCTCCATCGGCTGCGGGCACTGGGCCACTAGATGTCCGGGCCTCCCACAGCCATGGCACTTCCTCTCTTCTTTTCGAGGACCATTCCTCGCTTTCGGTTGTCCCGACCTTCTCTCGCCTACCGAGGGTCTTTCTCTGCTCGTATACGCGGGTTCTTTCCTCCTCCAGCCCATTGGTGTGGTTCTGGGGCGTCTATCGGTCACTCTGCTCCACCCCGTTTCTTCCACCTCCATCCTGGTTTCTTCTTCCCTTGCGCTCGAGTCGATCATCTCCTGGGCGCATTCGATGAATGAGCGATCTCTCGGCAAGCCTTCCCTCTTTCCCGTCTCTTTCGCCAATTGGACCTTGAGGATGGTCGCCAAGAATGCCATCCTGCCTTGTACCTCGCCTATGCTCAAGGTTTCACGCATTTTTTCCGTGATCTGATTGAATCGTGCTAGCAGCGCTCCTGCGTACTGTCCGCTCGTCTGTCGAGGAGAACGCCTCTCTCTAAACATTTGATAGATGTCCTCTTCCGGGGTCCACCTGCCACCACCGAAAGCTTTCTTCAGCCTCTCCTTAATTACCGGCCACGGTGTCTCCTCATCTGCTTGGATTAAATTTAGCACGTTCCTTTTTACTCTGCACACCAGAGTTGCCTTCAGTGCTTCGGCATCCCCAGCGTTAACCAGATTCTCCGATGTCTTGGCTTGTATCCTCTCCATAAGGCGATCACCACCCTTCAAAAAATGGTTTAACTCGCCAATTTCGCCGCCGAAGCGCTCCAGATCAGAAATCGCCCTCCGGAGGTCCTGCGATGTCGCTGTCCTTAGCTTCATCCACTCCAGAGCGTTGGCATGAGCTTCCGCCATGGTTTCTCGTGGTAGTGAAGGTAAGTCAGGTACATTAAGCACTGCCGGTCTTACTATACCTTCTGATGCCATCTCGATTTTTCTTCGTCTTCGCCTGGTTCGAAAAGTAGCAGAAGAAAAACGAGGACGGGATATAAAAAAATTTCCGAAAAGCAAAAAAAAAGAAAAGAAAAAGATCTCGCGTTACGGCTCCCGGGTTTCGGCACCAGTTATGCGACGGCGAACAAATTGAATTAAAAAAAAGGAAAAGGACTGAGAAATAACTATCACGACTTCTGTAACAAGCCTGTTTATTCATAAAAGTAATCCTCCTTATATACAATCGGAATGTTGTTTACATTCCAGGATGGTATTAAGGTTGATACTGCCACGCTCCGGTCTTTATCTTTAATATATAATTGAATATTTAGTTGTTGGGGGCTGAGGATGTGATTATGCCACGAAACGTTGGCCCTGATGTGAGAATGATTAATAAAATTATAAGGAAGATATATAGTTCAGATTTACCCTGATAAACTACATAATAGATCTTCCGAAATAGGTTTTAATTGTTAACAAAATTAAAGTTGATTATTTGTATCTACTTTTTTTTTTAAACTTCTACATTAACTGATAGCCATTTACAAAATATTTTATGATTAAGCCATATTATTTTTAAGAATATCTGTGGTGGTCGTGAGAAATTAGGTGAATCAAGTTATACCAAAGATGAGTTCATCATATAAACATAAACTTTTAATCCGAAAAATATGAAATCACAGCAGCTTAAAATAAATATTAGTGCGGAAAGAATTAATACAAAACGAAACTAAATTATAGAATTTCGGTAATGATCTATAATTTTGGCTAATTTAATTACGATCGGCATAGATATGTTTTCTGGTTGATATAAAACATCAAAATCGCAGTTTAGTGACAAGTTCATCCAATTTTTATGAATGATTTTTTTTCAAAACTACTATGCTATAGACAATTAATTACCTATATATTGTACAAATATATATTTACAATTTAATATATTCAATATGTATTGCTTTGTATTCAATTGTAGCATTCGTATTCATTGGAATTATTAAAATTGTTTCTGCTTTAATTAGATATTATTTAAAATTACTAGTGCTGTCGACTTCCGCTCATTATGTTCGCCCAAGAACTAATCAAAACATCAACGGATCCTTTTCAATTGAGGTCGGGGCCTTACCGTAACTTCAATTATTACTGCTTTAATTCGATCACAGCTGTCGACTAAATCGATAAATAAATCCCAAAAGTTCCTTTTCAGTTGAGGTCGGTTCCTTACTGTATTTCAATAAGCTTTAAGATCGGAACATAATAAGAGATTCAAAATATTTTCACTAATTGTAGACTAAGTTTTAAGCTATTTTGATGAATATGTTTTGTCACTTATAAATAACTGTTGCAAATAATGAATATCTTTTAAAGCAAATGTGAATATTGTTTACATGGGTGCGCTGTATATTGATAATGAAGTAAGGCAAAAAATAATTGGTGTTTAAGTGGCGCTACAGAAGAATTGCGGACAAAGATAGGTAAAGAATTGCACAAAGAGGTAGTACGAATAATGAATTATTTGCTAAAGGAACCAGTTCTACGGGAGGGGGTATAAATGTTGGTAGGTAAGCAAATTAAAAATGTAAGGAGGTTGTTTGCTATTATGGATTGAAAAAGAAATATTGAAACTATCTTCAGAATGCAAAAAAAAAAAAAAATGTCTCGGGAGATAGAGAAAGATATATATTTTCATATATTCGGTGGTTAAAAGGAAAAAATAATTTTATTAGAAAAAATAAAATAATTGGTCTTAACTATACAATCCTAGAAGAGTCGTGGGCTAGGGGCTAGTATATGATTCCAAATTACCATAGACAACCATTTTTTTTTTTTTTAATTTAATTCTAAATTGATCGATTAAGCTTAGATAGTAGAGGATATAAAACGGTTTCTACTAAGAAAAAAGCTCCGACGAAAAAAAAAATAGGCATTATTTTAAAATATAGAGTTATTTTTTTTTAATTAACATTATCTTAGGATTGTTGCTGTTGTTTTGAATGGGTTTTGTAAACAGACAGTTAAGGCTATGTGCGATACTTTCAAGAAACCTCAGGAGCCACATATGACGCCCTTATAATTAGATATATTTAATTGATCCTTAGATAAGAATACATTTATATTGATCTGATAATAATCGATTCGATAATAAAGCTGAAAAGTTATATTAATGAATGACAGAGAATAACGTTGACAAGGAGAACAGTCATTACTCAAAATACGAGAGGGAAATCCCTACTGCCAGACCACTTCCTAGCCCGTCCAGGATAACTCAAGAGGAAATGTGCGCAGAAGTGACTGAGCGGACAATTCTCCTAACCTTCGCTACCAACCGGTTCTAATACAAGAAGGACCTCTTCTCAGATAACACAATACACCTTTCACGGTATATATGGTTACAAGTACAAGTAGTGGTAGTGCAGCCAAAAGCAAAATGAAACACAGATCAACACGATTGGTTATTGGTTCGGAGGTCGCGGAACTATAGAGAGTATGACTAGGATCTTCACGGAAGATCTTGCCGTTGATATTAAGGACCTAGCAAGACTGGTTAAAGATTTCTACATCTACTCTCAAAACTGCTTCTTGACTCCGAGGGAATCATCCATCACCACATGCATGGTATTCCATAATTCGAAATATATATATATATATATATATATATATATATATATATATATATATATATATATATATATATATATATATATATATATATATATATATATATATATATATATATATATATATATATATATATATATATATATATATATATATATATATATATATATATATATATCGAAAACCTAATTATTCAAATTTAACAAAAATGTTAAGTATTACATATATATTAAGTATTATTTTTGTTAAATTTGAATAGTTAGTTAGGTTTTGGACTATACTTATTAAATAATAGCATCATATTGTAATTCATAAGGAGGTCAATATGAGGTTAAAAGAGAGTATTTGGCAAAAGAAAAAATAGGAAAACAAATTAAATTAAATAGCCCGGAAGCTTGGTCCATGGGCTGTCTGCTTCGGGGAAAAAATATAGGTCCTCGTGCGCCAGCTGACTCAAAACAGCCATAATTCATGGATCTAGATCGATATGTCACTGTCCTTGAACCTGAGCTAAGGGTAGCCCGCCCTTGCACCATGGAAACCGTGGTTCGTAGCTACGTGAGGTACAGTGATCTCTCCAGGCTGTCTGTGCTACCAACGATAAAATGTCTGTAAGAAGACTACATCGCGCGGCCAAAGATCTACAAGGTCTGTAGTCAGTAGAGCCAACCCAATTATATATATATATATATATATATATATATATATATATATATATATATATATATATACTAGAGCAGAGCTTTTTGATTTAAATTGCAAACCATGAATGAATGAATATTATTGAGTATTCTGAGTATTTATGTGTAGCATTGCTTACAACTTATTAACACTATTAATTTTTTATTATAACTATTTACTATTATTAACACACAGTATACTCTTTACATCTTAATAAACAATTTTTAGGATTTATAATAAATATATAGTATAATTTCAATATATCTAAAGCACGTAATAGAAATACAAACTATGTAGCTTCACCAAATCTGTATGTTAAATAAACTTTTTTGGTGATATCATATTGTTTATTCGAATAAATATGTTTCCCTAATATCGCTTATACTTGGAATTAGGGATTAGAAGATATGTAATGCGAGAGTTCTCGTTCGGGTATACTAGTCAATCTAATTAGTGTACTATTACATCAAGCCCATTTGCCGAAACTCATTAAAATGATAAACAATTCAGGTACATTTTAGTCAGAACCGCTGATCCTATATTCACTAAGTCACAACAAAAAATACATATTATTCTCAAAATTTTTAAAATACATTAACTCAAAACAATTTTTTGCCATAAAGTGCTGATAAATCCTCTTTAAAATGAACAATTACACAACTCTCAAGGACTTATAGGACTGGGATAACAACATTTTAAATTGCCGAGTTCTTGAAAAAAAAAACGATATTTTACAATTTTCAAAACCTTATAACTCAAAAATTATACGAGATAAATTTTTAAAAGTTATACTTGATTTCAGGACTTTAAGAGTATAGTTAAGTAAAGTTTCAATAAAAGCTGAGATAGTCAAGTCGAATGTCTTCTTGCAATGACATGGAACAACCCATCCATTCATCTCTCCAAAAAAGGATAAAAAATGACATCGACTTTACCATTTTACAAGTTAATATGTTGTAAACGGTTTGTGAATTGGAATTATCAGACAACCAGTTATATTTTCTTTTATGTTAAATAATAAAAGTTTTAATCAACAATTGTCAATCTAAAACAAGTTATACAACACGTGGCAATTGTTTAAAATAGCATCAAGAAGTATGATGATGAAGGGATCACAACTTCAACTCGGTCTTCTACTTAATGTAGTCTCAGATCTAATTGGCCCCGCGAAGTTTCTTCAAAAGCCGTGACGCAAACACCGTTTCGAGATGAAGGTTATCCGATCCGGGACGCCAGATCGACAATCTGCCAGGGAATGTTACGACAGTCTGTCAGATACAATTGATAACAAAAATAAATAAATAAAATAAGGAGTTCGATAGCTCAAGAATGAATGCAGAAATAGAAACGATGATAGAAATACATAGCTCTAAGAGAAGAGTCGTTGAAGGCTTCTATTGCTATCGGTAACAACCTTATACCATAACCTGCGTCTTCTTCTTATTTATAGGACTTTGATGAAGCCTCGTGAAAAAATTAAATTTAAATTACATTTGATTCCACAATTTAAAACAAAAAATATCTGATGTGGGCAACGCATGACTTCCTTGTACACCTGTTAAATTATAAATCTGTGGCTCAAAAAGTGATACTGAGTTTCCAAAGATTGCAGTAAAAACGACATTTGGCGTCCCGACATCCATCCATTGACACACACACAAAAACACGCATTTTTGTTATTGGAGGTCTCATTCCGTTATTATATGTTTTTTTCCTTCAGTAGGTAACTAGTTTCCAAGATATTTCTTCATGTTCCATTACAACAATAAAACAGTCAATATCACTGGATAAACCATTAGAAATCGACAGTTTCAACATTTTAAGCGGAAAAATCCACTTAACTTATATCTTATTCTCATGCTGCAGACTTGTTAATCTCACAAATGAAGAGGAAAACCAGTATTTCATACTCCATTTTAACACTTAAAATAAGTAATAAAAATGTTTAATTAGATTGGAAACCAAATTGCGTTTGTAACCTTTATTACCGAAACATATGATTTATGGATTTAATTTAAATATAATTTTTGATGTAAGCTTATTATGACCTTCAAGTACCCTTTTCGGCTCACCAATTTTAACCAAAATAAATTAAATACATTCATATCGATATAAAAGTCCTATTTACCAGATTTGAGATTTTTTACATTATATTTAATATAATTTTTTATGAAAGTCTAATATGACCTTCAAGTAAAGTACCGCTTCCGGTTTTCCAATTTAGACCAAAATCTAGTATGTTATTTAAATCATGAATTATAAATAAATTAAAAATAAATTATAAACACTAAATTTGACAAGTTTTGTATAGTATTTTAATATAATTTTTGATGGAAATCAATTATGACCTTCAAGTAAAGTACCACTTCCGGTGATCAAGCAGTAACCAAAAAGGGAGGTTCACAACTAGATTTTACAACAATCCTAAATACAAAATTTCAACTTTCAACCGTTTTGAGTTATGCGAGATACGAACGTACGTACGTTCAGACGCCACGACGAAACTAGTCAAAATGGGATCAGGGATGGTCAAAATGGATATTTCCAACAAAATCTGAAAACCGAAAATTTTCGCGATTACAATACTTCCTTTACTTCGTACAAGGAAGTAAATACACCTAAAGGATCCTTTACAGTTGAGGTCGGAGCCTCGCCTTAATTTCAATTTAGTTTGTTATGTAATGGAAACCTGCCCATTCTCACAGACTTTCTTCGAAGCAATAATCCCCATTTATTAGTAATATATTATATGGCATAATAAACATATTATTCCTGCTTATAGAATGTTCATTTGTGACGTTTCCATGGGTTCCATGGCATTCATTCTTGTATGAGATTTTTTATATTGGACGGTTAAGAAATACTATAGGGATCAATCAACAGAGTAGCATAAATAAGTTTGTATAATTAGTTATTATTTAACTGTTGTACTTAACTACAATTTGGATTATTAGAACCGTAAAAAGTAATATCATGGAAAATTATTTTAATAACTGAAAATGCAAACCCCATAAACTGGGTAAGGTAATGGACGCATATCTCCTAATGGCGTTTATCGGATTCCCGTCAAAGCCGTAGGGGATTATAAACAATAACAACGACGAAGTAATTTCATACCATCCTTTAATGGTATATCAATATAACATGCTATATCTTGAACCGGGGATTAGGTGAATGGGAAGGAGCTGTATTTACATTAAATAAAGTAACATATAATCAATTTGTGGAAAATCGAAATTCGAGAGAATAATACATCACTTCGAGTTAAGAATAGTTCGATTTAAAAACAGTGTAATATATGTTGGCTTTTATACATTTTTAGTTAAGATTAATATTTTTTTTTAAGATATAGGAGCTTAACTCAACTTAATTTGTTTTTACAGGGTGTCAAGCAAATTATTCTCTTGATTTTCCATATTTTTACCAAGTTTTTCCTAATCCAAATTTGCTCAAACTGTTAATTTTTGAAACTTCATTAGGTTAATGCTAAAATCTTCACAGTTAAAGTTTATATTGAAAATTGGACTTTTTATTTTGGACAAAGTTATTTATTACACACTGATATTAAAAATAATAAACAAAAAATACGTTGCAAATAATTATTCAATGGTTTATTATTATTTATGGGTTAAATTTATTAATGAATATTAAGAAAATTATTAAAAGTGTTTCCAAATCATTACACTAACTGATTTTTTTTTTTTTTTTTTTTGTATTTCATATGATTCCAAAACACTTTATATTTTCTCTCTATCTTCACAAATGGCTGAGGTCTGGGTTTATGCAACCTCTAATCGGCCGCCATTTTGAAACAAAACGGCTGATGGTAATGTCGAGTTCCGAGGATTATCTTGGAGCGACCTGTGACCTTAGCGACAAATCTGAATAAAAACGGCCCAATAGTCTCAGAGAAAATCCGCGGACGGCGAACAGGGGACGGACGGATTTTTTCAAATTAGATTTTTGGATACTGCGTATCTTGATACTAAAACCCACAAAAGTTTAGGTGTTAACAATTTTTTTTTTCATAATCAGTAATAACGGTTCCTAATTGAAAATATTAAACCAAAAAGACACATTGTTTCTTTAAAGTTCGATGTCTTATAAGATCTATGTGCAAAAAAACTGAAGATTATGAACATTTTTGAGTTTTATAGCCGTGGCTGATTTTTCTCGGATTTCCTGAGTTTTCTGTTTTCTAGGTTTTCCGGTCGCTAGACACCCATTTTTATTATAATAACACGGTTACATTTATAGGTATAGGGAAGAATTTAAATATTACAATGTATTATTCAATCTAAAAACTTGGCATTAACATTACTTCATGATAATTAGTATAATGCACTGGTAGATGGATACCTGATTCTCGACGTTAAGACATTTTTGAGAGACAGTAAGTCAGCAATGTGCACCAATCGCAAGATTTACACTATCTTTAATGTTTTAATTAAGCTAATGTCAAAATTGCGATCCGATAAACAAGCAACGACACCCCTATAAAAGAGAGCCTTTGTATATAAACAGTAAACGGCTGAGTATCAGTTTACATAGAGCTCCCTTATTGTGCGATTGCAAAACAAGTTTAGCAAAAACACGCAAATAGAAAATAAATAAACAAACCTTATAAAGACCATTCAGTAATCTGAAAATTGTAGCAGAATGTTAATTAAAAATTTGGGACTACTCCACAATCATTACCCCAAAATGGCGGCGATCTACAGTTTTAAGAGCTGGCTGTACAGCAAATGTACCCAGTTTGTCCGAAGTTAGATTAGTCTTTGATATCTAAATAAAAATACAATTACTTCATTTGTATCACATATAAGTTTGACTAAGTTATTGCTTATCTATACTAAGAATTTATGATATTTTTGGTGTATAATCATTTTAGTTAATTTATAGGTTGTACATGATTTGTATCTAGTTTTAGAACCAATATAATTTACGATAAGGCATTTATTCTAAAATATGAATTTCATATATGGATTTTAGTTGAGAGGAATATATAATTTCAAGTTCTTTGCCTAGATTAATAAATTATCAAACTTTAATACTAAAAAAGTAAGATGAATCAAACGAAAGTATATTAATAATACTAACAGAATTTAAAAAAAAAAGATAACCCATTATAAATAAAATCATGCTGAATTTATAGAAAATAAATTATATTATAACCCAAATTGACCGACTGTGAGTGTAGAAATTAGCGCGCCGACCAATAAATTTGCGAAGATTTAAAAAAATGTTTGTTTCCATCACGTATATGTATATAACTGCATTTCAATTACGGTAAGGGTCCGACCTCAAATGATAACGATCCGTTGGTAGTTTGTTTATCTTTTGAACGAACGTAGCGAGCGGAAGTCGACAGCTGTGATCTATCTAATTAAATTAGTAATAATTTAAATTATGGTAAGGTCCCGACCTCAACTGAAAAGGACCCGTTGAGGGTTTGTTTATTTTTTGAACGAGCGTGGCGAGCGGAAGTCGACAGCTGTTATCTATCTAATTAATGTAGTAATCACTATAATATATTCTTTTGGAACGTATTGGTCCAGCGTTTTAAAGCACAAAAACCTACCTTTTTCGAGATAACGTTCGGTAGAGGTACGCAGGGGCCCTATGCCATCTTGCGTTCGTGACGTTGTCATGACAACATTATATAAATTTGAATCTGTTTACGAAAACTTTTAATGAATGGGAAACTATATATTGTTTCCCATGGCCAACCCTTACTGTGAATACTACATATAGAAAATGATATAGCTGAATCTAATTGCCTTACTGCTAAATTGAAGATATGTTTTCCAGTGGGTTAAGCTAATTACTTATTAAGTATGAACTGTAATTTCAACATAGTCATTACAAACTATGTAGCTTCACCAAATATGCGTTAAATAATCATTTTTGGTAATATTATATCGTTTGCACGAACAAATATGTTTCCCTAATATCGCTTATACTTCTTATGCATTAGAGATTAGAGGAAGGATTGATATCTATTGGGAGAGTTCTCGCTCGGGTATACTAGCAATTTAAATTACGGTAAGGGCCCGACCTCAACTGATAAGGATTCGTAGGTTTGAGTATTAGTTGTGGGCATGCGCAGCCAGTGTTGCCAAATTGGAATTTTTTCCTCTAGATTTAGGGTTTTATTCACCCTCTGGGGTATTTTTTACTTTTCTAATCATTTATTCTTGCCTTATGAAAGGGAGTAATTTTGGTTACACTAATAGAAAAATAAAAATTAAACATTTTGGGTTGGTGGATTCAGAGGAAAGTTTAGATAAGTTCAGGGTTAAAGTTGGGAAATTTAGGGGAAAATTTAGAGAGTTTTAGGGGGAAAATACAGATCTGGATGTACGGTCGGGCCATAAAAATCAACACCTCCGCCATGTTAGGGTCACGATTCTGGAGTTTTGCCTAAAATACATTTACAAATAAATAGCGCTGTCGAAATCGGACTTTCAAGTCGAATCAAGCTTATTGAACTTAACAACAATGCAACACATTCTCACAGAGATAAACAGGCGTCCTGCTCCGCTTGTTCTGACGGGAAAAGGCTTCACGTAGAGCTTCAATTTCCTTCAAGAACATCCAAAAAATATTTTCAACTAACTAATATAAACCAACGTTTTCATCAGATACAGGCGTTTTTTAACACAGAGCACTTTGTACATAGAATTTTAATTTTTTTGTTATTCATCGAGAAAAATTACTACTAAACTGGAGGCTAAAGAGAATTCTGTTAACATGCTAGAATATTCATCAGCGCTGATGGAATGACGATGATATTGAAGAATATCCGGATATGCTAATATCAGTCCGTCAGTATTTGGCGACGCCTCTAACAAGAGGGGATATTGACAGTATTACTGGTCGTGTATTGTCTAGCACATCATTACTTCTCAATAGCCAGAGAGCTGCACAAGATCAACAACAGCTTAACTTACGATTGCTGGTAACGACTAACCTTTCCTGAGCTGATATACATGTTCTCATATTAGTATCTTGCCTTTCCAAAAACGATTTCAGGATTTCCAATAATTTATTATATCAACAGTCACTCATGCGAAAATTATTTTTATAATACATACTCTGCACCCGTCTTGAAAATTTCCTTAAGAAAGACGGTGTTTGAGTATTCTTCCCACTTTTTAATCCTTGTTTTTCTACAGCTTGTGTTTCACATTACGTCTTGTAACACAAGTCAAAATTGAAAAACAAGCACCCCATATTTCTCATATTCACTTTCATGCAACTCAATAGTCAACTGCACTGAAGAAAATAATGACGATTTGGAATGACTGAGCAAGGTTGAAGTGATAGAGAATTAACAAAATCATAGAGTATTATTGACCGTGAAACGTGCCTTTAAAAGTGAACATCATTACAGGCCTTAAAGAATTTGTGTTTCATAAACTAGATAACTGCGAAATTTAAAGTAGCTTGTCCATACAGAAATTAAAATAAAATATCGTTACACGGAGTTAAACAAAGTACAAACTTAAAATTTATCATTCGATAATCAGACATCAACCTGAAATAGGACAGTGCTATAAACCAAATTATCTCTGAAGCGTTTGGAAAGTCAATGACGACAAAAAGAATAGACCTATACGATTTGATCAGAACAAACTGCTCAGGGTTGAAACCTGCACGAATGTCATCAAAAGCCCAGACCAGTCACCAGCTCTAGAAGGTCACTGCTGACTACTGCTAATGATAGTCCCAACATACCGAATGCAAACAGCTGACGTCTGTAGGTCTTATCTTGTCAGGTCCAGCAGTTGGTTTTACAGCACAATTATTATAAGATATCAATCCGTCAGCTCTGATAACGGTTGGGTTTAAATAACATAATATTTATTAGCAGTTATTCTTTAAAACTACTATCAGATGTTCATAAATTTTCATAACTCAGATATAGACACGGGGCAGATTATAAAGTACCCGCTATATTGAACGGTTGTAAGGAATTAGCGGATCTAACGACAGACACGCACCTAAATGTTTTATTATACAGATAACAGAGAGAACGATCATAAATTCTTATAATTGATAATGCATAGAACTTATACCAAGGTTTACATACCTATCTTAAATTACACTCATACTGCCCCACATATACCACGGGTATTTGGTCAAAAGAAATTATTTTTTTGACCGAACTACGTGACGAAAAGACCTTATTAAGTCATGAAAAATGAAGTTTTATTACAGGACGATTTACTAAACTTTTGAAAAATCATTATAAATCCTGTTTAAGTACTTCTTTCTTCCTGAATCACTAATATTGAGGAAGGAAGTACTGAACATTAAATAACTATTATTTATTTATTTATTTTTTATTTTTTTTTACTCAAGGCCGTATGATCATAAATTAAGCCCTTTCGAACAAACACCAGTGATGTCAGTTCAGGTTTTATGAACCTTATAGCGAATAGTTCGTTGGTTATTTTATTTTATGGCACAAAACATGGTGGTCATCAGTGAAAAGTTTACATATATACAAGGTTACAAGTACGATACACAACGATTCGTTCGCTAAATAGTCCACAAACTTCTCTAGTACATTTCAATCTACTCCGTTATAAACCATTATTTTGAATATATCTCTTAATTTCCTCCAATTGAATTAATTCATCTTATTGATGAGGGAATACTTTGCACAAATGTTTTGTCTACCGAGCACATGTGATGAATATTCTTGATATAAAGCTTTTAAAAAGACAACGATGTTCATAAATTTACATTGAAGGAAATAAAGAGTTACAGTTTTTTTTTCGAAATGGATTTATACACATCACTATGTTCATATCGTTGAGTAGAATAAGATAGTAAAAGAAACAAACGGAAATGTGGATGGTCGGTTTGTGAGAAATGTTTGAAGAATTCTCATGTGAAGAAGAAATGGAGAGCTCCAAACTTTAAAACTTGATTTTCAGAAAATGCCCTTCTGAGGCCACCCCCTTTCTCCTGTGGACTCTTTAATAAAATAAGCCCACGGGGGAAAAGCAGGTAATAAGTGAACACCTTTGATTTGACACTGATTTCCCATTTTCTTTACTAAACATAATATTTGATAAACCGCGTCAGAAGTTATAATCAAATTATTAATTGACTTTCAGGATTCATGTGCACATATCAAGAAAATAATAACTTTTTGTGCATTAACACCTAATCTGCACGGGCGTACAAACAGACTAATAAGATATATTCTTACAGCTGAAATGCCCATCAATACGAGGAGGCGACTAAAAAGGAGCTGGATGAAAGATCTGTGAATAACGTTACTCGAATTAAGTCCTCGAAAGTAAGTGTCGCTCAGTAATGTCCTTCCCATGCCTGACATGCCATGACTATACCATTATTTAATCAGCAGATTTTAACTATTCTTATAGCAGGTTACAGGCGAATTATTTGTTTTAAAAAAATTACTCACACAAAATGATTCTTAAAATATTCAAAAATTCTAACCAAGGACTAAAAAAAAAAAATTGGGTTGTCGAATTTATCTTCTTTACAAGTAAAAATACAAAATAAAATAAATATTAAGAAAATAATAATTTCGACTCTAAATTCGTCACAACTTCGTTCATTGGTTGTTTCATTTTTTTTGGGGGGGAGGGGGGAGGGAGGGAGGAGAGGGAGAGGGAAAACGGTCGAAGTTCAAATTTAATTTTCTCAACTTCGGCGCAAAACATCCCATATTTTTCATGTATTCTCAATATTCTATTAAATTGTAGGCCAGAAATGTGATGATACTCGCCATAGACATCGAAACTTTAAAGGGATCCAAATCAGGACCATATCGTCAAATGAATAAAATCTTCAATAAAGGGAATAAGATGGAATAATAAGGAACATAGAAAATGGAGTTATGAGGGAGAAAGAAATGAAGAAACTTGAAAAGCAAGAAAAGAATAAAAAACAGAATAGATGAATCATGAAAGAAAAACATAATTCTGCACGTTTCGGTACCTTTTGCTCACAAGCGCAGTTTGGTTCCGAGGTTTTCCTTTTCCTATCTGATTTTTAAATGAAGTTTTCTTCCCTCATCACCTTTTCATATTTATGTAATTTCTTAGAAAGTCATTTTTCGCGGTCGTTTAGCAGCTCGGTAAGTCCTCTGATAATCGGTTTTTCGTTTTACGTTCTCTTTGTTTTGCTTCGTCTGACATGTTGGCAAGATGTTTTCTTTTCCTGTCTGCAGCCTTTCGTCATTTTTCAGAAGCAGCACTTTTTTGTTTTTTTAATCCATTTTAATTAAAATTAATTTAGTGATCACTTTCGCTCAACAATATATATACATATATATATATATATATATATATATATATATATATATATATAGAGAGAGAGAGAGAGAGAGAGAGAGAGAGTTTTAATCACTGGGACAAATATAAAAAAAATATTTATTTATTCATTCCACTTTATTTCAGTAAAAAACATGAGAAACAGATTGCAGTAAACAATAAGTACAAAAACATAATCAAATAAAATGATAATACTGATAGTAATAACCCGTATTTTTTAATATTAATAACCCCCTAAAATACAAAATACACAACAAAAAGTGGTTCAGTCTCATTTCATGCAGGACATTTTCAAGGAACAGGGTCACAAAGACAAGTAATATGTCTAAACAGAAATAAAGATTGCTAAAATAAGTTTCACGTTTTCATACTTTTTTTTTCCATCCCCTCCGATTTTATATATGAAATGAAGGTTTCACACTTATATAAAATTTCGTGTAGTCAACTTGCTTCCACAGGTATGAGGTTATGAAAACAGCACGGAACCAAGTTACGGAAACTTTTTCTCGTAGCTATCAACTATAAGATACACAATATTAATACATACTTTCACAGTAAAATTTCATACAGACTATTATTTATAATCAAAGAAAATAATTTCTTAAAAAACTTTAAGTTACATTTAAAGATCATCATACGAAAAGAAATACTGATATAAGATCCCTGAAGAAATGAACATAATGCCAGGTTATTCAATGACCCTGAAATCAGCTCTCAAATAACAGGTATTTTGATAAGAATATAATTGATATTTTGATAACCATAATTAGGGATTGACAAACAATAATTTATTTTTTATTGAAAATTAGTTTCGAATGTTATATATTCATCTTCAGTTCTACAAACACACAAAAATTCACACAACAAAAACATACAAAGAATTGCTTATTTTTGAATTTTGGTGTGTTTTTAGAACTGAAGATGAATCTTTAACATTCGAAACTAGTCATCAATAAAAACAAAATTTTAGAAGTGAAAAATAATTTATCAATCCCTAATTAGATTGATCCTTCTATACCATCATGCGGATGTCAACTAATAACCATAATGTCTGGGGAGGAAGAAAAAAATCAATTAAATCACTCCTTTAAGAATAGGATTCAAATACGGACTTGATGAAACTTTCATTACTTCATCTGGATCCTTTTATTCTTAGTGAATAATTCTATAGAAATGGAGGTTACGTCAGTCAAAGATGAAGGGGAATCAAATCTTTTACTCCGAATAGTACATCTGAAAGAATTTAGAATACTGTTTTAATGTTACAATGGTTGTACTTTCTAGGTACAAAAATATACGTGGACACATCATATTTTATTACAATATAAAATAACTAAGCTGTATATATATTTTTTTTTTGTTCCTATTTCAATTGTGATAAAAACTTTTAGGCTATTTTAATTGTCCATATATAAAAATAATGGTAGTAAATGATTTAAGAGAGAAAATTCACTATCGTTCCAAACACAATCGGTCTCACTGCACCAGGACAGAGCACCCCACAGGGTGGCCCAGCTGAACAATATCTACTTCTGGTTACTATCCAAGGTCTTATAGACTTTTATTTTGATTTTGATATGTAAAAGTCATATAAAGACAATTGAAAAATGCTTCAGATATAATATTAGATTTAATATTTTAATTAACGATAATTTTCGAAATAATTTATCATTTTAAATTACTTCAGAAAAAGCTCTATGTGTAATTATGTATAATTGAAATTTTTAAAATGTAATAATGTACTATTGTATCACAACTTCAAAAAAATAAACATATTGGTAAAATATTAGCAAAAATTAATATGTAAAAAAAAATATCTGATGTGGACAACACATGACTTCCTTGTACGCCTATTTAACTATAAATTGGTGGCTCAAAAAGTGATCCTGAATTTGGTTACTAGTTTCCGTAGATTGCAGTATCTCAAAAACGACACTCGGCGTCGCGATCCATTTATTTAATTTACACACACATACTCTTGTTTCTGGAGGTCTCATTCCGTTATTATATGTCGTGTTCTTTCAGTAGGTAACTAGTTTCCAAGAGATTTCTTCGTGTTCCGTGACAACATTAGAACTGTCAATGTCACTAGATAAAGCATTGAAAATCGACAGTTTCGACATTTTAAACGGAAGAACTCTCTTAACTTAAATCTTATTCTCCTGCTGCAGACTTGTTCATCTCACAAATGGAGAGGAAAAACAATATTTTACACATAATTTTAACACTAAAAACAAGAAATAAAAATGTTTAATTGGAGTGGAAAAATAATCGCGTTTTCAACCTTTCTTACCGAAACATATGATCTCTGCATTTAATTTTAATGTAATTTTTGATGTAAGTTAATTATGACCTTCAAATAAAGTACCCTTTTCGGTTCACCAATTTTCACCGAAATTTAGTAAATACATTCATATTGATATTTATGTTGCCAGTTAGTTGATATTCATATTGCCCTATTTACCAAATTTGAGATGTTTAGCATTATATTTTAATATAATTTTTGATGAAAGTCTGACATGACGTTCAAGTAAAGTACCACTTCCGGTCTGCCAATGTTAACCAAAATTTATTTTGTTATTTATTTTAATATGTAAATCTTATATACCTACTTTGAGAAGTTTTGCATTATATTTTAATATAATTTTTGATGAAAATCAATAATGACCTAAAAGTAAAGTACCACTTCCGGTAATCCTGTAGTGACCAAAAAGCGAGGTTCACAACTAGATTTTACAACAATCCTAAATACAAAATTTTAACTTTCTACGGCTAACCGTTTTTGAGTTATGCGACGTACCGTTACGTACGTACTGACATCATGACGAAACTAATGGTCAAAATGGATTCAGGGATGGTCAAAATGGATATTTCCGTTGAAATCTCAAAACCTAAAATTTTCGCGATTACAATACTTCTTTTATAATACAAAATTGAAAGGGCAAAACAAAAATGATTACTATCTTTATAGTAAGACATCAGTTAATAGAAAAAATTGTTTTCCTTTCTTTCTTTCTTTTTTTTTTAATTATGTAGGAATCAGAACTAAGACGCCTTGCATGTGGGTGAGTGGTTGTTCCAAAATAGACATTTTGTGCCAAACATTTCTGATGTAGCTCACATCAACAATTTTTGGCTGGATCAATTTTTATGACTTAATATAGGTTATAGGCTAATACTACATTTTTACTTCCTTGTACGAAGTAAAGGAAGTATTGCATTCGCGGATATTAAAATACTATGCAAAACTTCTCAAATTTAGTATTTATAACTTATATATTGATTTAAATAATATACTAGATTTTGGTCTAAATTGGAAAACCGGAAGTGGTACTTTACTTGAAGGTCATATTAGACTTTCTTCAAAAAATATATTAAAATATAATGTAAAACATCTCAAATTTGGTAAATAGGACTTTTATATCGATATAAATGTATTTACTAGATTTTGGTTAAGATTCGTGAGCGGAAAAGGGTACTTTACTTGGTCATAATAAGCTTACATCAAAAATTATATTTAAATTAAAAGAGAAATCATATGTTTCGGTAATAAAGGTTATAAATGCAATTTGGTTTCCAATCCAATTTAACATTTTTATTACTTGTTTTAAGAGTTAAAATTGAGCCTAAAATACTAGTTTTCCTCCCCATTTGTGAGATCAACAAGTCTTCATCATGAGAATGAGATAATGGTTAAGTTGTTTTTCCGCTTAAAGTATCGAAACTGTCCATTTCTAATGCTTTATCCAGTGATATTGACAGTTTTATTGTTGTCATGGAACATGAAGAAATATCTTGGAAACTAGTTACCTACTGAAGGAAAACGACATATAATAACGGAATGAGACCTCCAGTGACAAGAGTGTGTGTTTATGTGTGTGTGTGCGTGTGTGTGCGCGCGCGCGCGTGTGCGTGTGTGTAAATAGATGGATGACGGGACGCCGAGTTTCGTTTTTACTGCAATCTTCGGAAACTAGTAACCAAATTCAGTATCACTTTTTGAGCCTCGGATTTATTATTTAATAGGCGTACAAGGAAGTCATGTGTTGCCCACATCAGATATTTTAATCTCTAGATTGCTAAACATCATTATTTCAATTGATCATAAACCACCCAATTTTCATTCCTTAGGCCTGTCCAAGGTCATACTTAGCTGCTTTCAACAGCCTGTGTAAGGAGGATGACACATCTAGACAAGATTTTGTATGATGATATTTGTACCAGTTTTGAAAGCCTTTTAGGATAAGGAAAGGAAAAATAAGTTAAGTTTATTATTGTACCTAGCCAGGCAACATAGGCAGTTCCCGCCAAATTATTTTTTTTGTTTTAATAAACAATCAATAACGGAAAATAATTTGTGGTGTGTCCGTTCATTTTCCTCATTCCTTTGTCTGCTAACAACATCATCTTATAAGTATGTTTCAAATATGTTATTATTTTATCTTTTTCTAACGGATGACCTAGTTATTTATAGACAAAGCTTTTTATTTCTTAGTAAAAGGTAACCGAATTATCACACATTGAAACCGAAATCTACATTCCTTTGTCATTATTATTTTAACAGTCGGCATAAAATGAGATACTTGACAAAAAAAATGGGATTTTTACTAAAACCCTGAGCCATAATAACCACCTCTGCAGCCCCCCCATGCATGTGGGGGAGGGAATTACTTATTATAAAAAGATTTTATTTGAAAAATTTCAAATAAAATCTTTTTATAATAAGTAATTCCCTCCCCCACATGCATGGGGGGGCTGCAGAGGTGGTTATTATGGCTCAGGGTTTTAGTAAAAATCCCATTTTTTTTGTCAAGTATCTCATTTTATGCCGACTGTTAAAATAATAATGACAAAGGAATGTAGATTTCGGTTTCAATGTGTGATAATTCGGTTACCTTTTACTAAGAAATAAAAAGCTTTGTCTATAAATAACTAGGTCATCCGTTAGAAAAAGATAAAATAATAACATATTTGAAACATACTTATAAGATGATGTTGTTAGCAGACAAAGGAATGAGGAAAATGAACGGACACACCACAAATTATTTTCCGTTATTGATTGTTTATTAAAACAAAAAAAATAATTTGGCGGGAACTGCCTATGTTGCCTGGCTAGGTACAATAATAAACTTAACTTTAACTATAAATTAACTATAAATTTGTATAATCCATGTATAACAACACACTCATCCAATTAACTTTGAAATATATTTCATCCAAAAAAAATATACAACTTTTATACTCCGTAATAATACATAACAATTCAGTAACAATAAATTGAAAAAACAAATCCCATAAATTAAAGGAGATAATTTAAAACAGTATGTGTCAACTTAAAAGTAACATAACCCATTGTTCTAAGTTACTAGCAGTCCTATAATTTCAAAGCTGACCTATCTAATTCATAAAAATCCTATAAGAGTCCAACTCTGTGGAAAGCATTCCATTAACTACTTAAGTTAATAATCAGATGGCTCATAATTAAAATTATTGATTACAGCCTTCCTTCTTAAGTGCTGTTAGAACAGGTCGATTAACAAAATGTCTATTTCATTTCAATTAACCTTGTTGATGTATCTGTCATGACAATAAAACATGACTAATAGAGTCATAGGCTCTCAATAGACAATTCATTATACACAAGTATAATTTTCCAAGCATACACATTATAATTAATTATCAACTTTTTCTAACAGATATAAATTTATTGTCAGAACTATTAAATAGCGAATTCTCGAATAAATATTTTTTTTTTAATTATATTTTTCGGTACAAAAATCAGCATTAAAATTCTTCAAATAAATTTTGTGACTCATATGATTATAAATAATTTATTTGATGATTGTTATATGAATAAGCCAATCAATCAAGCAAAATATACCAAAAGCTATCACATAAACACAAAAAAAATTATTTTAAAGAACTTCTGTGAATGTTAAGATATCTAATGTGAGATTTAAACATTACAGTATTTATCTATGTACAGATTAACATTTTAACAAATAATAGGATAGAAATTAATCATGTAAATAAAATGGTAAATCTTGGAACATAAAAAGGTATCCACATAAGAATAATGATGGTTTTACTTAAGCTGTTGATAATAGAGAAACTTTTAATTTGACTGTATTTCAAAATAAATTTTCAAATAAATAGAATGAAGAAACATATAATTATGTAAAATTATTTTCTGAGACTGTTATAAACTGAAAAGCTCATTTATGAAAACTTATTCAATGCAAGAAAAAGAAATGATAATACAATTTTTGCCAAACTTATTTATAAAATAATCAATTCGGTACTTCCATCACTGAAGTACATATTACATTTTATGATTAAATATATTCAAATTTATCAAAGAATGATATGATTGGAAACAATAACCAAAAATAATGAGCCATTTAATTAATAAATAAATAAAATTCAATATTTTCACAGAAAAAGCTTCAATATTTTAAGAACAATAAAGCAATAGGTAAGTTGCTGTTTTACCAGGTTAGAAATCACAAAATTGGCTAAACATATGCGATTGGAAAAATAAACATAAAATAAGCATCAAAAACTTTTCAGGATCTTTCAGAGAATTGATCTTTATTTCAAAGAATTATAACCATGATGAATCATACATGAAGTTGAATAAACAATCGCATCCCTGCAATCACTCTATGCTAAAGGCTCGTTAATGACATCTAAAAAATGGCTAAAATACTCATGAACTAAATCAATAAATGTTAATATTGTCTTTCAGTCCAACATAGTTGAAAATTTAAAAGTGACATACACTAACATCAAGAGGTTTGGAAATTGTCAGAGAAAATAACTTAGCTAACTAGTCAATACTCATTTCCAGTTTTCTAAGATCATTGATAACTTTGGCACTAGGAAATGAGTAAACCAGTTAATTAATCACTCAAGAGCTACTTCATCTATCACAATATAATAGCTAATTGACAAGTGGACTTGTCACTTGACAACTACAACTAAGTTGAATTTTTGGGAGTACTTACCATTCCAAGAGAAAATATGAGAAGGCAGAGAATGAGCAGTATAAACACGTGGCAAATTTGTAGCTAAGGGGCTATCCAAATGTTCATCGTTTGAACTACTGTCAGTCTCGACAGATTCTGACAGGTCGAACGTCGGTTCGGTGCCGTTGTGAAGACCGTCTGGGCCATCGGAACTTGAGAAAGATCGAGCTCTCTGATCATTCGAAACTACACCAGGAATACCTCGAAGTAAACTAAATGCACCACTGGCTCCAACTTCAGATCCACTGCTCGTAGAAAAAGTCCTCTCTCGGTTGCCCTCCTCCCCGTTGGCCGTACTTGCTTTAGCACCCATATCACATAAGGGATTGATTTCAAGGGTAACACTAGGTCGAAAAATTCGAAGATACCGAAATATCACTCTGAAAATATAAGAAAATAGATTCTAGAACTCACACCACTACACCACTGGCCAGGCATTGCGGCCATATTGTGTGTGTGTAGATAACCTCACAGCCTGCCCCTATCAATGCACTTGAAATTAAAACAATGTTCTTATCAGTGAATTTTTTTTTTTTTTTTTTTTTGGTTTTCACCAATTATAGACTAGAAAAACGAACTTTATAGGTTAACTACTTAAAATATATATTTTCAGTAACTTTACTAGGCATAACAATTTTGTGCTTGAAAAATATATATAAATGAAAAGGTATGATGCAATGCGTTCAGTAAACAGTAAATCCTCGGCCTTGATAATATTGATTAAAATATATATTATAATAACAATATTTTAAAATATTATAAACTTTTAATAGTAAAGTCGTAAAGTAAATTATATCACAAGTTCAACTTACCAACTACACGAATATCAAAGAGCCATTGCTGCTTTCCGGTTGCCATGACAACCCTTAATAAATTGTGATAAGATAGACAACCATATCAATAAGAATTTGTATGCTTATTTAAGAGTGATATTAATATTCTGATTTAAATTATATACTTACGGTAATAGAAGCTCGCATATATAAAAGTATCAGATGAATTAGATTTAATATAACTCACAGCCATAAAAAAATATAATGAAAAGAAGTCATATCAGCATTTAAATATATTTTTCTGAATCACAGTTCCAGCAATGCAGCTTAAACATCTAAAAACTATTCTTCCTGCAAAGGTATGCTTAATGTATTGTTTTATAGTCAATACTTTAAACAAGACCAAATAAAACTACCTTGCTGTTTCATTGTATTTATTTTTACTTCAAAGGATGGCCCTAATAATGTTCTTGCTATGACCTGGTCACCAAATAATATGAAATTAGCTGTTTGTACATATGATAGAGTTGTCTTACTCTTTGATGAAAAGGGAGTCAGAAAAGATAAATTTACTACAAAACCATCTGATTCACGGGTAAGTATATTTAATATAACGACCCCTTCGAATGACAAGATTCCAACTAACACTTCATTCGTTTCGAGTAAATTAATGTCAAAGTTTCTTTAACTCATTATTCAGTTATCTCTTCACCCACAGAAGTGATTTTTTGATAAGATACTAGTCAGTGCTTGTCACAATAAACTGTAAAGAACATTTACCAAAGCATTTTGTAATGCTTTTCCAATTGGCAATGTAACTGATTAACCTTCTCCCTATCTCATTCTTTGTAAAACTGCTGCTGCAAACAACCTTTCAAAACTACAAAAAATTGGTATCTGATCATGTGTTTCTTGTAACTCAGCTATTTCTCCACATATTGCAGCATGAGTACGTACTTGTAGCAGAAGTTAGATAGAACCTTGTCACTCTAAAAACTCGTTTTCTTCAATTTTATCAGTTGGAACCTTGTCACTCTAAAGGATCGATAAATTAATATATACAATATGAAAAATAATTTGCGATATCTAATGTACACTTTCATGTAATTTGCTTTGATTTCAGAACTCTAAGATGAGTTATACAGTAAAGGGTCTTGCTTTCTCTCCAGATTCGACTAAAATAGCTGTTGGTCAGACAGATAATATTATTTATATTTACAAGGTTGGGGAAGAATGGTGAGGTTTAAAACAGCTTCAATTTTTTAAAACAGAAATAGCATCCTCCATTCATTAGATATTTCCTTCTGATATTATAAAATTAATGCTCATAGGGTAATAGTAATTGTTATTTAATCACAACTGTTAACTAAAACTGACTAATAAAATTTATTTTTTATTTTTCTACCTTTAAATCACTAACTTTCCTGTTATTTTATTTTAGGGGCGACAAGAAAGTAATATGCAACAAATTTCCCCAGCATTCTCCAATCACCTGTCTGATATGGTTAAACGAAGGTCCAATAGTGTTTGGCCAGGCTGATGGAAAAATCAGAGCAGCTTACATTACTTCAAACAAAACCCAGACTCTTTTCAATGCAAATTCATTTGCTGTATCTTTAGCTGCCAAGTAAGCCTTAAATATATTTATTCCTTAAAGTCTATTTAGTATATTTTAAAATCAGATATCATTTAATGGATAATTTAGGAATAAATTTCTTAAAATGTTTTCTAGTAATTGGAATAATAATGCACTCATTCTCAAGATTGAAAACACTCTAATAAATATTTTTTATGTAATCTGAGACATTAGACCTATACACTGAATACTTACTGATAATCTCTCAGATACATTATTTTGAAATTCAGCTAATTTCATACTTAACATCTGACACAACTGGTGAGTATAGTTTTCTGTAACTGTATTTTTTTTCTTTGTCTTCAACCTCATTACTTACTAAGAAAGGATTGAGTGGCCGGAGATTATGGACAATTTTTTCAGTTATCAGATCCTGTGGGGAAGCTAGCAAGGAACTTTGATGGCTAAGTTAGTTTTATTTTTCTCACCCTAGAATCAATAAAAAGACCAAACTGCAGAAAGTCTTTATCCTAATTGCTTCGCAACCTGCCATAATTGCCATCTCTGATGCTTCCAGCTCTTCCACAAATCGAATTAATATGTGCCAGGAATTGATTGAGGTGTTGATTTTAGAAGGCATATATGTCATTTGAATTTGAATACTGTGGCTCTGTGAGTTATAAGACAATGAAAAAACTAATCAATTAGCTAAAGAAGATGCCAGAAAAGAACAACCTTTCATGACTGCAAACAAATTAATGAAATCATCAATCATAGAAGGGTTGAAACATAAATGACTGCTAGAGTTAAAGGAGATGCAATGGGCATCATTACTTAACGAAAAGAGACGAGTGCCAACAAATCTTCCAAGAAATGAAGTTGTTGCACAGTTTCGAATGAAGATTGGGCACGGCTATCTCCAGAGCCTCCTCCTGTGTTGACAAGGGTCTATGACAGCCCTGCATCTATCTCCAGAGCCTCCTCCTGTGTTGACAAGGATCTATGACAGCCCTGCATCTATTAACCTTGTCTGAATTACAGGACATTAGAACCACAGCAAAGAGTAAGGTTGGGCACGGCTATCTCCAGAGCCTCCTCCTGTGTTGACAAGGGTCTATGACAGCCCTGCATCTATTAACCTTGTCTGAATTACAGCACATTAGAACCATAGCAAAGAGTAAGGTTGGGCACGGCTATCTCCAGAGCCTCCTCCTGTGTTGACAAGGGTCCATGACAGCCCTGCATCTATTAACCTTGTCTGAATTACAGGACATTAGAACCATAGCAAAGAGTAAGGTTGGGCACGGCTATCTCCAGAGCCTCCTCCTGTGTTGACAAGGGTCTATGACAGCCCTGCATCTATTAACCTTGTCTGAATTACAGGACATTAGAACCACAGCAAAGAGTAAGGTTGGGCACGGCTATCTCCAGAGCCTCCTCCTGTGTTGACAAGAGTCCATGACAGCCCTGCATCTATCTCCAGAGCCTCCTCCTGTGTTGACAAGGGTCTATGACAGCCCTGCATCTATTAACCTTGTCTGAATTACAGGACATTAGAACCACAGCAAAGAGTAAGGTTGGGCACGGCTATCTCCAGAGCCTCCTCCTGTGTTGACAAGGGTCTATGACAGCCCTGCATCTATTAACCTTGTCTGAATTACAGGACATTAGAACCACAGCAAAGAGTAAGGTTGGGCACGGCTATCTCCAGAGCCTCCTCCTGTGTTGACAAGGGTCTATGACAGCCCTGCATCTATCTCCAGAGCCTCCTCCTGTGTTGACAAGGGTCTATGACAGCCCTGCATCTATTAACCTTGTCTGAATTACAGGACATTAGAACCACAGCAAAGAGTAAGGTTGGGCACGGCTATCTCCAGAGCCTCCTCCTGTGTTGACAAGGGTCTATGACAGCCCTGCATCTATTAACCTTTCCTGAATTACAGGACATTAGAACCACAGCAAAGAGTAAGGTTGAAGTATGTCGGGCTGTTAGACTTTGCATCACCGAAGATAACCAAGGCATAGGATAAAATATATATAAGTGAAAATAAATCAAATGAAAGAAAACATGTCTCAGTCTTGGTTAGATTAACCAAATGCTTAATTTTATTATCTTCCTTTGGGTACTGCCAGAAATGTCACTATGGGAGAGGAACGAGAGGGGATGTCATCCCCTCCAATAATTTGAAAACCCATAAAGTTTAGTAAAATTTTAGATTTGAGAATCTTCTTCAAACTTCAAAAATTGTAAAACATTTTACTCAATGAGCTACTAAAATTTAAAACCATTTTTAATAGCTTTTAAGTTAAGTAACAGATTTTATCTATACAATATTGCATTTTAATAGAAAAGAAAATTATTATTGTGAAATTCAGTCAAAATTGTTGAGAAATTTTAATTCTTGTCCCCCCCCCCCCCATATAAATTATTGTACCAATGTCTCTGCCTACTACTTAATATTTCATACTTAATGGTTAGTACAACTGCAGTGAAGGTGTTACCTATATTATGAAGATTCTGTTAATGGCTCCATATTCATTTTAAATTGAACTTTATTTACAAAAATTAATTTTTTCAATAGCACTGTCCATAAAATAAAACAACTCTTATTTTCAGTTATTATTGTATTTTTCAGCTCAAGAGGTACAGGATTTTTGTCTGGTCATGCTGATGGTAGTATCATTAGATATTATGTTACTGATGACCCCCAAATGGAGCAGCAGGTATTGCGTTTTGAAATGAAATGAAATGAAAATGAAAAATTTAACTTTATTCTGGGATATTCAGTCCCCTATGAATAACAAACATATACAACTTAAGCAGCATTTTTCTGGCTTCACTATCGTAAATTAATTATTACTAACTAAAAGACAAATAATAAATAATTATATATATATATATATATATATATATATATATATATATATATATATATATATATATATATATTTGTATATATCTATTTTTAATAACTGTCGGCTAAATAAAGGTTTTTGTTATTTTAATTTAATATTGATTTTTTTGCACAGCTCAATTCATCTGTTCCCTCCTTTACAGGAGCTCGATATTTACATAATACATTACTCTAAATCTTTAAATCTTAATCATCGACCCACTTCATTGCTTGTTTCCCTTTTTAATATAAATGTAGAATCAGCTGTTGGGGAAAAATATTTTCGTACATAGATGACTTTGTAAAAATAGACACATTTATTTCTATAATATAATTGAAAAATACCAGCAAATATTACAATTATGCTAGATAAAGGATTATATTTTTCAACTTATTAACTTTTATTTGAAATTAATTTATTTAATGATCAGCTGTCTTTCTATTTTACTTTCCACTATGAGTTCCAGCACGGAACACTCCAGTACCTTCTAGAAGTTTTATGAAAAATCCCTCATGAAAGACTTAGAAGTTGATTGTGCTGGAGTTACCATTGGTACTTCTCTTTTGTTGATCATTTTTACGAATGCCATTAACTTAAAATCAATCGAAGATCATTATATACTTAATGCATGTATATATAATAAATTAATACTTGAGCCAGCTTGTCTCTCATTACATTGGTTATGTGTGTTCTTTGAAACTTTTCAACTTATGTATAATATACTTAGAAACTAAGCATATTTAACAACAAATCTATTAATAAAGTAATGTATTTTCCTAATATAATAAAAGCTTACTCTTAATAATAAAAAAATATATCTTACTCAATTGCCTTTTGTTTAAACAGCTTATTCATTATCATTAAGACATTGTATCTTGCTGTACATAATTTCATATTACAATTTCAGGGTCGTGTGGTTTCCCACAATTGCCCACCTTATGCTCTTGCTTGGCCTGGCGGAGGATTTCTGATTGCCGCAGGATGTGACCGTAGAGTGACAGTTTACGATCGAGAGGGAAGGTTGTACCATCAGTTCGACTACCCTAATGAGAAGGAGTTCACTGTGGCATCATGCAGCCCTAGTGGACAGGCGGTTATAATCGGAAGCTATGACAGGTTGTAGTGGTTTCAATTTGATTATAAATATATTATACATTATCTGAGGCCAAAACTTTACATAATATTTAGTTATTTTAAAACCTAATTTTCTATTATTATACAGACTCTTAAAAATCTATATAGGGGATCAATGAGTAGTATGTTACACTTAAGCAAAATCGTACATAAAGTCATTTATATAATATTGTCTGGATGAGTCACAATCAATTACATTTTTTTTTATGAGCACTTCTTTTTATATAGAATATACCATGACAGTTTTTTTAAATTGAATAAAAATATGACACAACAATTTTGTGTTGTTAGGACCATAACAAAAATGAAGTTTTTAACAAACAATTGATAATGATTTCTGATTGTATGGTAAATATGCATTATAAATATGATTCTACTATAACTTTAGTAATTATGAAATTTGCAATAATAAAAAAGCAAATTAGCAATATTTGCTAATGTGCCCCCAATTCAATTTTACATTGAATCAGAGTTTTTGCTCTTTTTTATCAATGATTTTTGTTAAAAGGAATCAAAATACGAAATATTGTATAAGATAATACACTGATTACACTGTTAACGCAAGTTTTTATCCTTGAAATTAAAAGTATCTATCTTTTATAAACGAGGTACGTAGAGTTCATTATATCAATTTTAACAGTGATAAATTATAATTAAAAATTGTTTCATCTCAAATACAATCAAGTACCAACAGTTATTAATTTTAAGTTTATTTTTAAGAAATTTTAATAGGCCTCGAATAATTAATTTAAAACTAACTTTGACGAAAACAACTATCGATATAGGGTGTTCCAGAGATAAACACATAACTTTTAAAATTCTATTTCTTAATTATATTGTTTACTATTGATATATTGTTTGTGACTAATAAAACTCAGTTGTCCAAATTAGTGCATTCTGGTATGCATTCCGGCCTGATTTTTTTGAGATTTGGCAGAAAAGTCACAGTTCACCCCAAGCTGATTCTCAAAACTCGATATTACCATCGGCCGTTCCTTTTCAAAATGGCAGCTGATTAAAGGTTTCATACAAAACACCAAAAAATATTGTAATTATTAACAGCATTTTTCTCCTTTACTATGACACATTATTTGGAACAGAATTATTCTCTATTTCAGTTATTTTGCTAAGAATTTAGATAGGAATAATAAATACGAATTGGATATTTTAGCTATTTCATTGTTTATTTTATCAGTTTTTTTGACGTAGGCTTCGGACATACGTTTGGAGCCCCAGAAAGTTAAGCTGGGATGAAATCCAAGCAAAAGAAATCACTAACCTATACACTATAACTGCCTTATCATGGAAGAGAGATGGCTCTCGAGTGACCTGTGGAGGCCTATGTGGTTCTGTGGAGCTTTTTGAATCTGTCGTCAAGTAAGTTGTCTTACTGTGTCATCTGTAATGATAATGGAGTACTTATCTTTATACTTGAAGGTTGTTTTGATATTAGTTAAATAAAATAGTGATCTTATATTCTTAATTCAACCAACAATATTTGTGAATAATATATATGTATTATATGTATATGTATATATATTATATGTGTATGTATATTATAATTATACAATTTATTTTTAATCTATTGTCTTTAATTTTCATCATCAATGCTCATTGCTATATTATTTAAATAGGCGAACAATATGGAAGAAAAAGTTTGAATTGACTTACGTAGGTGCCAGCCAGGTTCTCGTTAAGCCTCTTAACAATGACTCTAGAGGCGTTATACTTAGATCAAGACATGGCTATGAGATAGATGATGTACGTATTCTAGGAAATGACAGGTATCTTTTGGCAAGAACCCCTGAAACACTGCTGCTAGGTAATACAGTACAACCAATTCTTATTTATGGTACAAATAGTTGTACTATTTTTTTTAAAAATAAGTCATATTTAAATAAAATAAAATAAATGGTATATAATTAAATTTAATGTTATTCAAATTAAATGTTAGTGTTTTCCATTAAATTGAAAAATTTAACAATTAAAAAATAATAATAATTAATGATAGACCCCTGAAACACTGCTGCTAGGTAATACAGTACAACCAATTCTTATTTATGGTACAATTAGTTGTACTTAGTTACTAGTTATAACTATTTTTTTTTAAATAAGTCATATTTAAAGAAAAGAAAATAAATTGTATAAAATTAAATTTAATGTTATTCTAATTAAATGTAGGTGTTTTTCCAATAAATTGGAAAATTTCACAATTAAAAAATAATAATAATTCTTGATATTTTATAAATCCACCATGTTAAAAAAAAAAAATTAAATTTAAGAAGATTCATTTTATAAAATTAAAAAAATCCTAGTTTTATTTATTTTTTAACAAGTTGTTATTCATTCCCTTCCCTTCCTATATCAATTTGAACCATGTTTTCCAACATTCATCACCATTTTCAAATCTGGGTCTAGTAATGTACAGCTCATTAAAAAGTTTTTGTGAAATTAGACAAATTATATTTTTTTCTTTAAAGAAATGCAATAAATGTTCCCATTTTTTCTCAATTAAAAATTTTCATATGTTTGAACTCTCAAATAATAACTAAATTGTAGCTGTTGCAAAATAATATTTTCTGTCCCATCAATAATTATCTGTCATGTACTTCCTTCAGTGCCTAATTAATTTATGTATATTTAAACCTAAAATTAGTTTAATTTCTGGTAAAGTATTCATTTTTATTTATTTTTTTAAACAGGGGATCTGGAGAAGAATTTACTGAGTGAAGTTGGTTGGCAGGATTCAGATAGAAAAGAAAAATTTTACCTAGATAATCCTAATGTTTGTATGATATTTAATGCCGGAGAATTGACTCTTGTTGAATATGGAAACAATGATATCTTAGTTTCAGTAAGGTGTGTTGTTTTTTTTTTTTTTTGGTTTATTTGGTTTAATTAACTGGATGCTGCGGCATTTAGTCAGAGAATCAGATATCGTGTTACTTCATAATTTTATTCAGTATTTTTATTAATTCATTAAAAGGTTTGCACTGTTGGGGCGATATTGAGTCCGCCATTTTTAATTTTGTACTTTTGACATATGATTTAATTTCAGTAATACCAGCCTCCCTTGCTCTAACTCATTTTGTATTTAAAGATTTTTAACTTAATTTATCTTATAGATTAACTCTGTCTTTGAGGAGTATTTTCATCCTTCTTAGTGAAATTAGCTGTTAAAAAAGAAAAAAGTCAAACATTTTTCATATTCACATTTTTTATATCACAAATAGTTTCATTTAAATTATTAAACCAGTCATGCTTCTGTATTTTTAGTAAGCAGATATGTCTTTTTCAGCATTTGTTTTAGTTACATTATTAGGAAGTAAATAGATTATACTAACCATTGTAAATGAATATAATCTTTCTTAGATTACAAACTTATTTTTTTTTCGATAAAATGAACATACTTTTTTTAAAAATATTTTTCAAATGTTCACTTTTTTGCACAACTATTGGCTTAGAAACAGTACGGTCCGTAACAAGTTCTGAACCCAAAGACCCTTCTCGGGTTATTAGTGGTACAGGTTTTTTTTTTTTTTCATATTATACTTAGGACCATTCTTTCATGCATCAATTTTAATTGAAGCTTTGAGGGATTTCTGTAAAAATATTGCTTAAGGTACTAGTTACAATTCCTGATAAAAAAAATTTGTTCCAGGACTGAATTTATGAATCCACATCTTATCAGTGTCCGTATCAATGAAAGAAAACTCCCAAACTCAGATGAGGATAACAAAAAATTAGCCTACTTACTAGATAGAAAAACAATATGCATTGGTAAATAATACGCATTTTAATATTCCATGTGATCAATTTTTAAAGTATGCTCACTATATATTTTATCCTTTACAGTTGATCTTTTCTTTGGAATACAGTTGTTACAAGTCTCCCATGATACAAAAATAGATTGGTTAGAATTGAATGAAACTGGTCACAAACTTTTATTTCGGGATAAAAAGAGTAGGCTGTATTTGTTGGACACTAAAACTGGGGCTCGACAAGCGATTTTAAGTTACTGCACTTATGTACAAGTAAATATTATTTTTGGCCATATATTTAAATAGTAATTAATTAATTAATTTTCAACATAATTAGCTGGAATTTTTCTGTTTTTTTTTTCAATTAAAATTTATTATGCTAACTAAACTAATAATATTCTACACCATTAATTTTACTCTTTAAAGTAAGAAATAATTTGTTTTCCAAATTAACTTTATAGTGGGTTCCTGGCAGTGATGTGGTTGTTGCGCAGTCTAGGAACCAGGCTTGTATTTGGTACAACATAGACACCCCTGATCGTGTGACAACCTTCCCGCTAAAAGGGGAAATCATTGATATTGTTAGGGAAAACAAGAAAACCGAAGTAAGTTTTCCATAATGTTTACAAATGTTCCATAATTTACAACTATAAATATTCAATGATCATACGGTGGTAACTAGTGCCATTTAAGGTGGTAACTAAGAGCCATTTAAAGAGCCTCGGCCAAGCAATCAATCAGTCACAATCTCATTATTTCAAAGTCATAATTATAATTAAAGAACTCTTGTATAGCCCAAGAGCTGATGTGCAGAAATTTAACAAACCAATATCAAGCTAAAAAAATTTAGAGAGCTTTTAGTGCAGTCAAAGAATGCTCTAAAAGAGGGTGTAGATCGACATGGTGGGACGGCAAGAATTGATTTCAGGGTTTTGTTTGGACTGGTTAAGAAAACGGTAGGGCATAGCTTCAAAAGTACAGTGGACTCTCGCTTTTCTGAACCTTGCAACTGAAACGTTGAAACGTTCTGTAATCCGAACATCACCAAAAAAAAAATTAAGATTTGATTTGAAGTATATACATCCAACCATCCAATAAAACCATTTGTACTATAAACACCTTACGTGCTGATTAGCTAATCATTCACTGTACAACTTTGTAGATCTGCACTTATTAGCAACCTATGTCTTTACTAACTTTTTCCCTAAGGCTCAAACAATTATAAACATTTTTTTATAAGTATTATCATCCTATATTTAATTTATATTAAACAGTTTTCTAAATTTCAAATGTGTGCTTTAAAAAGAAAACATCTCAAATTAATTTGGAGGAAAAATTAATAATAATAAATCGTCTTGAGAGAGGTGAGCCCCAACAAAATTAGCAGTGGAATCTTATGTTAGTAAGTCCACTATCTCTGATATTAAGAAAGATAAAGGAAATAATTTACATTTTGTTGCTTCCATGGAAAAAAGGTCCAAGTGCTATGCAAACTGTAAAATTAGGCGATCTGTCTTTTTTTGACGAAGCAGTATACACATCATCGCGAAGCAGATGAGATAAGAGACATTGAAAAAGATGCTTTCAACTTCCAAACAAACAAAATTTAAAAGTTGACTTTATTAAAAAATATCAAAAGAAAGCAGCCCGTGGAACTCAGCAAGCCGCTGAAGTATTCTCTGTCAGCAACTCATTACATGCTCAGATAGATAAGGGAAAAATTGTTTCTTGAGATGGTATGTTCCGATCCACTAAGGATACATCCCTCAATCTCTATAACTACCAAACATTTGTGAGCAACCGGCTAAGCCCTAAACAAACAGCAAGAAGTTAAAAGGAAAAGTCAATTAAAAAAGGAGATTCTAATTTTTTTTTTTTTTTTTAATTTGTTACTTTGATGAGGGTATACTTTGTAAACTAAGAGATACGAAAAATAAAAGAAACATTCCCATAAGAAATTTAATTTCATTCAATTTTCTACATCAAATTTTTTAAGCTACGACCAACCGTTTTCGAGATATAATGGACAAACAAAAAGAACAAATATTCCTGGATTCAGAGATTTTTAATATGCTTACCTCTTAACTTGTCCAAACAAAGTCTATTCTTGCCACCCTATTATTTCCAGCTGCAGCCCATTCATTGATTGGTCTATTTATAATAAATCCTACCAGAATAGAGTATAATCTGCATCATTTAGCCCCAGTAATTAGCTTTAATGTATAATTACCATTTTTTTTAATCTAAATAAGTACATACTTTTATTTTTATTTTTTTTTGCAATATACTTTTTTCTGGGTTTATTTCCATGCCAGAATAATATTTAATGACTTGCGCTAAGATTACAAGATCATTGGTAAAACAAAGTAAGTTTATTTGTTTTTACATTCCATATCTTAAAGATAATCTTCGGCAATCTACTCAATAAAATATTATCAAAACAAGAATATAGGAATGATTATTATTATTTATTTATTACAAGAATATAACAAGAAAAGCTCTTATATATGTTATCCTCAAACAAGTTTTGATACAGTGTAAATGAGAAAAGAGTATAAAATAGTCTAGGTGTAAAGTTTTCCTTATTTTATTTATTTGCATAATTTTATTGATCAATTTATCAAATCTTTCTTATGATTTGAATATTAGATAATAGCCCAGGAAGGAACTCATCAAACTGGTTATGAGTTGGATGAAGGCCTCGTGGAGTTCGGTACTGCAGTTCATGATTGTGATTTTGGTCGGGCGATTCTGTTCCTGGAATCATTCAGTAAGGAAAGTCCAGAGACAGAGGCGATGTGGCTTAACCTAGCGGAGATAACTCTCCAAATGAACAATTTACGTGTGGCTCTAAGGTAATGGAATGCCATCACTATTTAAGCATTTGACTATAAAATAAAACAAAAAAGTTTTTAAAAATTTTATTAAACAATTTGTTTCATATAATTTTAAAATAATTAACTCATATGCTTAGCCATTAAGTTAATTTTTACTAGAAATTCTGTAAGCTCTTAGAGATTACGAACTAATTACTAACTAAACCCTAAATAACTACTGACTACTTCTAAACTTTACAGCAACACTTCTAATAAGAGACAGTGATAATTTAAAATAAGAAATAATGACAAATAAGGAAACTTATTATGCTAAATAGAAGATGTTGAGAATGAAGAATTTTTATATTGTTAATTTAACATATGATTAACTCAAAAAAAACAAATTAAACAACTTAAAAATGGGCACAGAGCCCGAAACATTGTTGATGCATGGAAGTATTTTAATAAAGAATATTAATCTAAAAGTTTGATTGAAATTTTCTGAAAAATATAAAACTATAAGAAAAAAATATATTCTTAATAATTCATTCCATTTTAGATGCTATGCTGCTCTTGGAGACATACCTAAAACACATTTCTTAAGTGAAACACTTAAAATCGCTGAAGATTTTGCCAATGAAAACGGTACTAGTTCATTTATTTTATAATAGAAACTATCTTGTAATATTTTAATACTATTTTCATTCCAATGGGCTCTAGGTGGCGATGGTATGGATTGTCCAGAGGTATGGGCAAGGATGGCAATCCTTAATAAAGATTTGAAGACGGCTGAAGCAATTTATTTGGAACAGAACAGGCTCGACAAAGCTCTAGATATGTATAAAGCCCTCCATAAGTGGGAGGAAGGTAAAGCCAATTTTTTTAATTTTATTCAACATTTTCGACAAGATAGATCCTATTGTCTAATCATGCCTACTCATTTCTTTTGACTCCTTAACATTAATTTACCACTCATTTTCATTATAAATGCAATCAATAGTGGATTTATTTTACTGCTGCCCAAAGGCATGGCAGATACTACCATTCCCTCCAGCCACTCCTATCTCCAAAAATAATTATTACTTCATAGTTGAAAACTAAGTGAAGAAATTTTTTATATTTATTTGTATTTAATTGAGCTCTTTTCTCTACCTACAAATTTGTTTGAATCTAAAATTGTAATTTCACTCAAATTATGCCAGTCCCCAAAAATTGCCGCCCTAGGCAAATGTCTAGTTTGTCTGTGCGTAAATCTGCTACTGAATATAATTTTAAACAGCTTATAAATAATTTTGACAAAATACCACATGCATTGTGGTAACATCGAATTATTACAGTCTAGTTGAATTCTGTGAGTTAAAGTAATTTTTCATGTCAAGGCTCAAAAACAAAATAATAAAAAATTCTTGGGTCTTTTATAAAAAGATTGATGTATGGATATTTAATGGTAATTCCAAAAAAATAGAAAAGATAAAAAAAAAAAATTATAAATTAAAGTAAAATTGAGTTTGTGAGATTATTGAGCGAGCAAAATTTATTTTGAAGGAAAAAATAAATAAACTCATATTTATTTTGTTTATAATATTTTATTTATGTAAATTGCATTTGTAGATGCTTCTAGGCTTCAGATTTAACTAAAATATCTTCATTTCAACACCCTACTGCTTCGTAAGAAGATACATTGGGATTTTCCATGTTCAAGGTAACACTCATGACCAGTATCATTCCTGATAAATTGGGATTGAACATTTTATAAATGGCTAACAATGTGGGTTGGTATTTTGAGATTATGCTAGCTGAGTAAGAATTCTATGCACCAGAAAACTAAACTTAAAGTAAATTTAAAGTAAATTATTGCGATAACACCCCTGAAAATTAATTAAAATACTGATATTACTTTTATTTCTCTACAATTAAATTTGGCTTGGAAAATACATATCTGATTTTAACTGTAAACAAAATGGCTACTCTTTACCAACCTAACTGTAGATTCCCATAAATCCCTTTCAAACCGCAATAATACCCATTGAATAACACTCAAGATAGATTTTTAGGACAGTACTAAAACTTGAAACAATACTGACATTGTAACAATAGTTTTTATATCTTTTATTAGGTACCCTATTTTACTATTTCCCCTAATAACAAATTATTATAATAATAATCCTTAAATAAATTTATTTGTTTATACAGAAATAATTAAAGATGTAATAGTCTGCTTAAGGACAGACAAAAAGTGTGTCTTCAGCAAAATGTTTATTTATTTTACTGTTTAGCTTGAACGTTACAATTTAGTTATTTAGTATCAATTTTATAATTACTTTTCCTTTATCTGCAGAATTTAAAATAATCTCTGAAGTGACATAGAAAAAGTTAAAAATAAAGTGAAACATATGGACTGCAAAGATGCATAAATTTTGAAAATGGGTTTAGGGTTTTTAACTCACTAATTGTAATATGGCTTTCAAATTCATTGTTGATAGTACTAATGCTAGCTGAGAGGAGTGGCTTCAGCAAATACAGGGAGCTGAAAGGAGAGTACGTGGAGTGGCTGCTGTCGACCGGGCAGCAAGAGAAAGCTGGACAAGTGAAGCAGGAAGATGGGCAGCTATTGGAAGCCGTTGAGTTGTACATGTCCGCTGGTCTACCGGCCAGAGCTTCTAGGTATCTTCTAAGTTTACTTTCACTAATTCAACTCTTCATAAAGGTTTTAGGAACAAAACTTAAATTTTTGAGGATAAAATCCTAAAAGAGATTTCGTTATCTTTATTCATTTATTTTAATTTTATCATTTTTGTCATTATTCCATTCTAATGTGGTAATATTAAAAAGAATATCAGTTTTGCATTAAAACTGATTAAAAATTAATAGAGACCTACTAATGATCCAAATGGGACCAGCTTCAGAATTTCTTTTCTATACCATCCCTTGATTGTCAGAACCTGTACCTCTAAGCTGTTGAGTAGACACCATAAGAAAATAATGATAATACTATTTCGAAAAATGAGCCATTTATTGCAAAAATAAAAATTGATTAACTATCCACGAGGTCAGATTTGATTTGTTTTCGTTACAATCCCCAAAACTCGTAGGGAGAGCCTTGGCTGGGAGGTTATGCTCAAAGAGGGGAAAGCCTTCTCCCTCTACATACAAACATCTACCTTGTCAAATATATTGATTTTTTTTTTTTTTAACATTTTGATTTGTTTACATTCTTTCAATTGGGTGCATTAGTTCATAAATAGGTTGTTATTTATAGAACAAAAGGTTATTGTTAGTTACATGCCCACTTAAGTTGTTTTCCTATATATTATTGTATTGAAATAGCACTCGCTTCTACCAAAGTCGGATACACGGTTTAACAGTTCAGATAGGACATTTTAACATATCAGTGAATCTAAAAAACAATCATTACTTTTTTTTTTAATTTTTTTTCACATTTTGTTGCATGTTGAGCTAGCTAAAAAAAATTCATTGTCCAATTTTGGTAGGATTCTGCAAATTGATTCTTTTCATTGAAAATTTGCAAGCATTTTTTCAGTTGTTATAGTCGAATAAATAGTTCATGATTTTATATTATTAATAAAATTTATTCTCTTAATATTAATGATGAAATTTATTTGGTTTATAATTAACCTAATAATAATTAAATGATAATCTAGATATATTTTTTTAATTGTTAAAGATTGGTCATATCGCAGCCAGATATGTTGGAAGACCAGGTGCTGATGAAGAGGCTGACAACGGCTTTGGTTAACAGCGAACTCTACCTTCAGGCTGGACAGGTGTTTGAGGCTGCTGGCGACAATCAGCGAGCTATGAATTGCTATCGCCAGGCAAGTGCCTTTGCCACTGCCTTGCATCTTGCCAGAGTAGTAGCACCTCAAGGTTAGTGCAATTTATAATTTCAAGTTTACTGTTTTATCAGAAGTCACCTTTCTACTTTTTTTTTTTTTTTAAATAAGCATGAAGTTGATAGTCCACCAAATTCGCTCAGCAACTAAGCGAAAAATGTATGCTGTTTTCTAATACCATATAATCTACATCAATCTAAAACATTTCTAGCACTAACTATAATATTTTAAATTTTTGATTGAACAAATAAAATTATAATTAATTGTAAATATTTTAATGATAGCTGTAAGCTCTGCATCATTTTCTGGGGATGGGAGACCCTCTTGCAGGTGGTCGCGAAATAGTACTTCCTTACCAAGCACTGAACTCAAGACCCCAAGTTGTTATGGTGCAGGTTCTCACCCTCCTTCCCCTGCCTTCTTCCTAAATTAACCATTCTATTAGTTCAATCCAGAATCAAAATTACATTGTCATTGTCTAAGATAAATTTTATATTGCTAACCAAGTTAGATGGTTGCAGCCTATTTAGTTATGGAAAAATAATATTTAATATGAAAATAGAAGGTGGTGTTGTAATAAATGTTATATTGCAAATCTATAGATATTTTTATAAATTTTCTCCAAACAACACTTCTTTGCTCTACCAACCTAGAGGATCAGCAGATATTTTAAATATGAAAGCTATTGTAGAATATTTTTTAATTGAAAAATATTAATATTCAGTTGTTTGGTAGACACAACTTCTGGCCGATTCTTTTTTTTTTCTTCAGTGTAAAGGTGGACAACTTAAGGAAGAGTCTTTTAATGTGCATGCGCATAAAAATAACCGTTTGTTATTGAAGTAACAATCAACTTATGAATTAGTACACACGATTGAAAGAATTTAAAACAAATCAAAATAAAATGTTTTTAAAAATTCAAGATGGTATATATGGCCAGGTAGCTGTCTAAAGTTATGTTGAGAGAGAAGGCTTTCCCCTCCTTGAGCATAACCTTCTGGCCTAAGCTCCGCCCATAAAGTTCTTCCTTAAGTTTTTTGGCTATATAAATATATATAAATTTTACTGCAGTCTCTTTCTTTAGAGTTCTTTTTTAATGATATTATTTTTTCGTAGAGGTGGTCTCTCTTGAAGAAGAGTGGGGTGATTATCTAATTCAGACAAAACAGTTGGATGCTGCTATCAACCATTATATCGAAGCAGGGCAGACTATAAAAGCCTTAGATGCTGCAATTGGTGCAAGGCAGTGGAAGAAGGCTGTCCAAATAATCCAGGTGATGTTATTTCTTTCTAATACTGTTTTATACTAACTTATAAGATTATTAATTTTCATAAATTACCATTTTATTACCTTATTGTTTAGAATTTGTAAATTATATTTCTTTTAAAAATATTGACTTATACGTTGTTTTACAGGTTATAGATGATGTTCATTTGGTAGCCAATCAATATAATCAACTGTGCAGCCATTTTGCGTCTGTTAAAGATTTTGAAATAGCAGAAAAACTCTTTGCTAACGTTGGTCTTTTCAAAGAAGCAGTGATGATGTACTTCAATGCTGGTAAGTTTACTATACTGAATATGATTTTTTTTTTATTTCCTTTCAATTTTTTTCTTTGCACAGGCACCCTCCTAAAACAAAAACAGCATATTATATCAACATCTTCAAATTCCAATGATTTCATTCATAAACAAGACTTATAGAGGATTCCCAGAAAATATGGCAGGGTATACCAACCCATTGATAGTCACAATCGGTGTCACAACTTTGAATAAGGAGCATGGCAGGATTTTTTGCACCATGAAGAGAGAATTCAGACCACTGTGCGATGTAACAAAGTGGGATAAAATATTTTTTTAGGGAGAAAAAAGTTGATATTCGTTTTTCGCATTTCAATTGGTACATAATAACCTTTAAATCCATGTAGAGCAAAGGCAGAAAACAATAATATAAAAAATTGTTGAAATTATATAAAATAATTTGTTTTCTCGGCTCCTAAGATGTATTGACAAGAACCCTCGGACACATATCGAACATTTTTCAACCTAGTTTCACCAATAAAAGTTTCATTAAAATCAGTGATCCAAGGTCCATAGTCTCCCCTTGTAATATTGGTTAAAGTATTTAATTAGAAAGTAATTTATTTATTTATTTTTGTCAACATAGGAGAATGGGAAAAAGCTTACCAATTTGCTACTGCCCATTTGGAAGGCGATCTTATCAAAGAAATGTTTAAGCAAAAAGCTAAAGAGGAAGAGAGTATGGCAATGTATAAAGATGCAGAAATATTGTACACCCTGATTGGTGAAGTTGGATTAGCAATTTCCATGTACAAAACATTGAGGCAATACGATCAGGTAAATTTTATATTTATCAAATAAAAACATAAAATAATTCAATTTTTACTTCCTTGTACGAAGTAAAGGAAGTATTGTAAACGCGAAAATTTTCGGTTTTCAGATTTCAACGGAAATATCCATTTTGACCATCCCTGAATCCATTTTGACTAGTTTCGTTGTGGCGTCTGCACGTACGTTTGTACATACGTTCGTATTTCGCATAACTCAAAAACGGTTTGCCGTAGAAAGTTGAAATTTTGTATTTAGGATTGCTGTAAAATCTAGTTGTAAACCTCCCCTTTTGGTCACTGCTTGATCACCGGAAGTGGTACTTTATTTGAAGGTCATAATTGATTTCCATTAAAAATTGTATTAAAATACTATGCAAAACTTCTCAAATTTAGTATTCAGAACTTATATATTGATTTAAATAACATACTAGATTTTGGTCTAAATTAGAAAACCGGAAGCGGTACTTTACTTGAAGGTCATATTAGACTTTCATCAAAAATTATATTAAAATATAATGTAAAACATCTCAAATTTGGTAAATAGGACTTTTATATCGATATGAATGTATTTACTATATTTTGGTTAAAATTGGTGAGCCGAAAAGGGTACTTTACTTGGAGGTCATAATAAGCTTACATCAAAAATTATATTTAAATTAAATACATAAATCATATGTTTCGGTAATAAAGGTTACAAGCGCGATTTGGTTTCCAATCCAATTAAACATTTTTATTACTTGTTTTAAGTGTTAAAAGTGAATGTAAAATACTGGTTTTCCTCTCCATTTGTGAGATCAACAAGTCTGCAGCATGAGAATAAGATATTAGATAAGTGGGTTTTTCCGATTAAAATATCGAAACTGTCAATTTCCAATGCTTTATCTCGTGATATTGACAGTTTTAATGTTGTCATGGGACACGAAGAAATCTCTTGGAAACTAGTTACCTACTGAAGGAAAACGACATATAATAACGGAATGAGACCTCCAGAAACAAGAATGTGTCTGTGTGTGTGTCAATAGATGGATGTCGCGACGTCGAGTGTTGTTTTTAATGCAATCTTTGGAAACTAGTAACCAAATTGATCACTTTTTGAGCCACCGATTTATAGTTTAATAGGCGTGCAAGGAAGTAATGTGTTGTCCACATCAGATATTTTGATGTTGTAAAACTTCATTGTCCTTTTGTGAAAGTGCGATATTATTTTCTAAACATTACGACTGTTTGTAGCTCTGACATGATGGGCCAAGTATTTTAAATATGCTGATGTTTCTTATGCAAATCAGTGTAAATGTGTAATTGCTTTACAAAATTATGTTAAATTGCTTTAAAGAATAGCTTCTATCAGCAATATTTGGGTCAGTCAGTCTCTTTCTATGCTTGCAGATGTTGCGACTTGTCAAAGAGTACAGAAGCGATCTCTTAGTTGCTACTAACCTGCACTTGGCCAAGCAATTAGAAGAGGAAGGAAATTATCAAGGTAATCTTGAACTGACTTGTGGTGAATATCGTGTAACAATAATTAATCAGACAAGTGATGAACCATCTCTGGTCCACTCCTTGTAGTTTCATCAAATGGGGCTAGAACCTCATTTTTTATTTTAAAAATTTCTATGTAATTGTAGTTGGTTTAATAGGTTTTAAGGTTGCTCTCCTGTGAATAAAGATAAAACATCAGGATCAAGATGAAACATGATAAAACTGGGATGATTTCCTCCCCTCCCCCATTTTAAATATTACACTATTAAAAACTTTTTTTTGGAAAGCATTGAACTTCAGGAATTAAAGATGTGTAAGCTGATTAAATTAAATATAACTTTTATAAATATTAATAAAGAATTAAACCTTGAAATAAATATGAATAAAACAAAGTAAAGTGGAACCTCAACATATCGAACCTGGAGAAGAACGGTAAAACTTTGAATTATCAAGCATTTCAATTTAGAGTTTGATTTATCAGGTGGTATCTGACTGACTTCATTATATAGAAGTTCACACTAATATAATTGTATACTCAATGCAATTAGAGAAATTAGATTTTATTGTGTTATAAAATACTGTTATAGTAGCATTATATATATAGAAAAACAAAGCCTAAATTGATTATTAAATTTAGGCAAATATGTAATTTTCAAAATAAAAAAAATTAAGTATACCTTTGAAAAAAAAATACAGAAATTGTAGTTTGTCCATCTTTGTCTATGTGTTCTTTAATATTGTAGAAAGAATGTATCCCAAACTGCTGAGCATTATAGCTTTTTTTCTTATCCTCAGTGTTACAGGTTGTAATATGAATGATAGTTTTTCAAAGAACGAACTGAGTTTCGTCTAAATCCTGTTGATTTTATCGAATAACTTTGATATATAGAGGTTTTCCAAAAAAACTTCAATATACAGAGTTGTAGTGCCCAGCCAAGCAAACTATATGTGCCAAGTTCTTCAATATATGTAGAGGTAAAAATAACAGGAGATAGGCAGGCTCAAGGAGAATGGAAAAATTTTGATATATCGAGATTCCACTTTATATGGTTAGTAGTAAAAGTAACAATAATGTTGGGTAAACAGATACATGATTATTTATCTGTCATAAAATTACTCAGTTGACACCTATTGTCAAGAAACCTGAAGGAATTTACAAGCATTTCTACCAATCTTTATATATATGAAACATGGCTGCTTACTTTAAAGGAAGAACAATATCTGTAAGTTTTTTTTGTAAGTTAAAGGCATAAAATATTTGGCGTGAAGAAAGATGATTCAGCTGGAGGATTGCAAAGTAGTCAAGCAATATTAATTTTATGACATAGCTGGTTTTGTAGCATCACGACAATTGTAATGAGCATATAAAGTTTTTGAGATGGATGAAGATAACCAAAGCCTGAGGGGTAAATTGAAACGTAGATGGGAATAGTGTGCTATGTCTAATCTTAAAGATTTGGGTTCGAAGGGGACTCGGCAGAGACCAGCATGTAGGTAGCAATCTATCGTGCCAGCATCAAATTTCTGGATTCAGGATTTTGACGGGGCTTGTTAGAGGGTGTGGTGTAGGTAGCAATCTGTCAGCATTGAATTAAGTTAAGTATTCATAATTATTTGTTTTATGTGAAGAAGTAAATTATTGTTATAGAATTTAATAGCTGGTACGGTCCACAGGTGCTGAAGAGCTATATATTGCAGCTGGTGAATGGGCTGCAGCTGTCAATATGCTGCGAGCGAGAAAGATGTGGGAACAGGCCTTTAAGGTAGACTTTAGCAGTTCCAAATGTTTTTGTTTGATAAAATAATTAGTTCCACCAGAATACAGCTTATTTATTTGATGTATAATAGGCCTAAAAAAGGCCACGGTGCATATAATTTTTCATTACTCATTTACATTTAAAAAATATATTTGATTTTTTCACAGCTTCATGCATTCCATAGATTTCTTTAAGTTCTTATACTCAGAGCTCCTACTTCCATTTCTTAATTCTTAGTAGCAAGGCTGAAACTAGGGGGGCAAAGGGGGCACTTGCACCGGGTGGCAAATTTCGAGCTAATGTTTATCATTAGGTTAAGTTAAAAATAATTGTCTCTGCTTTTTGACCTTAGTTCAGTCAATAAAGCAATATTTATTTTAAAATAAATATTACCCGAATTACTGATATAAAACTTTATTGGTAAGGGGGAATGAAAGAAGGGAGGGCAAAATTAAGCTTGCCTCCCTGCCAAAAATCCTAGTTCCGCCCTGCTTAGTGATACCATTTTGTGTAAAATAAATTCATTCTATGAATTCTATTATATCAAGAAAACAACTAATATTTTAATCAAATACATTAGGGAGAAATGCTGTACCTAAGGACAGTTGGACCAATAGATATTTCATTTTAAAATTTGAGGACAGGAGGGAATGTAGGGTTTGATTCATAATGTATGTAAGCTGGTAATAGTTCATGGAAAGCTGGCTCTTAGAAGGCTCAATGGAAGTGAATATGACAAATTTATATATTTTCTGAAGGTTAAAGTAAAAAAAATGCATCTCATCTTTATTTGTTTTATTTTCTTCTAATGATTTTATAATTATTTGTCACAGTCCGTTTGACATCAAGGTTTCAAAGATTTATTTTTGATTTTTAAGTCATGGAAATAATAACCTTCCTATTGCTCTCTTTTAGAAAATAAAATGGTTTGTGTTGTACTTTCGGGCACTGTAAGATGATGTACCTAAGGACACAACTCGATTACCAATCAAATTTTTTAGCATTTTCTGTGAACTTTGCAGGCTTCAATTTGGGCTAATGAGTTAAATTAATTAATTTTATTTGTATTATAAGTTCAAATGTTAATTTCTGTTTATCAAGTTAATTTTTTTATTTTATTTGTAAACTTATATCTGAAACATTTATAAATCTTTGTATTTACAGCCTTTGAGGTTTTTATTCATGAAAACTGCACTTTTTATCTTATCCAGACTGCATCTACATCCAAATGCATACGTAGGCATATCAGGTTATTGTACCTAAGAACATCCAATCACATCTCCGAATTTTAAATTTTCAAAAATGCATTATTCAGAAATTTGAATTATACAAAAAAAAAAAGAATTTATTCCCTAAGGTATAGGGCATAACTTGAGCATTTTACTAGGAGAAAATATGTTTCCCAACGGCTGAGTAAATTAAAAGTATAAATTTTGTCCGCAGGTACAGCAGTCTCCGCTACCTATGTTGTTAAAATATTATTGTTGATTAGGTTGCAAGGCAGCATGGTGGAGATAAGGCAGGAAGACATGTAGTGTTCGCCTGGGCCAAATCACTGGGCGGAGAGTCAGCTGTGAAATTGCTTAACAAGTACAACCTACTGGCAGCCTGCCTGGAATATGCTTGCGATAGCAATCAGGTTAGTTGTATTAAATTACTTATAGCAAATGAAAACCAATATAGTTAATTTCTCATAATAATCCAGTTTATATCATGGCAGCATTTTGTCTTTTGGAAGAGGGTTGAATATTCTCGTACAAAGTTCAAGAATATGTTAAGCCTGTAATATCTTAATTTTCACATTTTTATTATATTTCCAACTCCTCTATCATCTTCAATACCAAAACCAATTTGATAAAAATAATATATATATTTTTTGTCCTGATATATTGCCCAACCTTGTCCAATTTCTCTGCTGCTTTGATCATTCATACGAGATTTTGTTTTTTAATTCATCTAGGAGATGTAAGAAAATTTACCGGAGAACAACATTTTATTTTCACAATTTTATAAACAAAATTCCAATTTTCACATATTGAGGTGTTGCAGTTAATTTTTTGTTACTAAATCTCACCAAAATCTCCTTTTTAATATTGTAGCAAACACTAATTTTAGCAGATATCTAATTAAAGTTTTGTAAATCAAGTAGGTTTATTTTTACTCTTTCTAAAAGCCTAGTTTTTAAAAAATATTGATGTACTGTAAAAATTCATTTTACTAGATTAATAGGTATTATTAATTTATGGAATGTTAACCAATGGAGTATTTTTGTAATGTATTGGTGATGGAATGACAATGGGAAAGGATGATGGTACAGTCAGAAAGAAGATTAAAACATAAAAATTATTTTTAGGCTCTCTCTTATTTTTTCAATGAAGTATTAAACCCTTCATAAATTCAAAAATGTTTTATTTTTGCATTCCTAACAACGTTCCAAGCCCAAGTTGGCTCATCATCAGGCTCCCAATCTAAGTTATTCCAGTCCTCATTATTAAAATAAATAATATATTCCAAAATTCCATTGGAATTTTTTCATCATTTCTGTTAATTAATATTTTTCACAATTACATTATTCGTTTATGATTCCTAAGCTTGGTTAATTAATTATTTCTTAGCTCCTCACTGACTGCTCATGACTGAACTGCTGTTCAGTGGTCTGCAGCACAGCACCCTTCTATATCTTTTTTGTGAAGACTAATTGTTAGACCTGTTTTATTGCTACCTTTCCTGAGATTTTAGTAATAGTTGAAAAGTTTTAACAGGTAAATGAGCACTATAAAAGTATCTCAAAATGCACTTTTAAATATCCTAATCCCCAAGTCTGTGGCAGTCCACACTTGGCTCAAGTTCTGGCTTATTGGTCTGCGCACTTTTACGGTTTGGGAACCATTGGTTTACTGTATCAAAAATTTGTCAACATATATCTTTAAACTGTATGGTGAGAAACTTTAGAGTTTTTAGCGCACCATTTTTTTTTCTTCTAAAAAACTATATCAGGAGCAATTACGAGGTTTTGAAAGCATACTGTTGATATTCCATTTTGCACATTATACATACTTGCGAATCATTTTTTATTTAACAATTATAATTTTTTTTTTTCAGTTTGATTTTGCTTTTGAGCTGGCTAAAGCAGGTAATAAATCCAAACTTCCGGAGATACACTATAAATACGCTCTTTACCTAGAAGCTAGGAATGAACTGGAAACTGCTGAAGAACATTTTGAAAGGAGTGGAAAGCTAAAAGATGCTGTGATGATGTAAATATCTTCTGTTCTTATTATATCTTATTAATCATGAAAAATTATAAACCTAAATTATAATAATGCAGATATCCTTGACCATTTATTATTATTGCGGTGCAACAAACCGGGTCTTGGCCTCCACCAACAAATTTTCATGCATTGGTTTGATGAAATTACAATAGCTTTTTTAAAGGTTACTTACTATACTTTGAATGTGTCAGGTACATGGACCACAAGAAATGGGATGATGCTGAGCGAGTAGCTGAGAAGGTGAATGAAGAAGGTTTGGTAGATGGTGTCCTTCAAGCTAGGGCAGTAGAAGAGTTCAACCTCCAGAACTATTCCAAGTTTGAAGCTCTCTGTTTGAGAGCAAGGCGTCCTGAAACCATTGTTAACATGTATAAAGTCAGTATTATTTGGGCTTTTAATTTATAATAAAAACGATTAGAGAAATAACCTTATCCATCTTAGGGGACAGAATGTACTTGCATATCTACTTAAACGCACTGGTGGGTCGTTAATGAAGTTTACGTCTATGAATATTGAAACTTGGTGTAGTAGTAGGGTACGTTCACTTTACTGTACGTTACAGCTCCTTGCTAGTATTTCTGTCACCATGCATATCAAAATACAGAATTTTCCTTGCAACTATAAGTGACAGATTCACGGCATCCGATTTTCTCGCTCCTTTTTTTTAACATATATATTTTAGGGGCCTCAGGTCTCATTTATTTGTGTCCTCCATCGCGACGCCAGCCGCACGCCATTGGAAGACGCGCCAGCAGGAGACCGCCCAGCGGGATTAAGCCCCACCTCACTAAAGCTTATCACTTCTAGAGGCTTTCCTCCCCTCACTTGCAATACAGCTGCCACAAGAGTCATTCAGAGGCGGTGAGACGAAGAGGACGTGGTGGCGAGGGGAAAAGGACGAATGGGTGAGCCATTTATTCAGATAAGCCGTTTTACATAATATGAGACCTGACCTAATATGTTAACCACGTTCACAAATATTTATCATAACATAAAAGCCATTCTTGTATGTATGGAATATGTATGTATGGAAACCCCATGATTTCCCGGGCATAATGCATGTACGGGTCTCTGCAGTATTGAAAATTTGGTTGTCTTACTCTCGAATCAGAGCGTCCCAACCCAGTTGGTAAGAGCTGGCATCAAAATTGAGTCCTGCCAGAAGCGAGGTGGGTTCACCGACGAGTGCATTTTTCAGATAGTGCATCTTAGTCAAGGGTGATAAATTACATAATTTATGTAACGATAAGTCCTACTATAAGTGTAAACATATAGTAAGTAAATTAATAGATTGTCCGAAGATTCTTTAAGTATCGTTCGGGTATGGTAGGCACCCGATTATAACACCAGTTTTCAGTATTCATATACACCAACTTCACTTAAAATCTACCAGTGTGTTTAAGTAGATATGCAAGTACATTTTATCCCTTAGGTCAAATAAGGTTACTTCCATAGTCGTTTTTTTTAAATTAATTTTTTTAATTTTATTTATAAAGTGTACATTACATTGTTTCATTTAATATAACAAAGCATACACTCAAATTATTATGTTTAAATAGGGTTATAAAACACTTGAGAGAGTGAAAAATATGTGCCAAGGACGATGATTTTTTTATTTCCTCAATAGTTACGAAAAGCAATAATTAATTTAATAATCCTTTTTCTTTTTTTCTTTATTGTTTTTAATGGAAATATTCCTGTCTATTTATATTTATGTAGTCATGCATCAACAGCAGATAATTACCTGAATCCACATTAAATATTATAGTTCACAGACTCGAATCAATTTTAACATATAGGTATTAGAGTATTTTTCTAATTTTTTCACAAAAAAGATAAATAACAAAAGGCTTTCTTTAATAAAACTTTTTGATTAAAATTATAACATTTAAACAATTTTCTTCTCTTATATTAATTTCTTCATTGGCAGGAAACAGGAATGTGGATGGATGCGTTAAGAGTATGTAAGGAATACCTGCCGTCTAAGCTGTCGTCTGTGCAGGCTGAATACGACCGAGCAGTTGGCTCTAAGGCATCCAGGGACGCAGGACTTCTCTTATCTGAGGCCAGACAATGGGAGGCTAGTGGTCAATATGCGACGGCTGTCAGTTGCTACCTCAAGGTTGTTAACTTTATTTATCATTAATTGTCTTTTATAAATTAATTAATAATCGCCTAATTTAAAGTAATAATTCAAAATCTGAAAATGCAATAAACAATTATTTTATGTTCATGTTTTTACTTTAATTTACTTATGTATGAAATATATAGTAAGAGAAAATATTGTGATTATAAAAAATTTTAAATCTGAGTTTTAAAGGAAATATTGTTTTAAGGTTTCCTAAGTCCAAAGCAAATCTCCAAAAATGATCTTTGCATTAATGTGTTTGTGAACAGCCTAGTTCAAAAACAAAAAGTTATACGATACTTAAATTATTACATATTTAAGTTATTTGTCTGGGATGTTACAACTATTTTTGTTAAAATCAGCCTAACTGAAGTACCGTTTTATATCATCGATTTTACACTTTTTTACACAAAAATGGCTCTAACGATTCATATGAAACTTGCTTAAAGTCTTCTCCTTAAAGCCCTTTAACTTTTCACATATACAGTACATACAAATACAGTCCCTGAAAAAATGCAGGAAAAAAGTTATAACGAAAAGAAATTTTAATTTGTGCATAACTCAAAAAGTATGCAACTTTAATAATTTGAAAGATAATTAAATTGCTTAAAAAAAATAATATTGAAACCCGACCAGTATTTACAAAGATACAACCTATTGGAATACAAGACCTTGGCGCCCAGCCCCTAGATGGAATACAGATTATGTCTGAAAGCAGATGGATGTGACTGAGCTCCCCAACCTCCTATTCCAACTCCAACTTCGTGTTTTTAATAATACGCTCTCTTTATCTCTGTTAGTAACTTCATCCTTATTATTATTATAATACACTTTTCAATAATTATTAAAATTGTGGTAAGTGAAAATTGGGTGATGCCCGCACCGCACCAGATTATTAAGTTTTGATATAAATTAATTAACCCAGTCTTTAGGGCTATTTACAATCTTGATTGTCTCCATGTTAATAGTATTACGTTTGATTGCAGGTTAACCCATCAAACTGCCCTGACCATAATACACTTGTCAAGTCTCTTGCCGAAGCTGCCAGGATCACAAATAACTATTTAGATGGAGAAGAAGCAATTGAGATTGTTAAAGTATTAGGTCAGTCAAACATTTCTGCACAATCTATAACTATATATAAACTCTGTTCGTTAACAGGAAAAAAAAACCTGTACCACTGCAACCCATGAAGGGTCTTGGGTTAGTAGTTCAGTAGAAGTAAGGACCATATTGTTTCTAGGCCAACGGTTGTGCAAGGAGGTGATTCGGCTGGTTTTTTCCCAATTAAGGTATTCATTTTATAAAGGCTGTGTGACCCCCAGAAGGGTCTGTCGACCCCTTAGGGTCAATCCACGGTTGATAACTATAATAATATGCCACAGCCAGTCGCGAAACCGGGACCACAAGCATAGTAGTATAGTGCCTTACTCACTGAGTTACCCCTCTCACCTTATTAATAGGAAACTTCCTTATAATGAATCCATCAAGATTTCCCAAAGAATTTTGATGAGATTAAAAATTAAATTATCAGGTGCAAATGAAAATTTTTCTAGGACATCAAGTTCAGGGGTTGAAATCTATAATTAAAAATAAATAAATAAAAATTAAATCCGTTCAAAATTTTTATTTGGCAATTTTATAATTTTATCAAGAGTAATTTTTATTTTGTGATCACAGCTAAAAAAAAAATCATATCTTGATCATTATTTCTGAGCAAAATCTTTTCAATTAATAATAGTGATCATTTGTGAGCAATATTTTTTTAAACCTTATCTTATCGTAATAAAATATAAATCTTAAATTATGTTTATTTTACTGTGAGGAACAAAATAATTCATTCAAAATTATTGATTCTGAACTAACCACTACATTCCCTTTTTTAAAATTTTATCAGAAACTGGTTCTGTAATTTCGGAGAACTGAAAACTGGTTCTGTAAATTTCGATAAGATAAAAGAAAACCAAACTTAAAGGTGAAATTCATTATCAACAACCAGAAACAAGTGGAAGTACCAAGTTTTAGCTTGCTATTTATTAATGCGAGATTGGAAGTAGAAAAAATAGTTTGAGATCTCAAAAAGACTCTACGGTACTTAGAGTGTTTCATGAGACCCGTGGTAGTCAGAGGGTTAAAAGTGAAATTTTATTCAGAGATATTTATATCTCTGTACCGAACTTCCTAGTGTTTATGTATATTCCTGTCAAACAACAATACTTATTTTTCTTTGATATTCAGGAGCCCGCCTCATAGAGGTGAAGCAGTACAACATTGCAGCCCAGTTGTATATTGGCGTTGACATGATCAAAGAAGCAATCGATACATTTATTGCCATAGAAGAATGGCAAAAGGCTTTAAAAGTTGCAAGGGAGCTTGAACCCAAGTAAGTGAACATTCATCAAATGTTTTCATGATACATTAGTGGTTTGTCTAAGATACATTTCCATCCAGATTAAATTTGGCCTGTACCTCATAAGGTATAAGTTCGGAATATTCTATAAGGGTATATGATTCTGATTTAGACGATAAAGTTTATATATTCTGATATAGGATTAGTCTAGATGTTTCAATTTGTTCTGAATTGAATTTTCTCGATTAATGTCTAACATGAAATGAATCATTTCCAGATTTCAGAACTATGTGGAGGAACGATACAAAGAATCATTGCGACTCGGAGGTCGAGCAGATCAACTTGCCGACGTAGACCTCATCAGTGGGTTGGACCTGCTTTGTGAGCAAGGCCAATGGCAGCGGGCGATAGACATGGCTTCTCAGCATGGTTCTTCGGTACTCAACAAGTATCTTGCGCTTTATGCCACCTACCTTATTAAGGTATTTAATTTTTTTATACAATCGAATAAAAAAAAACTTTATTGTTAAAAACTTAAGTTGTTTTAAAATTGTTCCATATAATCAAATGAATGTCATATTAGAATAATTTAAAAAATAAGAAGAAAATAAAATTTCCAAAATATTAAATTGGAAATAAACAGAATTTGATTATTATACATTCTGCTGCCAGAAAATTTCATAATTTTTTTTTAGCAATCATTGTCCTTTTTCTAAAAAAAATATGAAAATATCTTTTTGTGGACCATATAGTATATCAGGAAAAAGATGGTCTGGATGGTGGTCAAGAACAAAATAGTTAAAACTACTAACTATCAAGAATAAAATAAAATAGTTACAACTACAGTAAAATTTTATTATTATGCTCTCCTAGGGCCCAAAGAAAAAGAGCGCTATATCAGGAAAACGCTATAACCAGGAAATCATAAAAAACAACTAGAAGAATTTTGTTTTAATCTATTCAAACTGCAAATAATAAAAAATCTAAACATTTATATCTACATTTTTGATGTTCCTGGTTAAAGTAATCATCGATTTTTTTTTTTTTTTTCGATATAACAAAATATTTTTATAAACAGCATTTTCAGATTTATTTATTTGATCAAAGTTACGTTTTTCACTGTAGAAAATATGCGCGAATCGTCTGTAACGCGTTCAAATCACCTTTTGTTTCATTCAGTTGATTCCGTTCCATTCTCCCCTTCATGGTAAAACATGGACCATTAGACATGGTAAAATCTTTTTGATTTAAATTAGATTTGTTGAACTCTTTAATTAAATCAATGTTTTGTTTAATAGAAAAAGATTTTTGCGACGTTTTCTTGAATGTGAAATCAAAGTGACCGAGACAAAAATTGGAAAAACTAACAATCTTTCATTAACTCATGGAAACATCTCATCCATGCAAAAACTATCAATTAGACCATTGTTTATTACTGCTTTAATGTTTTTTTTCCAAATTGTATTCAATACTTCAATCATATTTACAAAACAAAACGTTGTATATGTAAAAAAAATTAATGAAAACTTCATTCGGAGCATTATAACCGGGAAATCGAATCATTATAACAAATACAATTTTATAGAAAAACCTTCATCTGGGACCGGGATTGAGAAAAAATAGTGTTATAGCTGGGAAATCATTATAAATGGGAGTGTCATAACGAAGTTTTACTGTATTTTATTTTATTCTTGATCACCATCTCCTTCCTTATAAAATAAAAATACAATAAGATTCAAATAAAATTGTCTGTGATATAGGGCAGCAAGACTGTGAGAGCACTCGAATTATACAATGAATACAAACCTGCTGCTCTGCCTCAGAATTATAACATTTACAGGAAAATAGCACTGGACACATTTTCAACACCCAGGTCCAAACAGTCATTTGAGCAGTGGGTGAAACTACGAGACATGTTTCTTTCATTGGTATGTTATTATTTAAAAAAAAAATTAAAAATCTTATCTAGAACTGATTTTTTTCATATCCTAATCGTGTTTCATTATGTGTTATTTAGAATGAGGCGATGACTTCAAGTGCAGACAGTGGCACCCAAATTCAGGCAGAATTCGAACAGATCATGCTGATTGGACATTATTATTCACTCAGGTTTTAGTATTATAAATTCTTTTTTTGGCATTTCCAATGAATGTGACATGATAGGCAAACAACTTATTATTATTCTTAAACTGAGGATTGGGAAACCATGACCCATGTTTTATCTTTTGTGTGTTAGCCCTCAGCTCGTCTAGAGTTCCCATAGGAGTCGTATACTTCTTAGGAAGCACATAAATTCCTCTGGGTTAGATCTAGTAATATCTTTAGGTTTTACTATTGCCTGTTTTAAATACTGCAATCTGTAGAAGGCAAGGGCATCCTCTAGGGATAGACTGCAAGTGGAATCTTCCATTAGTTTTATCTTTTTGAGATGATATTTTAGTGGGCAATGGCCCGTGAGGAGACCTGTTATTGTTATCAACTAATGCTTTGTCAGGTTTACGTATAATTTGGCCTTTTCCTCTGGTAAATTGATGTTTCATACCAGGTTTTGTGTACCAGTATGTTTTCTTCTTCATTATTTCCCAGGTTTCTATTTCTTCCCTGATGAAGCTAGTAGATATACTACAGTATGGTTCAGGGCCAATCAGCATATTTTCTGAGCCCTTCCTTGTTAGGACATCAGTTATCTTATTTCTTTTGTGTCCTGGAGTCCTCATTAGGATAAGTTTATTGCCCTTTGCTAACTTTAAGATATCGAGGCAATTCCAGACTAGCCATGACATAATTTTATCAGAATTTAAAGCCATTAATGTGGCCTGGCTGTTTGTCTCTTTAGATTTTCAAGAGCAGCTATTTCAATTGAATGTATATCAGTTTGGAAGACTGTTGGATATGATCCCATAGTAAATCCTTCTGTGATTTGGTCCAAAAACTCTTGCCCCTGCTTTTTCTTTCTTAACTCTTCAGTATACCGGACCAAGGCCGCATTTTCAAATTTGGATCCTCCTTCTTTCTATATTTTCTTTTCTGGAATAATTACTTGAAATTCTTAAAAAAGTCAAGTTTTCTGAGCTCTCTTTAAGGATTTTAAAATGTTCTAGATAGTCTCCTGCTTTATAGTTCCAGGTACACCATAGTCTGAGTGCACTAGTTAAAGCCTCTTTTTGTATCCAAATGGGCAATGGAGTTATGCTATCCATTACTGCAAACAACTTAAGGGAGAACCTTGTGGTTGTGGATGCAGCTTAGAGCGAGAGGTTACCCTCAAGGAGGAGAAAGTCTTCTCTCTCTACATAACTTGAGAAAGATACCTTGTCAAATATACCATCTTGAATTTTATTATTAACATTCTTTTAATCGAATGCACTAATTTGTAAGTTGATTTTTATTTCAATATCAAAAGGTTATTGTTAGGTTCATGCGCACTAAAAGATTCTCCCTTAAGTTATTTAGCTTTAAGCCTACACTCTGTAGGAAAACTTGTGTCTTTCTAAAAACTTTCTGATTTAGAATTAAAACTCAATTCTATGCCGTTACTTTAAGAAAATATCTGCTAGAACTTTTGACCGATTGTTGTCAAACTGACTAAATTATCTATATGTTTTTGTCTATATTAATTCTTAGGTACCTGACAGGATTTATTGAAAATGGGTTCATTAAAATAAATTACTAGTAATGAACTAATTTCCACAATGGATTATACCATTTTTTTATACTTCAATAAATTATCAATTTATAGAAATATTTGGTGAATTTGAGTGAGAACTTTAGTGGGAGTGTTTCATTCCTACATTTGTAAATTAAGATTTGTTTTCTGTTGACCCACATTGTTTGAAGTCATTAAAATAATAATACAGAATAACGCATGCAAGTTTTATAAAATATATTTATGGTCTGATGCTGAATCAAGAAATAACGCAGTCATGGATTTAACTTATCCTGACTTACTTCTGAACATAACTATTCCGAAACTAAAAAATGTATTGTCGGTTCCTGTTTAGTCTCAGAATGAATCAGTTCTGTTTTAATTTTGAGACTAATAGGTTATGGTGGACTATCTCTAGAACTAAGCTTGACTTGACCCAGCTTACAATCCTTAGTTTCAAATCAGTAGCCATTCAAACAATAAAATTAATTTTTATACTTTTCACTGTTGGTCCTAACCTATTTTTAATTTTTTCAGGTTTTTAACGAGTAGTACAAAAGGTCTGGAAATCATTACGGCAAAGATTTCGATTTCACTTCTCAGATATTCTGATTTGATCCCTGCAGACAAGGCATACTTTGAAGCAGGTGTAGATGCAAGGGTAACGTACATACATTACATTTTATGCATAGTCATAAAAATATATACAAGAGAAACCACTTGTTAAGGTTTTTAATATTTCAAAGAATTTTAAAATTTTCAAGGCCAGATTTAGGCAATAATAGGCTCCATGCATAAAAGCAAATCCACTGTTACAAAAAATTTGTTTCTGTATTTGACGACTAATGTAATATACCAAATATATATAACAATATATTTTATATTTCATATAACAATGCATGTATATCAAATATATATATACCAAGAATATCATAAATATATACCACATATATTATATGATAATAGTATTTAAATTAAAAAATAAATTATGGAGACATGGCGGATTCGCCTTTCTTCCATGGAGTGCATCTTGTTTTGACGATTTGTATGAACTTTTCTTTGAATAAAGGCATCGTTTTTTTGGAATATATAAAAATAAAAATAGTAATAAAAATAAACCATTTGTCTTAAATCTACATCAAACTTGGCGGAGTACATTTAAAATATATATATATATATATATATATATATATATATATATATATATATATATATATATAAATATATATCTTACATATTTTAGGAGATTGGATGGGCATCCGATGCTTTCGTGTTTTTGAACCACTGTTTAGACCTGTTAGAGGCTATTGAAGAACAAAGGAATACGGTAGACTACCAGGATTTCAGCAGAACTGACTTTCCAAAGGATGTACCAATACCAGCTGCACCGCATTTGTCTGAAGACGAAGTTGAAGATATTAAGCAGTGGGTGTTATCTGTATCTATGGATCAGCACATGGAAATGGTAACTAATTTCACAAATTACATTTTATTTTTTTTAAAGTTTCTTTAAGCATATTATAATTATTCAATTGGATTTTTGTATTTAAATCATTTCACAAACCATTATCTCAGATATATGGTTCGACTTTATTTCTGTGTTTAAATGTAAATACAGTATAGTTGCTATTTCAACTCATTTGGTAGATTTTCAACTTTATTTCAGGTCCTGGTCTAATTTTTCCAAGTTAGGAATAACAATAAATCTCAGATTATATAGCAATTAGAATATTAAATGGTACTTATCTAAATAAGATTTTTTTTAAAAATACTTTGATAGTTTTTTATTGAAATTTGTGTTTATTCATAGAAAGTTATTGGTTCGCATGAAATAACCACTCAGATATTTTTCAATGTAGCTATCATTTCATATAATGTAGGTAGGATCATTGGTTGATGAATGAGTGCACTGTATCTTATCAAAACAAAAACATTAATTAAGGAGAACCTGGGATTTTGTTTATCAGTATTTAAAAAAAAGAAATAAAACTATTACTTTTGTCTCTTCAAATATTTACAAAGTTGATTTTTATTGGTTTCGTATACTTAAATAATTTAACATCATATTCCTTTTTCTTCTTATTATTAGATCTTTTCAATTAACAATTACAATATATGTGATAATTTTTAGGCATTGCCAATGGACTCAAGAGGACTGTATGCCGCCAACTTGCAGGGAAGCCGACCATGCTTGGTGACTGGATACCCAGTCTTGGACCGCCAGCGACTGTCCTTTAGGCGTGAAGGGGCTATGGCCAGTAGCACTGACTGGGCCAAACTAACATCTGCACTTTCATCGCATCCATATTTCTCTCAGATTCTGGCCTTTCTGACATCCTGGGCTGGTCCTCCACCCGCATTTTCTTTTGTATAGGGTGTGCATCATGTCTGGTTCCCTAAAGGGCTTATTTGACCTCATATGGCCTTATTGTTATGCTGTGCACTCTTGGATGATGTTTATAGAAAATTATTTTTATAAATATTGGTTTAATTTAGAACTTATATGTTTGGGTGGTAGATGAGTTTAAAGTTAAAAAAATAATGAAAACGATCAGGGTCAGAGTTACTGGATTAAGTAAAATTTATTATTATTGCATATACAGAAAATATATTTTGACAACAAAGTAATTTACCATCTGCAAAGTATTTTTGCAATTAGAAAATCTAAGCCCATAAGTAAAATCTATGTATAACAAAATTAACTCTCTTTTACCGTCGTATATTTTCAAATTATATGTTAGAAATTAAATGATTGAGTGTTATGATTTCAAATGCTGAGTCAGAGAAAAACAAGGATTCAATTTTCGTTGATATCATATCTCTCCATAATTCACTGAAACTACTTTGATGAAGTGTATAACTATAAGAATGTAAACATTGCAGAAAAAAAAAAAAAAAAAAATGTACTTAGGAATATGTAGCTCTAGTGCCAGTACATGGTATCATTCTTGTGTGTGTGAAAAATATACAGCACCTTTCAGAAAAAATTATATGAGCTATGTGTTTTAAATAAACAGAAATTGACAGTTTATTATTTTAAAATTGCTTATTTACAAAATAATAAAACTAATATTGTATGAATGAAACATGTCAGGCTTTTATTTTTGTGAATTTCACCCGTTGTTCATTAATATTAATTGATTATGCAAAATCATTTTCTATTGAAATAATTGCCAAACCATTTAATTTTTCCTGATTCATAATTGATTGCACGTAATTTCTTTTAACGTAATTTAAAAAAAGGTCTCTCACTCTTAGCAGCTGAAACAGGTAGTCAGTAGAACTCTCAATGCAATTAGTATATTTGGGAAAAGTTCTTCTACATTGTTGTTATAAATTCAGTTCAAAATCACCTCTATCATACTAATGATATTAATTTTTGAGACAATTTTAGCTCTATTTCTATCTCTTCTGCTTGTGTCTTTATCAGTTATTGCATTTTCTAAGAATTTACATTTTTCGTTTAATACTTTGTTTATCATTTCATTATATTCTTTGATAATAATAAATAAATAATTAAACAAATTTATATTCTTTAATAAATAAATTTATATTCTTTGATATGGTATACAAATTCAAACAGCTTCAGAACACCACCGAATAATTCAAAACACTTTTTCATTGAAATTATTGCCGTTAAATATCTAAAAATTTTGTTTTAAATTTCTTTGTTGTATCAACAGGTTCAGAACGACCATCGAACCACAAATTGTCAAAATATGCACTGCAGAAAAGCAATTTCTCTATCTAAATTAATCATTCATTTTTAATATAATAATTCACCATTTATTTTTTAGGTGCCCTTTTAATTACAGTACCTGTGTGCTTGGCGCTTTGTGCAAACGCCATGCGCCAGCTCTGTGTAGCTTATTTTAAATCTTGCTACCTCAAATGTCTCAATGTATTAATTTGTAGTTTCAATGTTACTGAAAATTTGTTTAATTATTTATTTTAAAGTATTGATTAAGTTTAATAATATTAGCTCTTGACCAAAAGTCTTCATCAATAATTGTTGCATGTTGCCCAATCGCTATTCCAAATATTTCAATATTAGTTGATAAGAAAAAGCACTATTTTTTCCACCATTCCGCTTCTAATCCTGGGGATTTAACTGCTTAAATATTGTTTCAATAAATCTATTTCAATATAATTTTTCTTTTTATAAGTAACTGGCATCTTATATTAATATTAAGACTCGTTTTATGTACTGTGGGCCATAAATCAGAACTGTTAAGTTTTAGCCAAATATTTTTTATAAAATAATTAAATTGTGTTCAAATTATATTGAAGATAATTAAAATAAAACATCAAATTTACACTAACAGCTTTACTTTTTATCAACTATTTCTCTTTGAACTATCGGAATAACATATTTTTCCTATTTACAACTTTTTATTGGAAATATTAGAATCTGCCACTTGTTGGCAATAGATAATAGTGTTAACTAGTTTTAATAATTTAAAATACACTTCCAAGACAGTGTTTTACTTCTAGATTATAATAAGGACTTAGTAATCTTTGTTGCACAATGGCAATTTAGTTCTTCATTCATTAATGTTTAAAACATCAAAATTAATGACACGAAAATAGTAGCTGTATGAAGTAAAATATTGCAATTTTGTATGGCACAGCAATTATTATATACTTCACTCTTACATTGTTGTATTACATCAGAGTTTAATATGATAATGTAGGCCAATTCATTTACCATAAACTGTCATATAGAAACGAAAAGTTATTTAATAAATTTTAATTAAGAATATAAATAGCATTACGTTTTGACAATGTTTCTTACAGTGGCTATGCCAAATATTAGGCTCATTCACTTGTTCCACAACCAGTTAGCGCTACTAATCCTTAGTTACACCAACATACCTAATATTTGTGATGCCTATTGTCTTTTATTGTCAGACTTTTAGTGATAACTCAGGTATATTTGTCTTACATGAACTGGCAAGTTGTTAAAGCCTCATTCTTATAGCCACCAAAGACCTGTAGAGTTTAATTTTTTTCTAAGCTGAAATATTTATAAAAATAAAAAGAGACTATTCAGAAATCTAAGTTTACTTATTTGTTCTTCCACCAGATTATGCTGCAAGTGTTTCCTTATGGTGTTTCAGGTGATTAAGAACTGTGATGAGAATTTTTTTTTTTTTTTAAATAACCTTTTACTTTATTTACAACTTATTTAACAATAATGTGAAGCAGAGGGTAAGTCCTCCTTGGAAACCATCAGAAAAGTTAATTACCTGTCAACATAGATAAGAATTGGTAAAGAATCACCAAATCAGATAAGCAATTCAATCAAATAAGTTTGGGCCAGCTTGAAATAGAAAGCATGACTCGCAGGAAATAAAATTAAAGTGTAATGAGGAGTGAACTTGACTTCCGAAGACCTGGATACTGTGTGTTCTTTAAGATGGTGTGTGAAGGATAGAGGAAAGTGAAGGATGAGAAAGGGGGTTACCGAAGAGAACCAGCCTTCATGAATCACTAAGCTTTAGGAAGTACAGGCGAAGGGAACCAGCTATCGGACCCAGTGGAAAACTGAGTGACGGGAAAAAGCCGTCGAACATCGGGGGTAACAAGGTTAAGCCCCTTAGTCTTGTAGAATCAGGAATTTAGGAGAGATAGAGGATGTCAAAAGAAACTCCAGCATTGTTACAAATAATAGTCAAAAATAACTGGAGGAATCTCAGAGAGAGAACTTCTGACATCCCGAGGACAGCCCCAGGAAGGCTGAGAGAGAACTTGACAATAGCCAGTCTCGACCTGAGTATTATAAGTTCATCGCAAACACCGGCGTCGAGAGGCTTCTTAACAGTGCATTAATTTTAGATCCCTCCAGAAAATTTCTGACTATGAAGCTTTATTGATGATATATACAATTTTATAACATGATATATAGCAACAATACAATGGTTTTTCACAATAACAACATATTTACACTAAAAAAGTTTATCCTAGTATGAACGCGGAGGCTAGACCAGCTTTGTCCTTATCAACCACAAGACTAGCTGTCTCGTAAAAGTTGGTGCAGTTGCTATCCGGGGCAATGCTGCAGCAGTTATAAAACAAATATGGCATTAGAACCAATTAGTTGAATAAAATGTCAAAACTTGAATAAAATATTTAGACCTTTTTACTGCAACCTCTAAGGCAGTGGTTCACAATTTTAAGTCTCCGGGCTATTAAGCCAGAAATTGAACCATATGCAGACCACCCTCTCTCCGACTTGAGGATTAGGATGCTTAAAGGTGCATTTTTGGGCACTTTTATAGTGCATTTACCTGTTAATACTTTTCAGCTAACACTCAAACCTCAGGAAAGGTAAAAAAGTAAAGAGTTCTAACAAGTCCTCACAAAAAATATTGGAAGGTGCTGCTATACCACCGCTGTTGGGAATCACTGCACTAAGGATATGAAGAGCTAAAAAAAAACATAATTTGTTTATTGGATTTAACAACTTTATGTGCTTCAACTATAGCAATTTATAAATAAACTTTTTAATTGAAACAATAAGGATATATCACAATCAGCAACTGATATTGGATTTATAAACACCCACTGTTATTTTCATACATGAACTAAATGTTATATAACCAACTACATGAATATCCAAGTAAATATCTCATATGTCAAGAATTAATATATGCTGCAGAGTTGAATAATGGACCATCAGTAGTCATATTTAATTTAAAAGCAATACTACTCCCTCTATTTCACATTTTTAATGGATATTCATAGGATTTCAGTATTTGCTGTCAATTATAAAATATTAATAAAGAGAATAAATAAAATAATCCTTCCGGGGTCGAGGCCTTAAGATAATGGTTGAACGAATTTTCAGTCTTACAGAACTCTCTGGAGGTAATGTAATACAGACAGAATAGTATACAGGCAGAACTGTTCTCTAGTCACTAGATTTTTTGTTTTTATGGCTCTCAAATTTTCCTTTTAGGGTTTGATGCAGCCAGGAAGCTTTTATCAAACCATAGTTTCCATCCTGATAAAACCTACTCATTTTTTGTTAAGAGAAAATATAATGTACTAGGCAATGATTTGAACCAGGTTCTTTCAATATAGGAAGCTAGATATTCTAACCACTTACTCGCGTGAAGAAACAAAATCTTAATTAGCACCACTATGCTAAGATCAAATATGTTTTCAATTTAATATGTAGCAAACCTCTACCTATAATACAGGGACTTGATAAGTCAAATCATAACACAATATATAAATAACACTTATTAAATAACGTAAATTAAAACGTCAGGAATAATAAGTATCAAAACAGTTAGAAATGTACACCCTCCCTCCACTAACAACCTCAGTATGCTCCCCACTTGTCTGCATTTTCAGTCAGTATCAGTGCTTGGCCAGTTAGTGTTGTTTGGAATTCTAGACTGTAAGTATTATAAATCGTGTTATGGAAATTTCCTTTAATATTTTTAATTGTTGCATTAAAAATTGCATTTATTACATTACAAATACAATTATTTGATATTATAAAACTTCTTAAACATTTTATTTATTTCATCTTTGTTTTGATGTTTTAAATCATAGAACTTAAACCAGAAAGTTACCGGATTCATTTAAGCACAATAAATTATATTTCATTGTTTTTCTTTATGCTTAAAGATAAATTATGATCGTAAAAATCATAATCTTCTCAATGCCTTCAATATCTTGTTAGAAAAATGTTCTACGATTATTTTTTTTTTAAATGCCAGTTCACATTTTATTTGTGAATTTAAACATTTAGGAGATTTTTTGTTTACATCCTTACTGATTCGATCTAGAAAAAGAAAAAAAAATAGTTTTTGTTCAGTTGGTGTTTTCTTATTGTCAATGGCGTGAACTATATCTTTAAGATTTATAACAATTAGATTTTGAAATATTTAAAAAAATGACTATAGTATTATGATCAGTGTTAATGACTGTTTCAAATGCTGAAGTCTGTGCACTTTTTGCTTTAGGTAAGGATTATCATGTTTTATATCTTATATACTCAAAATTCAAGTTTATTTTTCATTGTATTAAGAATTGATATTTTACATTAGCGGATCCGTCCATGGTATAGCTAAGATCGTCCATAGTTTGAAATGGATAAGTAATTTCATAATAATGTATATTTAATCAATTTGAACAATCATCAAATCAAAGTATTTAACTTTGATGGTATAAATAAAGTAATTTTTTTCAAAATTATTGAATCATCTTATTAAATTCCTTAAAGATAAACAGTTTATATAAACACATTTTCGATAGTATCTTGAATGGAATATAATGCATATTAAGAAAAAACTTGATGTTTTAAATATTTATGTTTCAAACTCAAATATTATTTTGTCTGTTGAATATTATTAGTTTTTATGTAGAATATTATTATAGAGTTTCTATTTTCATATTGATTTAACCAATCTATTATTTTCCTACGTTAGATTACCAAATATTAATATAAAACAGTTATAATCTTTAAATCTGATTAGAATAACAATAGTGCTCGGTCAAAATATTCTTCGAAATTATTATTGCTCAAAATTGAAAACTCAAATCTAGTAAGAAACCGGTAATTTGGAGCAGTTACAAGCCTGTCACCGGAGCAATTTGAGCTGTGACTGGATGGATTTCTGTTGACTACCAAATGAGATATAGTGGACTACAGGTCCGGATTCACGAATAGGCCCCGGGCCTAGGTGTGCAGAATGCCAGAGAGCACATAGTAAAAACATATTATTATGCCGTAAAATTAAAATTGTCATCATAAAGATTATTTTCTTGAGGATCCTTACAGGACCACCGAGTATGTGATGGTATGAAGAGGGAAGCAAAAATTCTTGAGCTTAGGAGCGTCCTAACTTTAAATAAGATTCTGGTGGATTATGGTTTTTCATGCCTGGTTGGCTTATATCAGAGTGGTTCGATTACACTTGTTGGGCGCCAAATTTATTAAAATTGGCCTAATTATAATATTTATATTGTTATTAAATAAAATGAGTTATAATAAAAAATAACTAAATACAAAAAACTTATTGATTTTATAAAATAATAGATGAAATTGTTCAATCGAGGTTAAGTTTTATTTCGTGGCGGACACCCCGAATATATTTTCGAAATTCTCACTATGGCCAGAAAAGTTTGGTAAACTGTAGGATAACCCGCCCTTCCTGAAGCACATATGGGTGCAATTGTCAAATAAATAAAGTATTCAAACATAATGTCTTTGAGTCAATCTAATTTTAAATAACTAACACTAAAATCATAGTCCTGTTTCATAATAAAGTACTACAGTACAAGTACAAGTGATAAAAGTAGTAGTGGAAATGTTGTTTTTAGAGGTTACAGGTTACTTATCATCATTATACAATAATAATTGTATTAAATTATTTTATTATTTACTTTTTTTTAAATAAAACTATTTTAAATGTTATTGTATTTCAACATTTCACAGTGTGTCATAAGTGTGGTAAATCACTTGCACTTATACTTACGTACTTTATTATGAAATAGGTTTTGCGTGGCACAATTTTAGTTAAGATATTTTGCTTTATATGATCTTCATAATTGTTGTTCCAGTGAAATCAGTCGTATATGATCAGAATCATGTTCTTAATCCAACATAATTTCAACTTCTGAAAAATAAGAAATAATTTTGATTATCCCACGTAATAGAAAAATATTTTGTAAAAATACCTAAGGATCATGATAATTATTCTGAAATATATATTGCCTAAATACTGTTATAAAACTGTTGACTTCTATTCGACGGTGTGATCTAATTAAAGCAGTAATAATTATAATAATCTCAACGAATACAAATTTTTAATTGCCGCCACATATGCAAACTCCCATAAATAAGAAGAAAAATATACACACTTTATGGTGTCAGGTTATAACCGACGACATATGGTTGACTGCTTAATGCGTAAGCGTCCAGTTTTGAGTTTAATGACATATTGTACCCACCAACCCATTGGTAAATTATAGTAGACGAGTTCATGTTTGCTTTTAGTTCACTTAAAATTTATTCTTGATTAGTGGTTCCAAGGAGGGTCTAGTTAAATCCTAGCTTGAATTGGTTATAAACACGCGTAATAATATTAGATGTCATACTTTCTTTTATCCGTTAGTAAATATTAATTATTGAAGAAACATCGAATAGTCTAAAGTAGACCATTGGCTGAAAGAATACTAGCGCTTTTATATTGCTTCTATATTAAATAACATTGTTTACATAACCAGGTAATTTTGTTTCAGAAATAATGAGATAACACGAATTGGTTATTATTTGACCAATGTTATCTCTAGTAAATAAAAATGAAATTGTGTGATAAGTTGCGTAATATACATTGTTTATCATCGAATTGGAGAAAAAAAAGCTTCATTACGAACTTGAGTATACGAGATTGCTTTATTTTTATGGGGTTTAATGCCATTAAGCACTTCGACCATGGTTGCAAAGGTTGGATCCAGAGGCTGTTGGATTACTCCGGTTAGAGTGACTTAAAAAAAAATTAATCTGATGGGAAAAATAACCTGCTCGGCTTAAATTCGAGGATGCACAGGTGCTGTTTCTCTGTGGCATGGTAATAAATGAATGAATGAAAAAAATATCTTTATTCCGGGACATTCAGTCCCACAAGAATGACAGAAGACTTAGGCAGTCTGGTTTCACAAAGGTAAATCAATTATACTGCTGACTAAAAGTCAAATAATAACTACATAAAATATATATATATAAAAATGTAAACATTGAATATAAATACATATGTACATATTTGCTCAAACTTGCATAGTTATCTTTTCTTTACATGCACGCGGAAGATCAATCATTGAGGAGGTGGAGAAATTAATGGTGTTTAAATTAGAGTGGCAGCTTTACGAATGGAGATGGATAGAGAATTTCAATACAAGGTAGCACAAATGATAAAGGATTTTTCAAAGGAAGCAATTCTATGGGAGAGGATTTACAAATCATTTGGTTGAGATCTTGTATTTAAGAGATGAATGGAAGAACGCAGGGTGAGGAGATCAAGAATATAGGAAAGTGCACTGGATTTTCAGGATTGTAATAAGAAGGCACCAAGAAGGTATTTTCGTCGGAAATTAGGATAAAGCTACATTATTCATTATTATTAAGTATTCTCATCTCTCTGACGAGAGATTTGAGAGTCAGGGAAGACCGAAAATTAATCTTATGAAACAATTCATTAATTTTTTTAGTCTCATCTAGTGCTCACCAGACAGTTTTCCATACATTAAGCCTCCGTATTCAATTGGGAGAAGAATGAGGTAGAAAGAAGATGACGGGTATTTTGAGGAAATGAATCACGGAATCTTAGGAGCTGTGTGAGTATTGATATGGATTTTCTGTTAGTCTGGAAAATATGGTTACGCCATTGATTCAATTTTCGGTTAACAATATTGGATATAATCTCTACTTTGCAGTATGACTACGAAGGTTACTAACGATTACCTCCGAAAGTTCTGCACTCATTTAAAGTATCGATACAAAATGATAATGTTGTTAAATACGTCGTCCTTCTGATATATTTCTATACTTCAGTTTATTTATATTGCACATGTACGGTTAAGGTTTTGGATAGCGAAACATTTTAATGATTGTTGTTAGTATTTCATAGTCTCAAACTATTCTACGTAACGTAGACTAGAGAATTTTTGAAATATTTGCCCTGTTAAATATTCCGCTTCCCAGTTACGACCTTGTACCACTAAGGAAGATAATTTCAGATCCACAATTTGATAAGAGAGATAATATAGATTATTTTGACTGAGTTTTCTTAGCGTTGGTTGCATCATTAAATATTTTAGAATTGTTAATCGACACGACATTATGACATAATAAACAATAATCGAATCATGATAATTCGTTATGAAGAGTGCATGGAAGAAAGGGGGAGAGTCACCCGTAATGCGTTTCGAGAAAAGTTTAGAGTACCGCCTTTCTTCAATCTATTCTTCAAACGCTTCTAACAAATGGACCACCCACATTTCTGGCTGTTTCCTTTTCCCATCTTATTCTATTAAACGATATGAACCCCTCTCCCCTCTATAATTTGAAAACCTAAAAGGTTGAGAATTTTGAGATTTGAAAACCTACTTCAAACTACGAAAATTATGATAAAACATTTTACTCAAATTTAAAATCAATACAAATATCTTTTAAGTTAAGAAATTCGGATTTTATCGATACAATGCTATGTTTGAATCACAGAATACGTAAAGAGAGTAGAAGCGGCATGCGGTAGTGTAGCTAAGATTTCGTTTCGGAGGCAGGGGGGGGGGGGCAAGGGAGGGAGAGGGATAGGGAGGGTCCATTTAAGGATCTACCTAAAAGAGAGGTCCTCTCTCTATATAATATTTTCTGTGCCTAAGTATATTATTTTTATATAATACTTAATTAGTTTTAAACAATTTTTGTTTACAGATAAGAGCAAGTACTTTTTAAGTATTTTGTAATTTCGGGGGAAGAGAAGGGGGGTCCGAACCCCCTGGACTGTGGCTACGCCATTGGCGGCTTCCAAGGCGGATAGGCTAAGGGGCCCATGCTCCATAGCGCTCGGTTCATTAGGAAATATTGTTGGATAACTACAGATTCGAATTCAATTCTCTAAAAAACATGAGAAACGATAATTATACCGAATACTGAATGTTTTGCAATTCGAAATTACCATTGTTACAGTTATAGAGTAGGGGCCTCTAGAGTGGGCGCTGGTACCACCAGTTTTCCATGACTTGCCGCTTCTACTCTCTTTACATATTCTGTGGTGTCAATAGAAAAAAAAAATATTGTTAAGTTTCAACATTCGTTACAGGCGCCTAAGTTAAAAGTTCATACCACACAATATATCCCGCTATGATTTAATAACTAGCTATGATCTATCGAAGCCTGTATTAACATTAAAACATTAAAATTGACTATTTTTGGCATAAGGACATTTGAAGGACCTCTATCCTCTCCATAGCTATCTAATTTTTGAACGGAGTGTCACAATATATGTTTATAAAGGTTATTCGTTCCTCCACATTCACCGGTAATCATTTTTATGAATCGTGTTTATAACAAAAATCAATAATTATATTTATTGTTCTAGTAATCATTGAACATTGAGCAAGCTTTAAATGGGTCTGTAATTACTAAAATATGGAAACCGGGAGCATCGCTTAATGATGCTGTTCTCAATATGCAAATTCAAGAAGGTTGTATAACTGTGTTAATAAGTCTGTTAACAGAAAATGCTAGTTATATCCTCCGTCAAGGACACTCATATTCCAACCTTAAACTTCTCATTCTATATTTTGTATTATTCATTAATGTAAATATGTGCTTATATCAGATAATTTTACTTTGTTAATTTTTGTATTGCTTCTACTTTCGGTTTGAAATGTCCAGTATTTAATGTCAAGAAATTTGACATCTCGTTTAACAATGACATAATCGTGTAATGTTTTTATAATAGATTGGGGATCATGAGCTTTTTTTTATATAAATGTTGAAGTCTACATTCTGTTCCTAACCTTCATATTTAGAATACTACAATATTCATTCATATTTATTATTGGAATCGATTCAATTATTCATATCGTCGAGTTACACCCCAAACAATTCCATTAGGCGTATCATGCTTAAATCTTTTGGAAAAATAGAAAAAAGATATTACTTCCCGATTTTTACTACTTCTCAGTAGGTACCAATTGTGGGGTGCCACTAAAATATTGGTAAGGATAGTTGATACAGCTGAAAGATCGAAATTAAAAAAAATTATAGGTTATAAAAACTAACATGAAACAGTAACATAAATAACTAAAACTATAAAATATAACAGAAATTCAGTAAGATAAAAATTATTTTTACTTTCATTTACCTATATATAAAATATATATATTTTACTTACCTAAAAGTAAAATATATATATTGCGATCGAAAAAAAATTTGTATCCAAGTTTTCAATAGAAATACACGTTTTAAGGTCCTCTGAGTAGAAATGGTCTATGTGTCTATAAGTGAACAGCCTAGCTTAAAAAAATAAAAGTTGTAGAAACTTAAATGCCTTTAATCTTTTGATTTTATTTATTTGATATAAATAACCGTCTTAATCGTCTTTGCTGGTAGTTTTAAAAATGGATAAATACAAACTATGACAGAATTTTATAAATAACTAAAGGTGAAAACAGGAGAAATAAGTTATAATATGGTAAAAAAAAAAAAAAACTATTTTTATCATTTTTGTGACCTTCAATCATGAAATTCTGATTAGAAGCGAGTAATTGTTTTTAGTGATGTTTTAACTCTGGATATTTTCATTATCTATGTTTTTCTTTTTTTTTTGTCTGTACAATTATCTTTTTTAACTAGAAGAACCTTTTTTTTTTTTCGTTGCTTATACATATATTGTAAATATTAATTGACCTTTATTCATATAGTCTTTGCCCAGACATGTTTTCTGTTTTCTTCTTAAAAGACCCAGTCCCAGAATAAAGTTTATTTTTCCATTCTGTTCTATTATAACTTAATAACAAAGAAAAGAAGAATCACAGTGGTGAAGGACAGTGGTTATTTCGGACACCACCCATTCTCTTACACATGTGATAATTAAAAATTAAGTAAAGAAATATAAAGCTTTTAATAAGATTAATTAATTTATTCCTTTGACGTATCTGAATATTTATTATTTGAATGAAACGCTATTACAAACATTCCTAGAAGTAACAAACCCAATATCGCCTAACTAATTCCTTGAAACACCTTACAAATTACATTAGTTAAATATAAATTCCTTTATACGTGTTTGTTGGTTTAAGGTGATTTATTTTTTAAATTCCTGTATTTTAATTTTAAATGCAACAGATAAATTCTATTGCTATAATTCAACTAATACGATATGGAAAAATAAACCAAACTTTTTTCTTTTCAATGAAAGCTTTTTAATTTCAAAAATTCTCTAACATCAAAATAAAATAATACACAAATTCAAATTCATCTGACAACATAATTCCAATCATTGTTATTTTTCCGGCAACGTATAACTCGTAATTATAAATTTTGATTACTTTGCACATCACATTGAAATATCATAATAATTAACCACAAATTAGTAAATTATAAGCAACAAGAAAACTGAAATTCTTTCTCGATCTTATACGCCTATTCGTTGAAAATGGAATATTTTGTTAATGACCGATGTAAACAGTGGGCATCAAAATGTTATTAACATTTTGATACTAACATTTCGGTGTTAATGCACCATGAAAGCGGACACTTCTACACGGACTATAAAAATTATATAGTACAAAATGTAGGGAATTTAATCTTCTTTAATTTAGTATAGGCTTATGTTGCTAAAAAAAAAAAAGGATAGTTTTCATTCAATTTGAGAAAAAACGAATAAATATAATTTTTTTAGCGTTTTTCCATTTTTTAAAAATATTTCTGGGAAATGTTTGAGGTGAATAAGTTGAAATACGTAATCAGCATCCCAAATAACGTTAATGTGCAAATTTTCAGAACAAGCAAAAATATTAACAAAAGATATATATATATATATATATATATATATATATATATATATATATATATATATATATATATATATAGCTGAACCAGTCCGTCCATATATATCTAAATCGTTTTTTGAAAAAGGCTTAAGCACAAAAAATTGAAAATTCAGGTTTCAATTTATTATGGAATTTTTCCATTATCTCTATTTATTACCGCTCATGATATATCGAAATGTGGTCTAAAAATCGACAATTGAAGAAATAAGCACCAAATACTGACGGCTCTCTGTCGTAACTCGAGCCTTTATTAGTGCTTGAAAAGTTAACAATATATTGTATTTATGAACGTTTTGCCTCCTTAATAAACTTCAACTGAACACAATAAAGAATAATAATAAAAAAATTATATTTTGTCATTTGAGGAAAAAACTTTTTTTGTGTTGCCTGTAAAGTTTTTAAAAACACGATGTCGATATGTAAGAATTGAAATAAATACATCGTTGAATATGTTATTGTATCTGATGCCCTACCATTCCGATATAGGTAAAACGAGACCTTTATTCGCGAATAAATTAAAATGCTAAATATAATAATAGAATTATTTTATGCACATGGGGACTTTTGTTCAGAATGACAAATTTTAACTCCCTCGCGAGATTTCAGAGTATTTGATTGAAACCAGTTTTAAATTGAAATACTGCAGGGTCCTTTCCGAAAATAAGAGCGTGGTTATAGATAGGTATCTCCAGGAAGGGTCTGCCCTCCATAGTACCTCTACCCTTGAGAATTAGTGAAAAAGAAATACTGAGAATACAAAATAAATAAAGATAAACAAATAAATATCTAACATATAAAGTCGTTAAAGGTAATGTAGAATGACGGAAAACGCATAAACTAAAGTGATTGTTGTAGCTAATAATTTCTACTTTTATTTACTGAAAAATAAATTTTTTCATGCAAACTAAATGGAAAATTTATTTTCACCTTGATAAGCCACAGAATTGTCGTGTGGCAATTGTTAAAAAAACCTATTTTATTGTACTTTTGTGAGAGGCTTGAAGAAGTGCATACTGCTAACATTTTTAAGTAGTTGTTATGTGATTATTTAAAATAATAAATTATTTAAAAAAATGAAAATACATCATACCTTTAAAATTATTTTTTTTTAAATGAATACTTATTATAGGGTGGTAACTGAAAGTTGTTTGATACGCGCACCGCACCAGATTTTTATTAATATTAATGTAATGAATTTTCCAATTTAATTAAAAAATCAAGAATTTTTTTTTAACAAGAAGTATTTTATTTAATTATAAATTAAAGTACAATCTTAATAGAATATTCATATTTTTAAAGAAAATTCACTCAAATAACTACATTAAGAGATTGAGATTATGAATGAATTCCCCGAATCGCATCCCAGACAAAATAATTATCTTACAAGTTTTACACGTCTCAGAAATACATTTCGCTTACTCCATTCAACAACGTCATATCTCAAAAAACGTGTTTTGTAAGCTTAGAAGTAGAATAAAATTTATTAAAAGTAAATATCAAGCTACCTGTTGAAACTTTTTATTTTCTATGCTCCATATTTGTTTAGATAAGACCTGACTTTTTTTTTCTGTTTCAAGAAGAATAAGTATAAAATGTTTATACTTGTTATAAGAAATAATTAATAATGCAAAAACGACACTTCTGGACTCTTCTCTCTTCTTTTAATTGCGCAACTGATTCCTGAAGCTATCCTTGTCCTGCTCAATCTCCAAGTCCCATTTGTTTCGGACCTTTGCCTGGGTAACTCTTATTCGTAGTTTCTTGATATCTTCTAGGGCCTTATCTCTTCAGCTGCTCTTTGTCCGTTCTCTAGGCCTAACTCTATCAGGACAGCTTTCGTACACTCTAATTGCGATACTTTCTTCATCCATTCTAAGCAAGTGACCCAGCCACTTCAGGCTCTGTACAAAGAAGAGATGGTCATATCGCCATAAAGTTCGTATGATTCTTCTTCACCATTCCCCGTTTTCCTCGACTGGCCCTAGAATGCACCTGAGGATGCGTCTTTCAAACCTTTCCATCAACGGTGAATCGTTTTTGTTTGCCGTCCAAGACTCAGGTTTTGTACAGTACAATGTTTGATTTACGGCTAACCATTTTACTTTTAAATAAACTGGCAATGGCATGATGTATGATTTCTAGTCAGAATTCTTCTTCTGATTTCCTCCTTTCGTTCTATCATTGATGACTGGGCCAAGGTACTGGAAGCTGTGTACGAGCTCAAAAATATGCATGTTGGCGTACTCGCTTCTCTCTTCTTAGTATCAAGAATTTAATTTTCATTTATTTTTAATCCTACCCTGCCTGCTTCCATCTCAAGCCTTTGCAGACTGTCCCTAATGCTGGGTAGTGACCTTCAAATTACAACGACATCATCCGCATAGGGAAGTATTTGGGCCATCCGATTAAAGATATTTCCGTCTCCAACTAAGCTCCTGGTCTCTAGCGATAAATATTAACTAACGGATATGACAATTTAACAGGAATATACTCATGCTACTCTTTCAGTACTTTCTGAAAACAACCAAAACCAACAGTCGCCTATTTTTGAGACATGAAAAGAGAGCGATTTATCAACTGATATACAATCAAAAAATAATCAAAACAAAAAATTCAATTTTTCGCATTCATAAGTTTAAAATGAGACCGACCATATAGGCCAGTGAAATTAGAATAAAAATTATAAACGTTACAACATATTCATTTAAAACAATTAATTAGCATATGGTTTTTCTCACCATTCTCATCTATGTACTATTCTTATTTCAGGCAATTTGTTTTCAACCTGGTTAAATATTTCTCTTTTTTCCTGTTTTAGTTCATTATCAAATTTTTTCATAGTTTATATTTATCCATTTTTTATTATTAATGACCATGGGGACGGTTCAAACCAACAAAATCAAAGGTACATTAGAGGAAGAAATTTTAAAAATTTCGGCATTTAAGGTCTGTCAGACTATTTCAATAGGAATAAGACCTGGCTGATATTAAAGACCATTCAATTTTCCTTTGATCAAATCAAAGGAAAATAGAATGGTGTTTAATATCACGAGTTTAATCAAAATCGTCAGAGCCGTTTTCGATAAAATTTTAAACAAGTCTGAAATCAATCATATTCAGTGGCACTTTCAGTAAATCTAATACGCTTTATTTGTGCTAATACTAGTCCGATTTAAATAATTTGTTTTTTGTTGATAGAGAATTTAAAAGTTTTTAAGAGTTAAGAGAGTTTAAAATTTTTTAAAGAAATTTATTGGACCTTTCATATGATTCTATTCACAATTTACCATATTCATATAAAATATTCTTTTCATCATAACTTTTTTCCCTGCACTTTCTCGTTGATATACTAAAAATGAAAAATAAAAGGGCTTGAAGGTAAAGACTTTACTTAGGCAAGTTTTTTAAAAATCGTTAGAGCCGCTTTCGAGGAAAGTGTAAACAAGTTTAAAATCGATGATATTAAGTGGCACTTCCGGTTATTCGAATGTGACGAAAAATTTGCTGTAACATCCCAGGCATATATCTACCTTAAATACGCAATTTCAGTTTTTCAGCTAGGCTGTTCACCTATATACACAGACACCATTTTGCGAAAGTTGGATTCCTTGGAGGACCTTAAAACGTGTATTTCCGTTGAAAACTGGAATTCGAAATTTTTCACTATCGCAATACTTCGCCATACTATACATTTCATGTGTAGGTAAGGGGATGTAAAAAATTACAATTTGAGTTTAAAATATTAAAATATTTTTTAAAATGGGCATATTGTCATTTCAACAATATTCATATGAAAAATTTCGATATTTGAGAACACAAATAACGTATCCCGCCAAGTTCCCTGAACTTTCGAATTCTATTTTAATTTTTTCTTCCAAGTTTGATACAAGGATTCCCGTTGGTGGTGTAGAAGGAGTGAATAAAGGAGACAGCTAAGACGAGAAGACTGTGGCCACAATTGGATGATTGCCTGCATTAGTGACTGCACCACCGATTGCCTTTTCCTGTTAGCCTCCAGCCAAAGAGGTTCCGATCAACATCTTGCGTCCTCATCATCTTATCTCTTTGTACGACCTCTCGGATAAACCTCATATCTTTCACTTAATATTTCTTTCCTTATTATCTTATTGTAATTATTATTTATTTCTAATTGAAGGAATCAGTTTTAAAATAGAGTATGTTGAGAAATTGTAGTAAAATTATTCATTTATTTCATTTAAAAAATAAATAAAGTTTTTCTATTGTACCCATCTATTCTAGAATAAAATGCTATAGTTTGTCATATGTAATTGCTTATAATTACTTATGACAATTTCATTACCTTTAATTATACATGGACACCTGCTACTCAACCTGTAACAAGCGGACGAGATCCTGGGTAATATAATTTGCACGTCAGGCATTAGAGAGGTCAGCACCCACACGTATCTACTCCTAACTTGAATTTCATCGTAGGAGACCTGTTAACTAACTTCTTTTCTCCCTTGTTTTGCTTCTTTCTGGCATGTACATCATGGCCAAGTTTTATATAAGTTATCAAACACACGCCTTATTTGAGAATTCTACCTCAACCTTTTAAGCAAAATGAAAATTTGGGTTTATGCTCTAACAGAATTATCTCAATTAATATTCGTTGGTATGTAACATGAGTAAATTGTGTGGGTAATTTTATTAGCTACAAGGTTTATTACGGAAGTGTTTTTAGTCAAATGTTTTGTTTTGGAGAAAAATGAAATTTTGTCTGAAAAAATCTGATTTGCTGCGGTTTTTGGTGATTAGCAACTTACCGACGCGTTGGATCGATATTTTCTGCAATATGGCGTCGCTTTACAATTACATTTTTTATAATAGTCATAAAATATACACTATTCCATAGAAAATTCCGGATTTATGTGCGCTAGAGAAGTACGGGAAAAGGTTAGGGGGTTGAATATGAAATTTCAAGTGACACAAATGTGTCCCACCAAGTTGCATCCCTAAATTCTAAAAAGTGCGAATTTTAAGGATGGTGTGTCTTGAACACCTTGTGTATTTATTGCTGAAAATCTTCTTTTCTAATGCAGATGGAGATTCCACAAACCGCATTTACTTAATTTTCTTATCTAATATACTCTATATTCTTATCGGTTCCAGAAGGGAACTGATCAATCAAAGTGAATTACTTAGTTACATAAACTAAAGAGGTCTAAAGACCACAGACACTTCTGTTATGGTCACTAAGTTGGGATATTATAAATACCATAGATCTTTTCCAAGGGTGTTGCGTTTACCAATTCACTTAACTAAACTATATGATGGAATGCAGGGTAAATATAATCATAGATTTTGGCTTAAGATCTTACTTTATTTAGAAGAATTTATTAATTTACTATTGGTATAATAATGCACAAATTTCTCTCATCTCGAAAAACTATTGACTATATAACTCATGTATTTGAGAATACCGGGTCTAAGTTGCTTATTAAGGTTTTACTATGTTGCCACATAATGTTAAACAATATGAATATGAGGGACTATGAGTTATCTGGTGTTGCCTTCGTCGTCTCGGGTACTTACTTTCTGTTTTGCCGCTTGATGGTCTGGTTGCTGCTGCCCGAACTCTTCGGCTCGACTCTTCCTTCAGACTCGCCAGATATCCTCTGGAATGAACTCTTCAGCTGGTCTTACTCCTCCACCTCCCAATTTTACTGATCCTGACCCACCCTTTAACTCTGACTCTTCTTCCTTGTATCCTGCAAGTTCTATTTTTTCCCCCTCTACTTCTTGAAATATCTATTTCCATACATTTTGACCCCACTCTCCTTTTGGGCCTTCCTATTGGTTGATGTCATTGGAATTTTTGAATAGGCATTCCCTTGGAGGTCGACCTCGAAATGTTTTGAACGTTTTTCTCTATTGTCCCTGTTCTTGGCGGCAAATTTTATTATAATTTTTGGGCCAGGCCTGTCTCATAATTTTATTTTGCTTTTACTCTGCATTATCTTTATGGCTGCTTTGGCTGCCTGTCGGTAATCTCAACCTGGTCCCAGCCTTCTTAGATAGAGCCACCCCTTGCAGGTGTTTCCTTGCCCGATTAGGAAACCTATGCATTTTAATAACGATTAAATTATGTGGTAACTACTTAAATTACCCATTATTTAATTTAAAATATTTCTTTTCATCCCTGTATTCTCAATACATAGCATTTCACAGAAGCCTGGAATTTTTTTCGTTTAAACATGTTCCTTCCTACTATTAGGGATAATTTGTAGTTTTGTTAGCAAATATCTCTCTTCGTAAAATATTCAGTACCGTAAACGCGGAATACTTAGGCCCACGCGCCTAAAAACACAGGTATGTTTTTACGAGGCCCTCAGTGGTACGATATTGCGAGACACTTAAGGAGTTTTGGGAGGTACTGGAACCAGAAAAGTTAATTTTGCATCCCCTTCATTCACCTCTCCCCCCTCCTCCCTCAAAAAAGTCAAGAACGGTGTTGACTTAAAAAAGGTCAAACCAATTAAAAAAACTTAAGAAAACATTTTTTTTGCTTAACCTAAAAATAAAATGTTCGAAATTTGGCGGCCTTTTGCCGCCTGGGGCAAGTTTCAAATATACTTTTCATTCAGAATCGGACTTTCTTATGAACCCCAGTCTTTCTTTGGCAGAAGCTAGTTACACAATGTTTTAAACAGGTGAAATCATCTTGGGCCAAAGTAACCCTAACATGAGAGTAGCATTAGTTCAGCTAAAAAGCAAATAAAAAGGTAACATCCCCTTAGAAAAAACTAAAAACTCTTTATAAATTGCATTAATGATAGTCTAGATGTGTAAAAAAGGTAACCATAGCTTAGAAATAGAAACATACTTGACATAAGACAGACTTGATATAAAAAATTCCGAAATGTCGTACTTGATTAAAAAAAATAAAAATAGTTACATTCTTTTTCGTAGCCGATTCTTTACTATATTACAGTACCTTCAAAGATTGCTACTTTTTAATTAAAAGTTATGAACTCATTTATCTAAAAAAGTCTCATTTCGTCATCAGCTTCCTTAGGTACTCAAACGAAGGTGTTTGGTATTAGAAGTGACGTGCCGATGTTTCGGTCCAGTCCGTATTGAGGACCAAAAACAATAGAATAGATTAATATATGAGGTGTGTAAATTAAGTGAGATTGGGTTTTTTTCCAATGGTTTTATTCAAATCAAATTACAATTTCACATTGTCTCCTTCAAAGTTACTAACTACCTTGGGAAGCCTGACAGCGCTGGAGACGATTCTTGCATTCCTCATAGCAGTGCTGAAACTCGGATACTGGAATATCCTTCAGCTAGTTGGATACGGCTGTTTGCATACTTTCCAATGTCCCAAAATGACGTCCCTTATGGTGATTTTTCAATCCTGGGAACAGAAAAAAGTCGCATGGACTCGGGTGAATAAGGGGCTGAGGAGCCGCAGGAATGTTTTTACTGGCTAAAATATTCATTGATCGAACTCGCGGTGTGACAAGGAGCATTGTCGTGATGCAACACCCACATGTTTTTGATGTTGATGAACGGTGGTGTGAGTCAAACTCAACTCTTCACCGATCATTCGGACTGACAAAAGACGACCTGAACGCATGAGTTCGCGGATTCTGCCCACATTTTCATGGTTTCTTGAAGATGGAGGCCTTACGCTGCAACGCTCGTCTTCTGTAGACTCTCCACAAAACACTGTCTCCATAGGCTATAGTTTTCATATGTTTCCGTTGCACTGTTTCCAAGTTTGAAGCAGAATCTGATAGCACTGCGTTGAAAACCTTCTCATAAAAACCTTTAAAAAAACCGTTAAAATCTTTCTCACAAAAAAATTCACTACAAACAGCGCAACAACTATAGCGGGTTCAAACTTGTATTGGACACGTGTCAGATGTTTACCTTCCTCCCCTCCATGCGTCGCGTTCTCAGTGTTGCCAGATCGAACACTAGAGGATCAGTCTCATTACTTAATTTACACACCTCGTATACAAAATGATAGAAAATAGCTTTTTGAAAACCCATTTCTGAGTACCTCTCTCTCATTAACCGCGGAATCTTTTTGGGTGATACTTCAGCGATCTGTAGCAGTTGTAACGAACGATGGAAGAGCTTCGAGAAAAAATCTATGGCGTCCATCATAGCCGACCATAAAAACTTGTTTTGTGTGAGTTTGCGAAATGTGTAGTTATTGCAGAATTTTAGTTGACTGCTTCCGGAAATATATTCAATAATCTTTAATGCATATATTATTTTTGTTCGTTTATAAGCTCTTTCTTCTAGAAAAGAATAATATATATACAAAATATTAAAATCCTAATTTTATTGATTATTGGTTGATAGTTGACGATTGACCAACGTTTACAATCGTATAGATTATAACTAATACTTATTCAATATTAAATAATATTTATTATAATATTCGTAAATGACATTGTATATAAAATAAAAGGGATAGGAGCCTTTTATTAAGAAATCAAACTTTTGAAAAATTTTTGTAGTCTTATTTCAATATAACTCAAAACGTTTTGAAATTAAGATCTAGCTTTTTTTTTATTCAACCTTCGTTTCAATGCAGAGCCTTGGAAAGGTATGGATTTGTGGTGCGACTAAAATATCCTTTTTAATCTTAAACAAATTTCTACCTATCTCATTTTTTTTAAATTAAAATAAATCGTAATTCCTTTGAAATCTTGCAGCTTTTAAATGTTTTTAATGATGTTTATACCCTTCCCTCTCCCAAAAGAAAGTACATAAACATCAGTTTTTTCATTCTAAAACTCTTAATTCTATTGTATATAGGTATGAATGTATTCAAGTTGTATTTTTTTCGTTTTATTTAACTTAAATTTTCCTTATTTTGGTTTTTTACTTATTCTGTTATTATTCAATTTATCTATCTATTTATTTTCACTTGTGATGTACATATTTTAATTATTTTTTATCTTTATATATATTTTTAATTTCTAGAGCGCTAATATTTATTACCCTTAAATTTCGCAGCTTGTTTTGTATCGTTATTCGATAATAATAAATATCTAGTTAAAAAAAAATAAATAATTATGCTAAACAAAATTGTGCATGATATAGCGTTTCTGACTCAGTGTGCGTGTCCAATCTCAATACAGAAACGACTTTTTTTATTATCTGCTAACTGCATTGGTGATGGCTGAATATAATAATAATTTTATTCAAATATAATTTTTGATGTGGTGATACATTTCACAGTACCGAATGCTCAATTAAATAGGATTCAAGATTTGTGTGCAGTGCCGTTTTTAAGAGTAGGAATAAATTTAAAAAAAAGTATTGTATAAACAATACATAAGCCGAATCGGGGATAACTCCATATATGTTTCCAAGTTTTTTATAATTCTTCACCTGATCCAATCTCCATTAATATATATATTTCACTTTCACAACGTTATTAATATAGCCTATAGTAGATGTTTGAATTACCTACAATCCCCAAGAGATTAAGCCTTGTTTACACGGTGAAAGTTTTCTATCGTGGTAGTATCGACAGTGAGATAGTGTGGCAGTGCGAGTGCTGGCAGTAAACCTTGTGGCAGTTGAAAAAATGGCGGATGTGGAAGAGCTGACAGGTGCCTCCCCATTGCTGCAGACTCCTCAATTTGTATGCGACCATAAAAACTATATTATATATTGTCGGTTTGGAGGTAAAAGTGATCAACTGCAATTTTTGTGAAGATAGGTTTGTTGCTTTCTATCTGTGCCCGAACTAAATATACGCTCCAGTATTGAATAAATTGTGAAATTATGAATAATAAACTAATAGCAGATACCTCCTCTTATAATTAGATAACTTTAAAAACAATGGATACAATCAATTTCAGGTTCAGAAATGAATGAAACATACCGTTGACAAGAAGGTTATAGGTTATTAGGTTAAGTTGATAAATCACTGCCGCGACATGTACTGTCAACAAATCAATCCTGACAGTACGACAATACTACCACGACCGACAATTGTGTCATGACAGCGGCAGTCCTACATTTTATAAGGAAACTATCATCGTTTAAATGGGCCTTTACCAATAAATCTTATCATTTTAATTCCATTTATGAATAGCTCACGTTCTTTATTTGAGTTTGCAATTCACCTTTTATCGTTTGGATTATGGTAACTAAGATTTATTCAATAGTAGCTCATGATATATACATAACATTTAATTACAAAAACGTATTTCAATTGATTTCCTTATATGCTTATTAATAATAAGTCGTTCGAGGGTTATCAAATGAGTGGAAAGCTAATTAACCTAGATTGATACCGAGTATTTGTTATTTTCGAGATAAAAAATCGATTATCTAAGGTGATTAAATAGAAATATGTGATAATAGAAAGTACTTGACTGTCAGAAACCCTTAATCATAAAAAAAAATGGATGAGTTCGTTTACTCAACTTTTCTTACTGCATCTGGTATCTTCACAGATATAGGCACGATTAAGATTTTTTTTTTTAAGATTTGAGAACAATTTAATCATCAGAAAATGGTCAGTTTTCGAGTTATTCGAAAAACTAAAAAACAGGAAACGGCTTTCCATGGGGCAGATGCGCCGAATAGTTTAAAACATGGGTACTCCAAAGTCTAATACCCCTTATATTTGCTAATACTAGTCCGATTTTGATAATTTCCTTTTTTTTTTTTATTGTAGGGAATTTAATTACGTTTCTAGTGTTTATATAGAATTTTTCATAAAATGTATACTTTTTGAGTTATGTGCAAATATATTTACTTATCGTCATAACGATTTTTCTGATTTTTCATGTGGGTGTAATATATGTGAAAAGTTAAATGGCTTTAAGGAGAAGACTTCTGACTCGTTTCATCGAAATCCTTATAGCCGTTTTGGCGCCACAGTCTACAGAAAAACAGTTTTTTCGAATATTGTGCACAGGATGCCTGATTTGGTGAAGAGGAATTAGGAGCCGAAAATTTGCAAAACAAAAATCAGTTGAGAGGTAATCGTGGCTCAAACACAAAGACCATTGAACGAAAATGTGTTTTTTTTTGTGTGTGTGTGTTTTTTTGGACGCAGGTGGCTCTGAAACGTAAAGATCTGTTCAAAAGCAAATACCGAAAATTTTACCCCCTTGAAATATCTTCCATACCATTTGGTGGCGGTAAGGAAAGTAAAAAGTCGGTTGCGTTATTGACCATAAAGAGATGGTCTTAGGTTAGAAAGGACAGATTCATGACGAACCAAGGAGATGAAGTAGTCAGTATTACGCTCATTGAAGCATCAGGTAGCCACTTAACTAGTCGCGATAAGGTTACCTTACTAAGAAGTTGTTCCACAGCTAATGAAACCTAAAATAAATTTTCTGCTATAACCAGTCTCAAACCCGAACCCGAAAGAATATTACATCGCTACTTTCGGTGCAATTCTAATTACCTCTAATCATTAAATATAATTTAATTTATTAATAACTAACTGACCCTGCTATGCTTAGCTATTGCTTGATTTGAATATATATATATATATATATATATATATATATATATATATATATATATATATATATATATATATATATATATATATATATATTAAATAAACACAAATGAAAGTTTAATAAAAATGATTTTATGTATAAATATAGTATTAAAAAATCGAATAAATTGAAGTTCAATAATTATAATAATTTAATAGTTCAGTAATTAATTAACCCTTTCAAGAGATAATCATGGAACAAATAGAGCAATGGCTTAAAATATGTTTTTGTTTACACTGAGGACTCTGCTACGCGAATGTTCGAACATTCGAAACTAGTTTTCAATAAAAGAAATTTATAGAAGTGGCAAATAATTTATCAATCCCCTAGGTAGATTTTATTATTGAAAAACTATTTAGGAACCATGGAGACGATGGAGTTAAATTTTGGTAAAGATTGGTTCTTAAGTTTCGAGAATTTAACTTTTTGAACAAACGAACACTTACATTTTTATTTATATAGATATAGTTAGTTATGAATAGATTATATATATATATATATATATATATATATATATATATATATATATATATATATATATATATATATTTAATATTAAATAGCTTATCGAATCACATTTTATTGAAGGTATATGTTCAGTCAGTTATCAATTCATTACGAATCTATAAGGAAGGAAAAAATAAATAAAATAGTTAGTAGTAAATAAAAAATAAAAATAGCTCTTGATAAGTATTAACTTAACTGTATATCTACCCTTACAATTAACACTCAGATTTATTGTCGGTGGAACATTGTGATTCATTGATATACTTTCTTCGTATCGTTTCTTGTATGTATTTATTGCGAGTTTGCCGGCGAATTCCTTGCGAGCAGCAGAGTTGATCTGTAACTGAGGAGGGAACGCATGAGCTCAACTTGAGCCGCATTCTGTTTCATCGTCCATTTATAAGAGGCAAACCAGGGTTAAATTGTATGGAATATTCAGTTTAACCTTGTAAATAATATGGATAGATATTTTACACAGTGATATATAAGCGCTACTTCGAGGACAAGTGGTTGCCTGGTTTTGAGTCGTAACGGGCCACGATTACCTCCTAAAACACTTGCATCAGTTTGTGATTGCAGATTCTCCAGAGTGTTGCAGCAATTGAGAGATAATTGGAGAACACCTCGATTCTTGTTCATACTTTATATTTCAAACATTGCAACTATTACGATTACAAAATAAAATTATCGATACAGTTCACTATCGATACCCGAGATTCTCGATGGCTAATGGCCGAACCTTGGACATTCTCTTCTACGTCAGAGCAGGCTGTATTGGATAATGGTCTGCTCTATTGTCCTCCAAGGCATATGTCTGTCAGCAGATAATTCTGTGGTGTACAAGTCATTTTTTTTGCGACTATGCGGTATAAAAACGGATATAAATCAATCAAACAGTCTCCATATTTTATGTAAACACTGTTTCATTGACTTTCATACTTTTTAAGGGAGCGGAGCAGCTCAATGGTAAGGCACTGTGGTATCATGCTCCCGTTCCCGTGTTCGAGACCGGCTGAGGCAGATAATTATTTATTCTGTTATCAGCCGCAGATTGACTCTGTGGGATCGGGAGTCCCTCCGGGGGATCACCTAGCCTCTATGAAGTGGGTACCCTTAATTGGGGAAAAAAATCTGTTGGTTGAGCGTGATCTCGGCCAAATCACCTCCTCGCACAACTGTTGGCCTAGAAACAGTACGGCCTTACCAAGTACTGAACCCAAGACCGTTCATGGGTTGTAGTGGTACACACGGGTTTTTTTTTTTTTTTACATCCTTTTTCACAAAGGTAACATTCATTTTAACGAACAAAATTTACTTTACTTTACTTCATTAACTTTGTACTAATGATGACTTTACCCATCCTCCTATAAAAGTGTACAATTCTATAGGCAGTATATTTCGAAATAAATAACATCACCTCCTTACATCAAAATTTGCTGAATTAAGGTCAATACAGTCAAAAAGCAGACACAAATATTTTTTACTTAATCTTAAAATAAAATTTCGCTAAAAATTAGCCGCCGGTTGAATTCTGCCGCGCTGGGTCTCACCTTTGCTCTTCTCTTGTTCCGGTCCTGTATCAGGGTGACCACAAAATTTGGGATACTCGTAGAGAAGGCCAGAATTATGCCATACATTTTATTGATATTTTTTAATGATTGCATATATTCTTTCTTTTAGGCGCCAACCATTTTTAATTTGCAATGCATAGTTATGATGAAATATATGAATGATGATATGTAGAATTATGAGATTGTGCTGTCTTATCCCGGTTCAGGATAAATTTACAGGATATATCAGTTATTAATAAGCCAATGATAAATGATACGGTTTGAACCAATTTGAAACTATATTGACCTTGATAAGGATTCCATTTTAGGTGCCCAGCGACTTAACCACAGAGCCATATAAATGAGGCTTGAGTTTTCATCAGGTTTAAAACATAATAAAACGATAGAAGTTTAATACACTTATTTTATTTGAATTAATAATAAAATGTAATTACAATTGACAGTTATATAATTCCCTTTATTTGACAATTTCTCACAAGGTGAGCCAAGGTTAATTCTCTCCTACCTAATGAATGGTAATTTATCATAGTTATTCACAAGTATTTTTACAATTAGGTACATTTGAAATTATCCGTAGTTTATATTATTATTATTATTTAATGATTATTTTGGGAGGAGCAATTTCCTCCTTCCCTTCAAATTCACCGTTTTTATTTATTTATTTTTAATCCTTAAAACGGTCCTTTTCTAAAAATAAAAAATTATCTCTGTGGAGCAAGTGAGATGTATGACAATTTATAAATATTCTTTTTTTATGTATTCTTTTCTATCTTGCGCTTTATTAGTGTTGGGCAACAAGGTATATCTATTTTAATAAGTTGTAACTGTGATTTACGTAAAACTGTCATAAAGTACTGTTTTTGGCATTACCGTTTTTTAAATAATTTTTTATCCTTAAAGTTGTTTTTTTACATCCGTCGACTTTCGCTCGCTCAAGCGATTAAGTAGCTCCTACTCATCAGAGATAGAATAGATAGATATGTGATCCACAATTGAAGCAAAACTTGGATTAAAACTTCATGATCAATTAGTTGTTCTGAAGTTGTACCCTTTCTGGACAAAGCCATTTCGCATCCCCGACAAACCAAGTTTGAAAGTAAAGGGAATGGAAGCAAGTGCACAAGGAACAGACACTGTTACCATTTGTCACTGATTGGAGGGTGGGTTGGAAACAGAATTCATTAGGAATGACAGAATAAAGGAGTGAAGGTGGGCTTTCACAAATAAACTAGAGAGGATTATATTAGCAACACATTAAAATATCTTAAATAGCAATTCGTAATCCGTATCAATTGGTAAGTTCAAATGTTCTTCGCATGCCTCCAAAAGAATTGGAGGTAATTTGTCACGGTCCTAACGTACTAAGCGGTCGACCATTTGTTCTGTTGTTATCGGTCATAACATGACACTGATAGCTCCCAACGGATCCTTTTCAGTTGAGGTCGGGGCCTTACCGTAATTTAAATTTATTTATTTATGTAATGAAAATATCATGTCCATTCCCACAGATTCTCTTCGATGGAATAATTCCAAAACTTTGAAAATAGTTTACTCAATTTTCTTCCGTAGAAGGTGATTTCCAAATTTTTATAATTTTTTGTCAAAACAAAAACAAAAGAAAGATATCATAGAGCACAGAACTTATTAATAAATAAATTATATTAATAAACAATTCAGAGAAATTATATGAAATGCTGCAGTGTAGGCTATAAGTGAAAGCAGCATACCATATGGTCGACCGCTTAGTACATAAGTACCATATTATTGATTTTCAGAAAAATTACAAAAAATGCTTTATAAAATTACAAATGATATGAATTCAAACATATTATTTAAATACTAATACATTAATCTTGGTAAGAGAAGATGAGATTAATAATAACTTAAATTATCTCGATGGGAGTTCTAGATAAGGTTACCGCAATCATTAATCTAGTCCATTTTTTATATTGCATTTTGAACTCAAAATTATGAAATCGATTTCTCATAAAGGTTTAACAGAGTATCTTCGGATATTCTGAGGCAGTTAATAATCCAAATAAATTCTCATTATCAGTGTCAGGTTATGACCAACAAAACGGTCGATCGTTTAGTGCCTACCTAAGTATCAATAATAATAAATAAGCTATACCTGGGAGAGTGTATGTGTTAATTTAAAAAATTAAATTTTTAAAAAATCTCTCAATAAAAATTATTAATGTTGTGGGCTTGAGGATCGTTTGGCTTGACGAACAATGCCTATATCAGTACCGACCCTATCCGGCAAAGATAGGCTTTAGCTGGTACTGCCCGCGGTTGCGACTGGTAGAGTTTGCCAATCGTAGCCGCTAACTGTTGCTGCTTCTATATTTCGCAGAAACTGCCCACCGCAGCGGCCCACTCATGAATAACCTATAAAGTTATAACCTTTAACCCTTTTCCCTCCCCGGGCCTGTGAGGCCCATCAGCCTACTGGAGTGATGACCTACCCCGTGTACCTAAATTGTGAATCGCGTTGTGGTTTTCCAGTAGGTAAACTAGCCGCCCGCACGTTTGGTCCATCGTCGGTCTGCTTCGGGGATCTGGGGAAAGAAATATAGGTCCTTGTGCGCCTGCTGACCCCGAGCAGCCGTAATCCGTGGATCTTGACCTTTGTCACTGTCCTAGAGTCCGAATAAGTCGGTGACAAGAACACTGCCGAATTGGCCCCTAAGGTACCGGCTATGGAGCTATGGATAGCCTGCCACTGCACCATGGAAACCGTTGTTCGTAGCAACGTGTGGCTGGGTGACCCCCTCCAGGAGGCTGGCTGTGCTCCCGCAAGCAATAAATGCCTAAACGAATACCACATCAAGATATCCATGGTCTATAGTGCCAACAGAAAAAAAAATATATGTATATATATATATATATATATATATAAATTTATTTATTTATAATATTAATTACTATTAGCATAATTTAATAAGCTCTACAACAATAGACCATTCTGCAGTGTATCGAGTGTATATTAATATTTTCACAAACAGGAAATAAAGTAAAGAAAAAAAATAGTTGAAACATAATATGTAATATTTGTATATAGAAGCCTTTCTACCGAATCCACTGAAAGTTGATCCCTGCTATGACACCGACCTTAACTACAGTGGTTTCATGATCATCGACCACAATTATTTCATAATTCAACCTCAATTTAGGATCATCACATCCTTAAAAGAAAGATGACAATTACCTCTTTGGCATGACGTGGCGGCTTTGAAGGCCTTGCTCCGAATCTTGTAGAGGTTAGCTCATTTTCGTAAAATATCGAATTAAGTATTGAGTCTGGGTTTAATTGATGGAAACCGATAATAATTAGGAAAATACATTTCGATTTTCAGGCGATTTTTCGTGACATTTATTTCGATTTTAACGCATTTATTTCTCAGATATTTCATGGGATCAAGTGTGTTCATTTTACAGCTTCAAAACGTTTTTTTTTTTCTTTTTTCTTAAACTACAAATTAGTTCAGAGAGATGATATCATTTTTAGTTTTTCTTTATTAAAGTATGTATCCACTCAATTGCTCTGGATTTAGTAAATTGCTGAGTTCTAGCTAGGCAAGAATGGCATTATTCAAGAACAAGATCTCATTAATCCGCTCAAACAAACAACAGGAAAGCCTAGAAGCCAGATTTATGCACAATTCAGGCAATTTTCTGAGGTTGGCAATATTTGAGTATAATTATATTCAAAGGAATTTGTAATTATAGGAAGCAGCTCAATTAAGTACACATAAATATAAAAATTATCTCCACTTAGTTTTTAATTCTTAAGCGATAATTGTTTTTCATTGTTGGTCTTCTGGTCTGTTCCACTGTGTGCCAGTGACTCATACCCTTCAGTTCAAGAAATTCTGCTACTCCCTAGTTTAAATGAATACAAAAAGAACGAAACATTCTCTAGAAGAGAAAATTAAAAGAAATTGACGACAACCAGAATGAGACGAAAACAGCCGCAGCAGAACCTCCTCAGTGATACAATTTCCTGGGAATCTCATGAGTTGAACTTTTGTATAATTGGACGGCGATCTTCGCATCCCAAAAGTGACCAGGAAATAATAACTGAAGTCGCCGTGGAAAAACCCGTAGGAATCTTATACGATTCCGATACCCAATGTTTAGACGACGAAGGGCCAGTGGTACCATCAACCTTTACCCAAACGGTAGCTGCCTGCATTCGAGATAATAGTGCGTTTCGTCTATTCTAAAGAGGTAAATAAAAAAAAATAGAATTTTTTTTTTTTTATTGTGGACGAGTTGTATTTTTCGTAATGTAGCTTGTGGAAAAAATAAGATTATCGTTTTTTTTTAAAGCTCAAGTAACGTATCTGCCTTACTGATACCTTATTTTATGTGGGTTTTCTTGTTTTTTATTTGAGAATTTCGAGTTCAATCCATCTTTATAATTATGTTAAAGAAATATTTTGCAATTATTTTTTGTAAAATTTTAAATTGATTGGTGTAAAAGTGAATAATTATTACATTTCTTTTTTTGCTAAAAATTTTTCTTTCTTTAAAAAATCCTGCCCCTATTCTCTTTCACGAAGTATTCAGAATTTCCCGTTCCTCCTGATATTCGTATAAGTGAGACTCCACTGTATTTCCTTTTATTTTTTCGAATAACACAGTGAACACACATGTGAAACGATCTACTACTCAAACATTAATACAGAGCTCCAAGTTTAGGAATACTTTTAAGATTGAAAAATATTTTTTAAAACAACACCTTTTTTCTGCAACATTCCTTTTTTCCTGCAACATGAAAGTTGATACTAATTAGTCACTTTCTTCTTCTTAAAATTGCGATGTCGAACAAATTTTGGTCTGAAGTACGGTTGAATATTTTCATCTTTAGTCTGGTCTCATAGGAATTGAAATTATGAAGGTCTCCAAAAATATTTTAGCTTGGTATTGTAAGTCTAGTTCGAGTTCATGAATGGCAGCTCCTATGGCCTAATAAGTGACATCGCTCCGTTTGGCTCAATATTATGGTACATATGGTCAACGGTAGCGGATCTAGACCTTCCGGGGCCTACAAGAGCGCGGAGCCCTGAGCGGAGGCCCCCTACGCCTTCCTTTGGAACCGTCCCTGATGGTCAAGTGGACTACTTGAAAGTTAAGATGGCTAGTAGGCAACGCTTGGCAAGGTAGATTCCAAATGAGGCAGTGGGTTGGCTTCAACACTATTAGAGAAGGCTAAAGATATAAAGAAGGCGGTGGCACGGGGGCAGGAGATACAATTTAATGGCGCGGAAACATTAGCTAAGTGGCCCTTCCTCTGGAGTGGGCAGTGTCCTCTGTACTCCTTTTTGCGGTGTCTTTAAACCTGTCTCAGATGAGTTCATTACTGGACGATCCCCTCTCCAGAATATTGATAGCATAGCTGCCCGTTATTGTTATTATTGCTACTAGTTCAGAATTGAGGATTTTCGTATTGATTTCTTTAAGGCTAATAGAATCTGGAGACCGATATAAGTACTTATCTTTCCTGCTTTAAAATTTTGACTAAAAAAACAAACAAGCCAACGTTAGGAATGAAATAAGGTACTTGCATGTACTTTCAATTTTTATTCGTCGTTGAAGGGGTGAAGTGGTTGTAAAAATAAAAACGCAAATTCTCGAATTTTTCTGATGCATATTTGCAAAGATAAATAGCGTTAAAGAAAAGTGGAGGGAATGGGATTATGGAACGGAATTTGACCAGCTTCATAACTTCCATCCAACAAATATCTTTCAGTTTTTCCGTTCACTCTATCATCTCTGAGTAAAAATATTTAATTTAAGATGTGTTTTATTACCTTTTATGAATTAATAAGCTAGCCGTAAAAATATAAAAACGGCTCACAAGATGAGCAATTTAGCATTTAAGTGTCAATGTATAAATCTGAAATTAAAATTACAGTATTGTTAGAATTATATTTATTATGGCAAAAACGAACATGACTATCAATATTTTTATTAATAGTGTTTACATTTTCATGGAGAACATTTTAACTTATTTTCATTAAAATTCGGCGAACCTAGTTGAATTAATTAAAAACGAAATCTTTCTTATGCATGTGTAAATCTGTGCTCTAAATTCACAAATTCGGAAAGTCATAGTCTGTGTGATTTTAAACCGAATTGCTTCTGGTTAATTACTTCAGTGCATTTAAGAACTAAAATAAACGTGAATGACAGTTTTTCCACTATTTTAGTGTAGGTCTGAAATATGAAAACTAAATCCCAATAGATAATTTTTATCAGAAATTCGCTATTGTGAATATAACATTAAATATTAAGAGATCGGTGTGTCGTTGATTGCTGAACAGGAAATCGATAAACTTCTCCAATGAAACAAACAAAACTCTAAAAACGCTGCAAATGTTTATGCAATGGTTTAATATTTCCAAATAGTAATATTTTAGAAATATCTCGACTGTCTTTCACGGGAATTTCCGTATTATTTTGGATATTTGACGGACGGATTTTTTTTTATTCGATATTTGGATTCTACGCATATTGGAACGCAAAAATCCAAATTTTAAAGGGAAGGAGCTATTTTTTTTCTTGGTCGATTACAAAGGTCTATTATTCAAAATAATAAAACAAAAGCATTTATATAGATTTTTTTTGTTAATGCCTTGGTATGCTGATTCCAAAATACCTTACATTTCCTCTCTATCTTTATAAATGATCGAGTTATAGGCTTATAAAATCTCTAATCGGTCGCCATTTTGAAAAAAAACAGACGGATGGTAATGTCGAGTTCCGAGGATCATCCTGGAGTGACCTGTGACATTGGTACCGAATCTCAAGAAAATCGGTTCAGTAGTCTCGGAGAAAAGCAGCGGACGTACTTTTTTTTTGTATTCGATATTTGGATTCTAAGTATCTTGAAACGTAAAACCTCAAATTTTGATGGGTTAGGACGGTTAAAAATAAATGCCTTGGTCTACTACAAAGGTCTATTATTGAAAATAACATAGGCCAACAAAAACAAATTTTTTGAAAACTTTTTTAACTTTAATAGTCGATCTTTATAGATTTTTATGTTCTGAATCTAAATCTGGCCTTAGTTTTTTTGTATAGCCCATAGTTTTCCAGCAATATGCTTTGTATTATATAGTATAAACCCCTATCTAAACCCCTATACGGTATATGGGGGAATTAATGAAACACTATGTTACATCATAAGCATGGTTTGTATTTACAGGATCTACGAGGTTTTTGCGTAGAATGTTCTTCTCACCAGGTTTTAAAGACTTCCTCACAGGCCAGTTCTTTCTGCACCAATGTTGATCCCTAGCCCTACTGTCCCATTCATACAAGAAACATGGAAATTTGGTAAAAGCATCTTGCTGACCAAGGAGCATGCATTTTATTTTTAAATCACCACATATCATCCAACCATGAGCAGAATTGCTATTCGATTTAACTATTTCTAGATTTTCATAGTTTTCTCTTATAATCACAATTCTTAAATTGTGGGTGATACAGCTTTTTTAATATCATATTTGGATTCAGCACCCTAAAAACTATAGGAATAAGGTATTTTAGTACAAAAGTTTTTTATCGTTGGCCTGTGTAATATACCAAAAGTTTGAGATTTAGTACCAATCAAAGTTTCTCTTATGAAATGTAAGAAAGTTGATTCACATTTTCGTGACCAGAAAAACGAAATAGATTTTATAAGATGGGTACTTACCAATGGCTTATAACCAGTTTTCAATAATAATCAACAGTTGTATAATAGTGTATGATTGTTTGAAAAACGAACTAATCACAATAAATGTAATAAGCCCTGAACCAGCGGGAAAACATCCCAGGATTAGACCAAGACGTAGATTGGAGGATTGCGTTACTAATAACATTGCAGAAATGTAATTTTTCTACTGATTCGAATGTAATATTTAAACATAATCGTCTAAGTAATATTTTAAAAAAATGGAAAAATTTAGCTTCGAAAATAAAGCTTTTAAATTCATTTAAAGTCGAATTTTGTAAAATCTAGTGCACACTTAGCACACATTACCTTACTACTAAATAGTGACGTCTTATTCTAATTTATTATCAGCAAAGTATCTTCCACATAAAACTGAGATCTACCAGCGATAAATGATGAGACCGTCAATTATTTTATCAACAGAAGACAAAGGAAAATCTGAACTGACTTAAGACAGAAATTAGAATTCCATATTATATTGAGAATAAGTGAGTACTACTGGTAGGGCTTTGTACATTCTGAGGAAATAAGTATAGTTTAAAACAAAAAATAAATTATATAATAAGTTTTTAAATTACAAAAATGCCAAATTTTGAACTTGTATTACTTTATTTTTTTTTTTTTATCATTTTTACTTTTCATAAATGCATTTTCTTTTCTAATTCCTTTAGTTTTCCCCACAGAATGTTCTAATTATTTTCCAGTATATAATTGTAATTCAGAATATTTAATTTCAATAATTCAATCATAAAAATTCATGATGAACGGTATCTGTTCACAGATCCAGGAGGCAGAGGGACAGATGTTGAATCTCGGACGATTGTGGAGGCATTGCCTTCTAGCTGTTATTTTTTTCCATAACATCATCTGTTTCGTGATCAGCATGTCTCCCAGAGGTAGGTATAGGAAATGGCAAACTTTGTAAGAAGAGCATTTAAGATTGAAACAATTAAAAAGTGTATACAATTACTTTCAAGAGCCTAATCCTAATGTTCTCACTGAAATGTTTTAGCTAACAATTTAATAAGATATTAATACCTTATAGAATAAATACAATCTATTTGTTTACATTTCGTATTTGGATGCTCTAATAGACACTGAACTCTATTTTGCTCGACTGCTCCCGGCTTCAACACTTTTGCATGTTGCATGTGGTTTTTTTGGGGGAAGGAACTATTTTTAATTATTAAATAACTAGCTGTACCCGCACGGTGTTGTCCCTCAATAGAATATAGATTTAATTACTCTCCCAAATTTCAAGTGTTTTTGTTTAACTTTTAAAAGATAATGTGAGTAGCAGAAGACTAAATTATATTGTTCTTATCATTCCTAATCATCATTTATCATCATATTGTAAAATTTGTACAAAACTTTTACAAACAACTATTTTAAAAAAGGAAAAAATTAAGGTTAACTTTGATTTTTATTTTATTTTTAACACATCAATTATATATTACACATTTCATTAGACTTACAGAATTCAATTCTATTTCAAAATTAATCTTACTTCTTATTAATTAATTAATCTTAGGCCTTAGCTTAGAAACGGGTTCTATTCTTGCAAGACTTAGTAATATGAACAGGGACGTCGTTCATAATTTGAAAAGCCTAAAAAGTTAGAAAATTCGGGAAAAACATTTTACTCAAGGAGTTACTAAAATTTGAAACCAATACCTGTACCTTTTCAGTGAAGACACTGGGATTTTATCGATACCATACTGTATTTGAATAGAAAAAACAACTTGTCAAGTATCAACATTCGGAACAGGTAAGTGAAAAGTTCAAATTCAAAACATTAAGGAAAATTAAAATATTTAACATAGTTGGAAAATCCAGTGAAAAATTGCTTTGAGATTTTATGTTTTCACTTTGCCTGATTATCCTTAAACTCTAAAATAGTGATATAATATCAATCAGTCAACTGTTGATCATCTCCAAATGTTGTTTATGATTGTTCTTACTTATTTATACGGCCATAAGAATAATTTATTAATTACATATATGCTCCATCTTTTCTCTTTTATGATTTAAAGGTTACCTGTATAGACGATAAATGGTACTGTTGGATAAGCTCAGTTTGGTAATTTGGTTCTTGTTAAAACGACAAAAGATCTGATTTAGGCTTTCAATTGATAAGTTAGTTAATTTCCTGTTTCATTCTTATTGGACTCTTTTTATTCCGCTTGTCGATAGTAAAGGTAATAGCTTCGATCAATAGTTTCGATGACATTCAAAGCAAATTATCACTTATTTATTTCTCTTTATATTTTATTGTTGTGAAGGATAAAGTCAAATACACTTTTGTTAGGTACCATGTTATCATAAGATTTATTTTCAAAGGATTGACTAGAGATTGAGGTTTGGCATTATATATATATATATATATATATATATATATATATGTATATCAAGTAGGGGAGGCCGCTGTACCTACGAACAGAAGCGCATTCAAACACTTATCGTAAAACATGGGGTGAACTCGGTAAACATCGGTTTGGATTGTCATGCTAACGTCTCTCACAATGCAACATATGTATAAATGACACTCCTACCCTTTGCTTACCTAGTTTTTACGAAAAGTGTTTGTAAGTATATCTGGTTGTAGTACAGCGGTATCCTCTAGAGATAACTCTTTGAACTCGTCTCATAACTCTTTGAACTTTTTAGGGAATTACCATTCCTGATGAAATTAATTTGAACAACATTTTTTGAAATACTTTTTTACAACGAGTGATCTTTTAATAGCACTATCACCTACCATAAAGTGTTCCTTATTCCCAAGCAAATATTGCTTTCGCACGTGTCTCCTTTTTTTGTCCTCAGCGATAACAAGCTAAAACTAATTAGCAACTGCTACTGTTCTCTTCATAAATTAATTTAAATAGGCTGTCACTGTCATACCTTTTCTCTTATTATCTTCTATAATGTAAATTGAACATCAATTTTCACGCTTACGAGAGGGGGAAAAAATGTATAGATAATAACTTCATTCGTTAAAGAAAAGCTCTTGTACAAGTAATACAATAAATAACAATTGAACTTTATGCATTACTTTAAGTCTGGCACATCCAGTAAAATATGAAATATAAATAACAAAAGGAAAATTAGAGAAACAAAAATACTTTCTATTATAATATACACAATTTAGATAGATTGATATATACACTTACATATATAGTAATACTAGGTTGTTACAAAAATATTTATGCATTAATTCGTTGCTGAAATCGAAGTCTCCATTTGAATCATTATTCAACGCCAGTGTAAACGATGCATATGTCGCTGTTTACTTTGACTAATCCTTTATTTAATTATCTATACCAGCTGTCTATGACTTTCATTCCATTTTATAAATTTCACTGATAATGCTGGAAGAAAAAATTGTCATTCCTGATCTTCTGAGGCACTACTGGAAAAAATGATTAAATGCGAAGGCACCTGCTGAAGAAATTTACGTGGTGGAAGGTGAAAATGTGGTGCATCGTAATACAGCAGCGTTTTGGTCCAGGCTGTTCAATTCTGGGAACAGCCTTCAAGGTAATGCTTTGTGTTTGGTGGAATTATGAGGATGCTTTGCACTTTAATCTGGTTCCAGATGGCAGGGCTACTGGATGACTTAACTTTACTATGAACAACTCCAAAGAGCATATAGAGTTTTAAAAGAGGAGTCCCCTGTTTTGTTCAATTTTATTAAAGCGATGTTTCAGCAAGACGATGCTTCTGCCCATCGTTCACTCTTAAGCAAAGAAAGAGTCTCAGAAATGGAGGGTGTTAGTATCTTATCCCACCCTCCTTACAGCCCTGACATTGCACTGCATCTAAGGTCTTTTACGGTCAATGGCACGTTTTTTGGAAGGTTGGTACTTCAAAATCAACAGGAATGTCAAATCAGAATGTGAGGAGTTTTCCGCCTTGAAAACTTAGGACAACCAAATTCCATTTCTGGTGGAAAGATGTGTTAAAGTAATTGGCAATGATGGCCTATGTTTTGAAGAATAATTTTAATGTATAGATTAATTTTTATTGTGTAGATACTGAAATTAAAATAAAACTTATTCTAATCATTAATCATTGATTGAAATACTGATACTTATTCTTATCTGTAAACAAAAATTGTATAATCCTATTTGAATTTTATTATAAATAATATACCTAGGCACTGAAAACATAGAGAGAGGGAGGACCCCCTTACATCAACGGTTGGGATGGGTGTCTTTAATGTAGATACTTGGATGGACCCTCCTCCCTCCCCGAAATGAAATTCTTGCTACACTACTGCCTCAGATATTTTCTATATCTTTATTAAACTTTATCTTTGTTTAAGAATGGTATGTAGATTGTTAGAGATAAGTTGGTAACAGCTATCGCAGTGTTCATTAGTTTCAAGTGGTAAGGTTTTATTTTCCATGTGAAGTTTGATGTTGTCTTGGCTACTTAGCAGGCTGACAAACCTTAAATTTTCCAAGTTGAATCTGTACAACAGGTAGCTTTCTGGACTGGAGATGTTAAAGTTTGGTATTAAGCTGTAGGACTGGTGTTTCTTGGAGTTTAAAGCGTTACTAATCTCCAGAGACAGACATTGGTTTTTCATTTTTTTTCGGTAACAGTAGTCGATGATTCAAGTGGAACTGCTTTGTATAAGTTTATAAAATCGGAATTAGCCAATGTGGCATTGAAATACCAGTTTTTCATTTTACGGAGCTAACAGTATGAAAGGCCATTAAAACGGTCTACAAGCTCAATTCAAAATGGGAAATGAAGATCTCATTAACACTCTGTATGGGATACGTACCTAGCTTGGTAGCTGCTGATTCAACAACAAAGTTGTTCCAAGCAGAAAACTCTTTTGGATTGGTGGAAGAATCTGCCGTTTTTATACGCTCATCGTACAAAAGAATGGCTGTAGAGTATACAGTATAAATTCTACAGCCTGAGGGTTTTCCTACACTTGTCCTTTGTTGCATTTCTAAGCTTTGTAAAATTGAAAGATTTCGGTTATCAATATAACCGAAACAAATTGCAAATCAGTACAAAACTTTAAAATGGCTAAAAAACTGAGAATGAAAATGAAAGAAAACAAAAATGAGACAAGCTAAATGAAACTGAAGAAAACTATAAAGAGGAAGATTTACAATCTGAATCTGAAGAAGAAGAAAATCTTTGTGCTTACTGCTCTAACAAGAAACAATGTTTTCAGTCGTTACCATGCGCCTTTTCTGTTGTTTTTCTGATCTCAAAATCTGGACTGTAAGTAGCTTACAAATTTGTACTGACTTGTTCGTACAAGAGTCGTCTCTTATACACAAGTCACCTGTGAAAGGGCGTTTTCCAAACCTAAAATAGTTAAAAATCGACTGAGGTCTATTTTATGCCAATGTGTATATTATATCTAATCTCCTTTTTATTAATGCAGAAAGAGACTTCAAACACTTCATCTCTTGGGTAACGGATTATAATAACATAGGAGTGGTCGGAAATAGGGATCAGAATAGCTGCGGGGAACCGATGTTACTTTGTCCTTCAGCGTGTAAAGAACTTCCGAGGGCTATCAAGAAAAGCAAGGGCAACTGTTTACAAAACGGCCAATCGCCCGGTGGTTATGACAGCGAAACGGAGGTTATGACGATTTGCAATTTTTTGGTTTGAAATGGAGTTTTAGAGGTGTGTGGTTGAGTGCTCGAAGACATTTTTTAACAAAACAGCAATTTTCACTTTTTTTAGTCGTATTTTCCCCACATAATAAAATAGATTATGCACTGTGTCGAAGGCCAGTGGAGAGTGGCGGAAGTGTATTTTCTATCCGTTTCATAGCCACTAGAACACTATTATGGAAGTTTTGGAGAAGTCTGATATACATATATATTTTTTTTTTACCGCTACTTTCGAGTCCCTTCAGCAGTCCCCTTTGTGTTATATGAGCTGAAATTCGGTGTGTAGAGTTTTCATCTAGATAGATCGTAAAAGTATAGGTAAATTTCTGTTACAATTTCGGTATGTTTGCCTGAAATCTAGGCGTTTTTAAAGTTTTGGGCACCTCTACAGCTCTGCCAAATTAAGTTAAAAGGTTGAAAATTTTATGTGAATTGAGTTAGTGTTAGGGAAGTATCTTTTGGAGATCTCAAGTTATTTCTCGTGTACGGTATTGTATCTATATAGATTAATCCCCATCCGTTATATTATAAACAAATAGCCAATGTATAGCAAATATATCATCTTTAGGAATAGATCTCGTAGCGCTATGGCATACCACGGGACTTAAAGACTAACTATATCATCAAATTTTTTACTTTAGGTGTTATTATTTCTTCACCTTTGTTATCTCCCGGCAAAATCACTTATGTATATGTTTCAACTAGCTCATTCATTAGCTGCGACATAGTCATTAGTGGTTTTATTAAATTAAATACCAATGATCGAAGAACAATCATATCAATTATAAAAGCCTTCTTAGTGTTTGCAGAGTTTCTCTAAGAACCGTGCTTTGTATTATAGAACAGGAAAAATATACAAAGTACACAACAACATTTGTATATTAATGAAACTTTGTCATAATTTCGTCTTGGTATTAGGAATCAACATTGTAAGTCCGCCTAAATTTCGGAGGGCAACCCCCTCTGGAGGGTTCCAAATGGGAAGCATGTTATTCGTAAAATGATTTGCAAAAATTATGTCGAGTATGATATAGTTTTTTATATTTTTTTGTTACTGAATCCCATGGGACTATTTCCATAACGGAATAGTCAATAGTTAAGAATTTATTACTGATTTCAGGTAAAAAGACACAGGAAATCACATTTTGCGGCTGACCTGTGTCCGTCACGGAAAATATTTAAGGTGATAACGGATCTCAAGAGCAACAAAAAAGTTCATATTGAATTCATTAAGTCCGTTTATAAATGTATTACTGCCCTCAAAATAAATCAGTCGTTATTGATCGAGGATACTTCGTTGTACTATCTTGTCTCGTCGATAATATTCACTAAAATCATGAATGTAAACTGGATGATGTTGGTAAAATCCGGCTCAATCCTATTTTCCGGGTGCTATCTAGCTTTATAATGTCAAATTCGAATAAGTCTTTAGTTTGGAAAAACACAAACTATTGTCGTAGTTTTCTATACTAACCCGATCCAAGACGATAAAGAAAATAATTTTATCGTTTTCGACATCTCGATGGTGATTGATTATTCATTGCCATGACTCTTTTTATTGACGGGATTATTAAGAGGCGGTCGTTAATTTTTGCGAAAATTGGCATTTTGCCACTAACTTAACTTTCGCGTATCTGAAAACTGAAACAAATAACTCTCTGAAACAAATGCAAAACTTTAAAATCTACAAAAAAAAATTTTGGAATATTTCTGATCCTAGCATATGCGGATTCTTCACATGATTTTTGCAAAAATCGTGCATTATGTAATAGAAATTTCTCAGATGTTTTCAGAGTTAATATTTTAATATTTCTCCTGCAAGTCAGTCATGTCCATCATTATAAATAAAACCTTATTTAGTCATATTATGTTTGTAGAAAGTATCCATACGGCTTAAAATAAATTAATTCTTCAATAATATTTAAAGTTAGGATAATAATCTATGTGAAGCAGTTGCATACGCAGGGTGATATGGCAGATATATTCCCTACTACCCACGAAATTGTTAAAAAACATGATTTTCATACCCACCAACATAATTTTTGTATTTTTAATAATAATTTTTGATCCAATTTTCATTCTCAGGATTAAAACCTTACAACTTACGCCCAATTCGGGCATAATTATAGACACTTATTACTTATTTTGCGCCTGGCGTGAACCTCTTTAGCATCAGGTCTCACTTATTTGTCATTAAGCTATCAAATCTTTCATTTCATACTGGTGTGTAAATTGTGGGAGCAAAATGTCGGTGAATTATTTTCATTGCTTACAAATTTAGACCTCAAAAAATATTTGTATAAAATTGTCTGAACCAATAAATTCAAATATATGAGGGTTTGAACGGCTAAACGCCTTATTTCCATTGTTTCATGTTGTGGTGTTAATAGCTTTGCAGTCCAACGGATGAAGATTTTTGCTCCTCGCTGTTTGAATGTTTTGCAATAACTATTGATTTTTAAATGTAAAAAAATTAAGAAATATATCAGTTAAAATTCTTCATTCTAACAATAAACACATTATATATGCAGTTTATAATAATCATATATATCACTTAATATATATTACATAATATATTTATAGTTATATAAATATATACAAATATAATATATTTCTATGTATATAAAAGAATTGTTTCAATGTGTTTTATAGAATTTTAAATAAAGATCATGCAAAAAAAATACTGAAAAATCAACAATAATCTGTTTTAATCTTTAAAAATCAATTATAAAAAGTTCTTAAATTGATTTGATAGAAGATAAAGAAAAAAATATCGATGTTTCAGAAACATCGATTTTTTATGACTGATGTATCGGTTTAATTTTAGTTTGCTATCACTAGTCAAGATTCTGATCTTACTGAATAGCATTTTGTTTCTGTTTACGGTATTTAATTTTATAAATGGATTAGATGAGCATCTGGTCGCAGACATGTTAGTGACGGTCAAGGACGCGACTATAAAAGGAAGATATATGGCGACCTCTGCCTTTACCTTGCGAGTTGCGTAATGTTGGAAGTTGTGTTCTTGTTATCAACTTCAGCTGTTTGCTTTTGCTTTCCTTATTAGAGCTTCCGTTCGTAAAGAGGGCCCATAATTCTGTGGGCTAACAGTGTCATATTATCTTGTTAAGGAGTTCTGTGTGAAGGTTATTTTTTATATTTTCTTTTGTTCACAGTTCTCAAATTTCGGGTCTCTGGTAGCAATCGTTGCGAAGGAGAAATCATTCTCAAATCCTAGCAAATTATACTTTAAATAAATTGGGGTTTGCGAATTCGTTGCTGACAAATAGTTATTCTTTGGTTTCAATTTAAAGACCTACTAAAAATGATCAATATAACTCTTACACCTTATGCAATCGATTTTCCTCTGGAAGCATGAATCAGAGACGATTTTGATCCAGGATTTTGTTCTGTGAAGGAGGGGAGGGGAGGCTGTTGGTTAGGGGATGGTTACTTTTACACCATAGTACAGATTCCCAGGCCGTGGTACGTGTACCACTGGCGGTATGAGAGGACGTTCCGGGTAATACGCGAACAAGCAAATAAAAGTCATGGATAAAATAATGTTATTAATACGTTCAACAAGGGATAACAATTTTTTTTTTTTAAATATTATTGAATCTATCAATGCTAAGATGAATAAACAAGATCTATAATTAATAAAAATAATTAAGGATAGTTATCCTAGTAAAGGCGAAAGCACTGCATGTTGAAAAGAACTTAAGAATCAAGTTGAGCTTCATCAAGCCTCAGATAATTTGTCATCCAGCAACCTTCTAGTAACAAACGGTTGTTGTAAATATACAACAATAAGGCTCCAATTGGAAAATATAGGTGCTTTTCTTCATAATGTCCAAATTTCTTACTTTCGATTAATACACTTGTATTTGCAGAATTTTTTATGTAGTTATGTGAATCTTTGTTACATAGTGTGTTTGTAGACCCAACTTTTACTATTGCTGTTGCTAAGCGAAAATAAATAAACTTTTATAAAATTTTTGAATTTTATTTTCAATTTATTATTTTCTTAAGCAAATTTGCTATAATAGTTATATATTGTTTTCTTTGTTAAAATAAGTTATGTAAATTAGTGTGTGTATTTTTTTTTTTTTTTTATACAGACAAATATTAAATATCCTAAAATTAGGAATTGGTACGTAGTGAACATAGTGCATAACCTAAAACCATAGTAAATAAACCTAAAATATGTATCGCCAACTAACGATCGGCCAGGAACCGACTTTATGCTAGCTGTGGGTGCCTTTGGAGGGTCTCCCAACCCCGGAGTCGATTCACAGGTGATGTTGCAGAAAATAAACTCTCAGTAATCTCGGAGAAAAGGCGCGAATGGCGGAGGGACGGTTATTTTATTAGATTTTTTTTTTGTTTTACTTATTCTGAAACGTACAACCTCAAATTTTAAGAAGAGGCTAAGATTTCTTTTTCATGATCGATTGCAAAGTCTCATTACTGAATACAATTAACCAAAATGTTTGAATAAGTATATACATATTTAGTCTACTGTCAAAATATTTGTTAAATGCAATAATTGATTCCCTCTGTTACGCGCTCAAATTTGAACCCAAAAGTTCGATGCCGATACCACCTAGTGGTTAGGATTATAAAGTACAGATAAGGATAGGATCCGCTTCACTTAGAGGAAAAGGAATAATTTAATAACGCAATTTAGTTAAATAATTTACGCCAGATTCTTAAAGCGCCAATCTATAATTGTTAGAAATGATCTCTTGTAAGAGAGTGTGATAGCTTCATGATGCTGCTGCAGCTGCCAAAGTCTCGTTCGGTGAAGGTAACTCTGGACCACAGTAGTTGGTATTGAGATTGAGATCAACTTGGAACAGGGATTTGTCTATTCTCTCTGATCGAAAGAAGTATTGATACTTAATTAGCTTTTTAATGGAAGTATTCTGATAGAAATGACGTCCAACGAATATAGATTCGACTGTATGGTCAAGGCCAACGATATAAAATTCCAAATATTTTGGCGCAAAGATGCATGCGTCACGGTTTGGCAACCTCTTCCTTAGACTGGCTTACCCAACAACTTCACATGCCATTTCAACCGACAGGATGTCATTATTTCAATTATATTAACAGGTCACATGCTCCGTAATGCTTCTTAATATAATTGAAGTATGTAACAGTATTGCCACGGATGAAGTTGGCTTGTAAAGTTGTTACTAAATTATTAACAATTTTAATCTCTTAACTGTTTAAGTCCAATTTTGATTTTACTACCGTATTTGGACTATATATTTATTTTCGAGTATAAGTATCGTAAAATCGTAAAACTAAAAGGGTAATAAAATATGCAACAGTTCAAATATAATGATTGACCAGTATTCACAACAAGCAAAAGAAATTTCTTTTTACTCTACTGTAAACTTTGAAAATGTTAGGGCAGTTTACCTGTGACGTACTGAAATGCAGTCTAATTCCACTTTCCTAACTTCCTCTTTTAATTTAATTTAACTTTATAATTGACTTTATTTCCTTAGAGTCTTATATTTTTTTGCTTTTTGTTTTATATTATTATTTTTATTTATAATAATATATTAAAACACTGAATACTATCTTGGTACGCTACTGCCGTCACCTATTTTTATTTATTAGCTGTTAGTGTAGGTTCGTTAAATATTAAATTGATGCTACTTTTTACTTCCTTGTACAAAGTAAAGGAAGTATTATAATCGCGAAAATTTTCGGTTTTCAGATTTCAACGTAAATATCCATTTTGGCCATCCCTGAATCCATTTTGACTAGTTTCGTCGTGGCGTCTGTACGTTCGTATTTTGCATAACTCGAAAACGGTTAGCCGTAGAAAATTTGGTTTCCAATCTAATTAAACATTTTTATTACTTATTTTAAGTGTTAAAATTTAGTGTAAAATACTGGTTTTCCTTCCTATTTGTGTGTGTGTAAATAGATGGATGTCGCGACGCCAAGTGTTGTTTTTGAGATACTGCGATCTTCGGAAACTAGTAACTAAATTCAGGATCACTTTTTGAGCCACCGATTTATAGTTTAATAGGCGTACAAGGAAGTCATGTGTTGTCCACATCAGATATTTTTTTTCTGTGACATTTGCGTTATCATTTGTTAGTTTTTTCCTTCTTGGTGTAGAGTGCTATCTGTCTCTGTAAATATAACATTATGCAACTTGCATAATTGCTATTTCATGGATTACTTGCATCTCACAAAACTTTGCAAATGCATTAAGTTCTTATGACCGACTTTTTTTTTATCTGTTGCAAGTAAAGAATTTCCTATGCTTCCAATACGAGTAATATCGAATCCAATCATTCTAAACTTATTATATTAGTATCGATACCTGAGATTCGATATTTCACCGATATAAAAATGTTCCATTGTCATTTTTTTTTTTTAAATCAATAAATATGTTATTTTAATCACGTATTAAGTAGTGATGAGAAATATTTATTGAAAAATCATGCCTTGCTGAATATTTTATCCAATCACTAATGCAATTCCATCCACCAAACCATTAATTATTTATTTATTTATACTCCCCTCGTCATAAAGCTGCCTACTACAGGTATTCTCTATATTCACAATCAGATGTTCATAAACTTTCTATTGATAAAACTTAAAAGTTAACACGGGGCAGGCTATACAGTACCCGCTATACTGAACGGCTGTGAGAGTTTAGCGGGTCTAAACGATAGGCACGGTCGGACGCACCTAAGGGTTTTATTATATAGTTTATAAAGTAGTTTATTATTATCTAGAAATTGTTGAACATGGATTTAATCTAGTAGAAGATGGTTGTAATAAAAAATTAAAACATCTAATAAATTTACTTTTTTAGTTCTATATCTCTGATTTTTAGTTCTATATCTCTTTCACATGTTTTTACTTATATTGTATTTACCTTCTTCTTTTTCATTCATGTCAGCACCCCTCCCTTCCTCCCATCTTATCTCTTACCACTACATGTAAAATTATTTGTAATTTTGCCTTTACTCTATTTTTTACTTTCATATATTTTTCATTTGTATATTATATTTAATAATATCATATATATAAACTCCTGATTACTGTATTGTGGGTAAGTAAAACGCCGTTTATTCGGATCTCCGGATCAGATTTTTAGCCTTTTTATTAAATTTAATGTTCACGTTAAATAATATTTTTTAACTATGATAGCAAGAACGTAACTATGCATCAATACGCCAAATATTCGCTTTGATTCAATGTACATTTCCTGCATTGATTGTGCAATAACTTATCGTAAAAATAATGCTTTTTGTTGAATTTAATTACTAGACTGCTGGACACTAGAGTGTCACAGGACGTTGATGTCGATTGACTCACCAGTTATAAATAGTTTTTATCGTAATTAACGGTAAGTTTGCTTAGTATCCATGAAACCGGATTTTCGATTATTCGGATTGCCATTGGTCCCAGTTAGTTCAGATAAACGAGGTTTTTCTGTATGTGTATAAGATGTATGTTGCTATGTTGCCTTATTTTTTCTTTCAGTATGTGCTCAGATATCTTGCTGTAGATGTATCATCGTGATCTAGTTGATCTACCTTTTTTAGACTGTTGATGTAAGATGATATGTGATGGTTTTAACATCATAATACTAAAATATAATTTCTGTACTGGAATATTTCTGCATTTTTTCTCTATTACCTCTTTGTATGATAATCATTTACCTTGGCAGTAATCAACTTAATATAGCATTATCTTGCATGTTTTCAAGTTATAGTTGCGCGCGCGCCATTTTGTATGAAACTTAAGACATCGCATTTATTTCTGATATGCTGGCCTGCATGTTCCTAAATTCTCTCGATACTAATTCTTTTCAATCATTAGTAATTTGTTAAACACTGCATGATAAGAATGTTCACCGAACTTACAGCATGCCTCAAGGAATGTTAAATTTATATGGAATGATGGTGGATATTATTCTAAATCAGTTGGTGTCCATTCGAAACAGAAAGGTGCCATGGAGTGGTGATCCGCGGGCCGTGCACAGAGTGGCAGACCAAGTGGTACTTCAACCAGACCATACAGGCCTGCCACACCTTCACCTACGGCGGCTGCAAGGGAGAGAACGTCTTCAACTCGGAAGCAGAATGCCTCTATTACTGTATTGGTGGCGACCGTGGGTATCTTATCACTCCTTTGGTTATAGGTTTATTATATATATAATTAATTGTTTAAAATAATAAAAAAATAAACATTTTCGACCAGCGGAGTACCTCAAGGGTCTATACTGGAATCATTGCTATGTGAATTAGATGCATACAAGACACCAGACATTCCCAATATAATTTCTGCAATTCAAGCAGACAATAATCTCAAGGAATATAAATCAGATGTTTTGATCATTTTGATGCACGAATATTCATTTCTGTAGAAAGCTGTATTGAAGAACAATTTTTCATAATTTCTATTAATTCGTTGAGATAACATTAACCGCTTCATCACCGAACCGTTCCCATTTAATGAAATTATTGATTTAATTAGATCTATTCCAATTCTGTTGCATAGCCTTCATTAAGAGAACAAATATTTGTTCTATTTTTAGAAGCATAAATAATGACGAAGCGATAGACGCATAAACAAAAATAAAATATACGTATGTATAAAATTTATAATGAAACAACTTCAACAGTTTTAAATCGTTTAAACTCGTTTAATCGTTTAAACTTAAGTGAAAAGTGATTCATATTGCCAACCCAATAAATTGCATCTCCGTTTCAACGCCTCAAAGGTATTACATATTTGAAAAAAGAAAAGAATATTTAATGTTTCAAATTCACTGCTTCAAGTGGTGTTAAAAACGCAATATTGATCATTGACCTTCAATAATTTTCTGGGAGAGGACCGCCTGCTGCTATGTGGTATTTGTATCCCCAGGCCTCTGGTGTTTGCCTCCACAATTAAATTTTGGATCCGCAACTGCCCGCAGTCACCCACGTAATAGGGGGGACTTACTTATTTTAAAAGTATTTTATTTGAAAAATATCTGGTACACAATTTTTAGACAGACTAAGTGGCCCAAAATCTACTATTTTTGAGTTTTCACCTCGTTCATTTGCGTCATTAATTTATTGTTTGATTAACATCGTAAAAATGAGAAACTTCTATGAATAAAATTTGGTAACCTAATTTTTGCGAACCTGGCAATAAATGAAATAATTTTGGTGAAAAAACTGCCGAATCAGTAACGTTTTATTTAATGAAATTCCAACTTTCAAAATGCCTAGTTTTGGGAGAATCGCCTGTATATAGTTTTATCCTCATTGGTTTTGAGTCCTACTTAAATATGCTACTTATTAGCATTGTTGTATTTAATTTAATCCTTCATTTTCACTCCTATATTAAATCATCATTATGACCAAACATTGGTATTTTAAGCTTTTCCAGTTTAAAAAAAAAAAAAAAATATATATATATAGGATTGAGGATATAATATTTCATATTTGTTTAATAAGGTAGTAGAAACATTAGTTATAAATGAGTAGTAACATTGTTGCCACTGTACCTAATGAGTCCGGCAGAACCAATCAGCTGGTTTATTGTTGATATATTAACTTTTTTTTTTAATTGTTTCTATTATTTCTAATATATTTCTTGAAAAGTAGAATTTAAAGCTGTGAATTTTGCTAAAACCCATTGTTTGTGACATTTACTTTTTGTTTTTACTAATTAATGTTTCGATTTTTTGCTGCATTATAAATGCTTATTTTCCTAAGAAACTAATTCTATATTTTATTAAAAAACAATATTATTTTAATTGCTATAGTTTTAGTTCCAACATAAGGTATGAAGCATTAAACTTATAACACTTTCATTGTTTTATATTTGTTTATTGATTTGACATTTTGGCTATTTTTAAGTGCCTATATAGAAAATATAATTTTTTCTAATTGTAATAAAATAATTATAGTCATTTATTTATATTTACAATATTTTTAAATGTATTGTATCTGTGTCTTGTTCTATCTTAAATACTTTGTACTACATTATTTTGTAAATCAACACATTTCTCATGCATTCAAATAATTATATTATTGGTGACAGTATGGTTGACCTTGGAAAATATATGCAGAAGAATCTTGGTTGGGGTGCAGTCAATACATTTATTGACTGCACTCCCAACCGAGATTCTCTTACAATTATATTATTGAATTTCTAATTTATTGATGGATAGGTTCTACCTGATGAAAAGGAAATTAGATAACCCTGTTACATAGTAAAAGAGGATATTTTGAATAATAAATGTGAACTAAAGTTGTGTCACTCTTGTATTATATTAACTATAACCTCTTAAAACAGAATTCCATCATATTATTCAAAGTAACCTTTTTTACAATGTTTTGGAATTTTTATATAATTGCTCAAACTTCAGGAAAAACTCATCTGTATATAAATTAGAAATTCAACAATTTAATTATTGAATGAATCAAATATGTGTTTATTTACCATATAGTGTATTAGGTGTTAAAATTAACACATTACGTGCCTTAATTATAATCGATCTACCAGAGCCCTATTTCATTATCAAGTAAAAGTGGGAATGCTCCTTTTTAGAGGTTACAGGTTACTTATCGTCATAAGATAATAATGATTTTATTCATTTTTTTTTTTAAATTACTGTTTAATGTAACTATTTTATTTGCCATCGTGTATTAACATTTTATGTTTCATAGGCGAAATTAGTCAATGACCAACTTGTACTTGCACTTAATTATGAAACAACTTATGCCTATAAAGTAAAGTATAAGTTGCTATATAGTTTTTATATATTGTTATAATGTTGAAACACGGTAACATTTAAAATAGTTATATTAAAAACAGTAAATTAAAAAAAATTAATAAAATTATTATTATCTAATGATGATAAGTAACTTGTAATCTCAAAACATGGAATCTCTTCACTTATACTTTTGTATTTTTTTTATGAAATAGGATCCAAGAGTCTGGTATGAGAGTGAACAACATATAAAAACAATATGGAAAAGCAAATTTTTACATAAAACTGCTGCATTGAATTACTCTTGTCTAATTTTGCTAGATCCTTTCTGAATGGAAAAGAATGTGTTCTAATCCATATTGTTTCCTTTGTTTTCACGTTTAAATTCTTTCTCTTTGCCTATCTTCTCTCACTGATGAATCCAAAAACTCCTCCTGCCTTGTTTTTTTTTGTAAATATCTTATAAAAATTAATAAAGAAGGAAATATAGAAAAAGGAATTAAATATAGGAAATATGTATTTATTTGCATATTTTTTGTTATTAAAGAAGTATTTATAAGTTAATTTCTCAATTTATGTTGGTATTATTATCATTATTCTTTTTTTCCTTTTTCTTTTTACTGTATAATTTTTTATTTTGTCCATTTTAATGAATCTGGCCAAACTATTTGTTATAATTATGCATTTTAAATTATTCTAAGAGGCCTTTAAGTCGTAAGTATAGAAAAATTTCTTTTCCATTTGCACATTAGAAGTGTATACAAGATGATGGATCATATTTTTGTTACTTAATAAACTGTTTTACAACACAAATTGACATTTCTGATGATAGAACTAGAATTATGATGCAAACGGTGTCTCTAATTGTCTGAATAAGTCATCTTCGATTCGCAGACACTCTACCTCCTCACCTCCTTCAACAGAATCGGACTACAAAACAGCCTGGCAACACTCCGGTTCCCGAAGAGATTAGGGGTCCTGAACTGACTTTTAAAGAGACTGGTCAGCATAAAGTCTTTATGATGGCCAAGAACAACGCTTTCATTCAACTCGATGGAAATCAAACTGCTAATTTTCAACTGAGGTTAGTAAAATTATATGAAACAATCTTCTCATAAATCAAAAACAAGTTTTATTGATCTTCTTTATATATTAATTGGTTAGATTATTACAGACAATTCGCAGCAGAGATGATGTTATATGATATATTAATAATGACATTTCATGGTATAGTTGATAATGACATTGTTAATATAGTTGATAGACAAAATAAAATCACTTACAAAAATAAGTAAATAATTAAGAGGGGAAATAAAATCTTAAGGCCAAATATCAGGAACTTAAAATCAATTTGTATTTATTAATTTGTCTTAAATAATTAAATATTCCCAAAATTTCAGACCTATTTTCATTTAATATGGTTGGCAAATGATATGGGAGATTTATATTTATCAACTGCACGCAGTATGGCAGTAAATACTTAACAGTCGTAAGTATGTTGCACTATGTACAAATTTCTCTTGTTCCAGTCAGCAAATATAGATGGGTAAGTCGTGTGTCGGATTCAGAGTCTTGTCAGTACAAATTTTTTTTGTCTGCTATTCTGAATCAACGATTTCCATGAAAAAATTGTGTGTTTAAGCTGTTTTCTTTTATTCATTTTCTTTGTAACTACAAATTTCTTGTTCTTTTTTTTTAAACCATACAGCTGTTAATAAATATATTAAAGCAACAACTATAGCTAGATATTTGGATTGAAAACATGAATTATTGAGCTGTTATATCTTCCTGCTTTAGGCTTTGTCGAGAGATCTCATTTAAATTTAGAACAGGACTACCTCACGGTCTACTCGTTTATCATAGCATCAAAGATCGCCCCGAAGGACTGAACCCTTATGCTCTGTATGTTATTGTTGAGAAAGGACAGCTAAAGGTTGTTCATGTGTTTGGGAAGCACTCTACATCCATAATTGTTGGAGAAGGTAATACTTTCTTAAAATTTTCTGATTACTTTTTTTTTAATAATTGTAAAACAAACTTCAAATTGTAAAATTGTAAATTTCTTTCAATAATTTATTTTTCCAACTCTCACCTTTAACAATATCTTCTTTCTTTTATGAAATAAATGGTACTTAGTGCTTCATTTCTAAAAAATATTGACCAAACTAATTTTCACCCGGTATACTTATGCTTTTAGGACTGAACCGTGACCATTGGCATCGAGTGAAGGTGACCATTGACGTGAAAGGGCAAAGACTAAAAGCTGTGGTCAACGATCGCTCAAACGAAACTAAGATTGAGGGCCTCCACAAGCAGAGGAACTACGGAGTTAATACCGATCTCATCTCAGTTGTTCTCATAGGAGGTTGGTACAGGTAACAGTCGTGAAGGTAAAAAATATAAATGGGATTATTGGAATTGATTATTTTAACAAAAAAAATTTGGTATTCATTATTCATTAATCTTTTCTGTGCGGTTGAAAATGACTTTTTACCTCCAAAATTGTTATTGTTCTCTTCCGATTTTAATTTAAATAAAGGAAATATTAAAAAATGCTGTTATAAAAATTGAAAAATATATTAAAGATAGGGTTTGGGCGGTGGTCAAGAATAAAATATAAAATAGTGAGAACTATTAATTGAATGCCAACGTTTCGGTCCATATTTTAGCTCTTCATCAGGGCTAAATAGGTCTACCTGGGCCCTTTATTTCATAATAAAGTAAAACATTACAAGTACAAGTGGAAATGTTTGTTTTTATAGGTTACAGGTTACTTATTGTCATTACATAATAATAATTGTATTTAATTACTTTTTTTATATACTGTTTTATTAATAAATCTACTTTAAATGTTATCATATTTCAACATTTAGCAGTGTAAGTCATAGGTGTGGTAAATTATTGGCTCACTTGTACTTGTGTACTTTATTATGAAATAGGATGTGCCTATAAAGTAAAGTAAAAGATGTTATGTAGTTGATATATATTGTTAAAACATTGTTATAATGCTGAAACACGTTAACATTTAAAATAGTTGTATTAAACAATATTTAGTTTTAAAAAATGAATAAAGTTATATATATAAAATTATTTTATATATATATATATATATATATATATACACACATTGGCACAAAATAAATAATTCTTAAATTCTTACTTAATAATATGTTAGCCTTTGACCGCACTTTTGTGTGAAACTTGGCATGGAGCATTATGCTGTTCAGAAATAATATTTTCTCTATCATCAGGTTTTACATTTGGGACAATACAATCTAGTTGCTTTGCTTTCCCTTCTTACAAAAAACGGCACCAGAAGTTGCAAAAATCTGTACGAAATTCGATATTTTATTGATTTTTTAAAAATAATTATTCACTTCTAATTTAAATTTATTTATGCAGGGAAATTTTGCAATGTTTTTGGTATATTATGTTCAATAATGAACATTTGTAATCGTTTAAGAAAAAAAAATTAAGCCTCCCCTCAAAATTTGAGGTTTTATGTAAACCTGTTACTTTTAAATGCATTAAGCATCCGATGTTTATTAAAGTATATCTTAACACTGATTGCCTTTACTGCGTTGTTGAAGAGAACTTATGAATCAAGTTGTGTTCTATTAAGCCGAACAGTAATATTCCATTTTTAAATAAACAACGTGCTTCCAACTGAAAAATATTGATTCTTTTTTCATAATGTCCAAATTTCTTACTTTTGATATGCCTTTATTTGCTGAATTTTTGTTGTTGTTATGCGAATCTTATTTTATGTGAAATTTATAAACTTTCGATATTTGAACTTGATGTGCTATTTATTATTTTCTTATGCAAATTTACTCATAATATATATTTAATTAGTTTCAATTTTTGACCTTCCATTATATAAACTTTCTTCACTATTTGTAATTGTGACCTTGAGGCAAAAAAAATGAATAAAATATTTATATTGTTATTTTCTTAAATAAACTTTTGTAACTCAGTTTGTATTTTTTTATGAAGAAGTATCTTTAATGAAGAAGTAGTGGTATGCCCAGTTGTCTGAAAAGCTTTAGAGTTTTAACTAGCATATAATTGAAAAATTATTAATTAAAGAGGCCCATTTTTGTCAACAAGTTTTGGAAACAGCAATTAATATAAAATTAGTTTATTAAATGAAATAGATAATTATGCATGATGCCTAATACTTTTGGCCAAAGCTGTATATCTGCTGGAAAACATTTCAGTCCGATCTACACTAAATGTATAGATTTAAACCCATAGAAAAATGAAAACAGTATTTTTTAAATTCTTCTATTTTCTAAATTTCTAGTCTTAATTATTGTATATTTCTACTTAACTTCAAAAATTTTCAGGGCAATGAAATTGTATTATTAAATTATTTTGTTTTTCCTCTGGTCAGCTGTTAGAGGTCTTATCTGTGGTATTTAAAAACTAGGCATTTAGACTGCTTTTTCCTGAACATTACATACTATTCGATTTGTCTTTCTTAGAGCTGCAATATTTCGCCAAATTCACGAAATAAAAAAATGGAGTTAAATTGATTCTCCTCTGTACCCTTCAAATACTAGATATATTAATTATTTGATAATTAGAATACACTCTTTTTACTCATAATTTTTATTAATAATAATGAGTAATAATAATAGTAATAATAAGTTACTAATAATTCTTCTCACTTTCCACTGCTGTTGTTACAACTTGCTATTCGCTTTCTTAGGTTTGAGTCCAGAAGAAAAACTGCATGGTGTTAAATACATCATTGAATCTTTCGTCGGTTGTATCAAAGATGTGGTCTTGAGTGCTGGGAAATCAGTATCTGATTTGAAGTCAATAAAGCCTCTTATCGCCACTAAGCATGACAATGTTCAGGAAGGGTGTATTGATAAGTAAGTTAATATCATGTTTATTGTATTGCTCATAACTGTAATAGTTATTATAACAAAGTTTGCTACAGGTGTCGAACAAGAGAAAATTTGTGCTTCCTCGGTAGTAAATGTATCAATCATTACAACCATCTGTCATGCGACTGTTTTGGAACCCAATATGAAGGAGAACTCTGTGATATCTACAGTAAGTAAATTTCTTTTGTATAAGACAACTGATTGCAATCTTGCAAACATTTATTTAAGCATATGAAGTTGTTTAATGAATTTAATTATACTTCTTTATGTTAGCTGCCACCATATTGACTTTTAGAGGATCATCTTATGTCTCCTATCGAGTTTACGACTGGAAAGACAGAGTGCACTCAAGTAGTAACAGGATGGGACTTCATTTTAAGGTATTCAAAGGTGTTCTTATAAACTTTCTGTTTTCTTGGTATGAACCTTAAAATTAGTACTTTATGCTATTTGTTTGAAATAGGGAGGTTATTTATCTCAACTCAGTTGGCTAAGATCCCTTCTTAGTAAGTCCACTATCTTCACTGATAAGGATCCGTTAAGGTTTCATTCATCTATTGAACAAGTGTAACTAGCGGAAATTGACTGCTATACCTTAAGCTTTAATAATTGAAATAATCACTAATAATCACATCAGATTAAACTTGGAGGGTAACAGTTCTCTGCCCCAACCACAGTCTAACATGGAGCATGAAGTACTTTTTTTTTATTATTACGTATTAGATATATAATTTGATATTTATTCCTATATATAGTCCCTACCATGTCCATATATCAAATGTGAAAAAATGCGATTTTCATATATGTCACTTTGAAATGCACTTGGTGAGGTACGTATTATAACAAAGTCTCAAATTCCTAACTCACAAAAGAAATCAACACTTAAAGATTAAGAATTCAAGACTTTGTCACAATGCGTGCCTCAATTAGTGGGTCTCAAAGTGACAAATATGAAAATCGCATTTTTCACATTTGATAGTCGGTCATAGCAGGGATGAAATGTATCAAACTTGAAATCATTTTTAAAATGGTTAAAATTACAATATATGAGTTTTACTAATTTATGTTCTACATAAAAAAACTGTAGTTGGCACATTATTCTTAAAACTGCATAATATGTTACTTTAGTTCTTATGATACAGCTGTTGAACAAAATGTGTCAAAACACGACAGTATTTAATATACTATGCATTAAAACCTTTGATGGTTCAAAGTTTACAATTTCCTACTTCAGAATAGATGTTTTTATTTTTATGATGGGATTTATTTCATGAAAATTCAAAAAAGTCTTTTACCATTAATGTTATATGTTTTAGACACACTTCGATGATTCTGTACTTTTGTATGCTAGTGGAGAATCGCCAAACCACCACCATATCGCAGTCTCAATTAAGAATTCTACTGTGTTTGTTGATATGGACCTGGGAGGAGGTTCTGTTGTCACACGGATGGGTTCGGAGATAACGGATAACTTATGGCACAACCTCACCCTCGTTCACCACAATTCTTCCATTACCATCTACTTGGACAAATTCAACACCACGTTAAAACTGCCAGGCAGCCAGCACCACCTTTATATAGATCCAGAAATATATATCGGAGGAGGTTCAGAGCTTCACAAGAAGAAAGGTTTGATTAAAAAAATTTTATCAATGTTTAATTAAATACATTAAATAGAGATGGCATGAAAAATAAGTAAAGAAAAACTCAGAAAAATGGTAACAAAATAATTTAGAACGTTGAAAATGTTTGGTAAACAGCATGTCCTTTGATGGCACTAAAAATTTATAATTGCTCTACTCCGTCACTAATGGAAGATCAGTGCTTTTAATGAACTTCATTCTTTCAGGCATATTTATTTTTCTTATATTGGCAACACTGGGTCTTTAAGGTTCCAACGCTATTCTTGCAAACCTTATTAGTTGTTCCTTGAATAGTTTACGAAGAGATAGGATACTGACCTATTTTTTCTACACAAAAACCCCAGCCATGACAGGGAGGTTATGTCAGACCCCCCCTGTCGCGGCGTTGTGTTTTGCTCTGATTAAGCTAATGTTTACCTCGAAAGGAAAATGGACTTAGTGTTCTTTTAAAAGCATGTTGATACAATTGGTCTACCACATAGTTAACCCTGGATAAAGCAAAACAATTTAAATACAAATGTATAATAATGCTAAATTGGTAAAAAATGGACATAGTGTCCTATATCTCCGAGGTACAGATATATAAAAAGTGTTGTTTATTTTTTAAATAATACGAAATATTAATTATCCATGTTCTACTGTATATAGAATAGTTGCATGGAATTTTTAATGGATAAATAAATTCTGCACATCCGAGGTAAACTTTCACTAGTCCAATTTTGCTGAATTTGATTTTACTTTTGTATTTACATTATTATGCACACATTTTTCGATCTTAATTACCGTAAATAATCTAAAAAGGTATTCAAATATGCAGCACTACAAATATAAAGATTGACCACTATCCCAAACAACCAAAATAGTTTGATTGGAAAATTCTTTTTGCTCTATTGTAAAACTTTGAAAATGTTACTTTTAACAGCTTACCTCTGATGTATAGAATTAAAAAAAAATAATAAGAATCATTACAGTTCTGGTTTGATATCTGTTTCAGGTCTTCATTCTAAAAATAATTATGTGGGATCTCTTAAGTATGTCTTTTATAATGATGTTTCCATCTTGTACGAGCTTAATCATACTAGCCATAAGGTTCACTATATTGGAGTGTTGGAACCTCTATTCGTCGAAGAGGATGTTATGGTCATTCCGATGACATTCCCATTCCCATCTTCTCATTTTTGGTGGCACAACCCTTTTCCGGATTCACTGTCTCTTGTATTCGATTTTAAAAGTAGTCGAAACATGGCAGTTTTAGCTTCTTCTGAAGTCCATTCTCCTAACGATGAAGGTTTCTGGGAGGTATGAAGTTCCAGTTTGTATTAACAATGTTATTCCTCAAAAATGAGTCAATGATTCATTTATCAAGTTCCATATTTCTGTTTTAGTTAAGGGTTGTTAACGATGAATTAAGATTTGAGTTGGTATTTGAGGGTAAGAAGAACTTAACTCATTTGATAACAGTGAAATATGATACGACTACCTCTTGGCATACTGTAAGTACATGAAAATTTTGATCTATTAATTTTCACTAGTAGTTTATTAAAGAAATAATTGTAGTTATTTATACTAATATTTACAGTAGGTTTTCTGTCAATGTTGCCAAGCTTTGCTTTGTTTTGTTATTATATTGCTTTCTCCTGTTAACACAAGGTTTGCTTAACATCTAGTCTCCAGAATAAGTATTTTCTTGCAAAATTTGTTTAAACGTTGTTTAAATAGGCATTAAACAAATTTTGCAAGAAAGTACATTTAGTATTTGTATCACTCTTTAAAATATGCAAAATTATTTTTTCATACATATACAGTGGATCCTTATTATAATGCGGCCCGTTATTAGGTAGATTCGGATATAACGCATCCACGTCCCACTCTCAAAATAAGATGGTAATATTATAATTGTTTTGTTTCCCCACAGTGCAGAACAAAAAATAATTGAAGGGATCAAGTACCAACGACTTATACATGTATTTTGTACTTTTTTTTTTTTTCTTCTTGCTATTTCATCTTTAATCAAGTTTAACTTTTCTTTTATACTTGATGATTACTGCTTATGTACCAAATTGAATTTAAAGTAAAAATCTCTCTTCAATTATCAGTTGCTTTTAGAAAAAAGAGTCAGAGAATAGAGTCTGTGTTATTAAACTGTAATACCTTTTCGAAACAAGGCCTTTCCTGACTCTAAAATAGAATAGCATCTTTTTCTTATTTAATTCCAATTTCTTCTTCTATACGTAATCTATAGGCTCTTTTTAATCAATAATTAATTTTTTTTTTGCTTGATATTCAGAAATTTTATTTGATATACTCAAAGGTATTTTCCTATGAAACTTATAGGTTCTTGAAATAAGTTTCTTCTCTTGCCCATCTCATAGCTACTGGGAAACCCCAACCTTGTAAGAAACCAGCAATTATGAATGCAAAGCAAAACAGGCTAAAGCAACTTAAAATAACTGATATTTTTTTACATCCGCATGATGGTATAGAAGGATCAATCTAATTAGGGATTGATAAATTATTTGCCAGTTCTATAATTTGGTTTTTATTGAAAACTAGTTTCGAATGCCATACATTCATCTTCAGTTCAAGGTTTAAATGGATTAGTGTCAAACAGAAAAGTTTGTACTGGTTTCTTCTCGCACCATGTTTCTTCTCGTTTCTGCGAGAAGAAACCAGTACAAACTTTTCTGTTTGACATAATCCATTTAAACCTTGAACTGAAGGTAAATGTATAACATTCGAAAGTAGTTTTCAATAAAAACAAAATTATAGAAGTGGCAAATAATTTATCAATCCCTAATGATATTTTTTGATTGCAGCTCAACTAATTTTTAAGTATAATGGCTCAGATCATTCTTTGTCATCTCATGATTGTTTTGAAAAATTTTGAGCTCAAAATACTAAAGAAGTGTTGTATTAAATTGTTACTATGTCCGCTTGAAGGTATCTAACGATGTTTGAGCGAAATGCATGACCTATTTTAAAGTTTAATGGCTCAAATTACCCAGTGGATTCCTGTTAATGTTTTGAAACGTTGAGAGCTCAAAATACTGAAAAAATATTTCATTACATTTTAAGTATTTTCGGCTTTTTCTTAATGTTTCTTATTATATATTTTGTAAGTTCATGATCGTATGGTTATGAATAGGTGATAATACTTGAAAAATTTCTTCTTCTTTTTCTTCCATTTGCCTTTTAGCATGTGAGTGCTTCCAGCCATTTGTGCCATACACCACTGTCCCTGGCAAGGTTCCACATTTCTCCTATGATCTTCCCTCTTCGTCTTCCTATTAGTTTTATATGGTTGATATAGGAGGATCTTGGCCACCCTCTCAGTCTTCTTCCTATTGGTCTCGCCTCCTTAGTCTTTATCGGATCTCTGTGGTGGTCCATGTACCAGACATGTCCATGCCATCTCAGTTGCCTCTTCTCTAGGGTTTTCGTCATCAAGTGTACATTTAGCTCTTCTCTGATCCTGTTGCTCTGGGCACATTCCCTCCATGTTTTTTCCCGCAATTCTTCTTAGAAATTTCATTTCAGCTGCAGTAACATGGTTTTGCAACCTTTCATTCAGAATCCAGCTCTCCACTCCATAGAAGTACTAATAGTAAAACAGACTTGAATAAGTGGAGCTTTAAATTTTGTGCCACCTCTCTTTTTCTGATCACAGAATTATAGATCTGATAGTAAATGGAATTTGCCTTAGAGACTCTGCTCGAAATTTCCGAATCCACCTTACCAAATCTACCAATCACTGTGCCAAGGTACATGAATTCTGTCCCCATTTCTATCACCTCTTTACCACAGACAATCTGGACATCCTCTTGAGTTCTACCGACTTGAAGAACTTTGCTTTTTTTGGGTATTATTAATCATTCTCTTTCTCTTCAATTCCTCATTCCACTCTTTTACTGCCTGTTGAACTCAGTGATAAGTACGATGTCGTTGGAAAACAGAAGAAACTGTATAACTACAGGATGTAAGTTCCATTGGCCATGTGCATTCGTGCTGTGCGTCTTTTGCAAACGGAGGTAATCTCATCCATATATACAATAAAGAGAAGGGGCTCAGAGAGTCGCCTTGCTCCACTCCTTTCTCCAGTCTAAACTCCTGATTCCTGGCCATTTAGGCACACAACATGTTTTGGCTCCTGGTAAGTTGATTTTATAGCCTTCAGAAGTTTTATAGAAATGTTCATTGTCTTCAAGAACTCCCAAATTTCTTCCTGGGCCACCGAATCGAATGCTGCCTTCAGGTCCAAAAATACCAGATAGATGTTCCAGTCATGGCCCCAGGACCTCTTATCACATTACTCAAAGTGAAGTTCTGATATCGAGTTTGCCTGTTGGGCCTAAAAAACTAAAAACAAAATAAAATTTAATTTTATAAAAACCCTGACTACGGGAATAACTTTTATATCTTACAAACCTGTTCATCCTAAGGGACGGAATGCACTTGCATATAAACTTAAGCGCATTAGTAGGTTGTTGATGAAATTGACACCCTTGAATATTGAACCTTGATGTTGTAGTCGGGTCTCTTCTACTAAACGTTATGGCTCCTTGCAAGTACATTCCGTCCCATTTGTCTATTAATATCAAAATGCAGAAAGCTCCTTGCATCTGTGGAAGTAAATATACAGAAAGTAAATTAATGCATTGAATAAAGAACAGTCATTTTCGTTTGGGTATTGAAGGCACCCGACTTCAACACTAAGTTTCAGTATTCATGGGCGTCAACTTCACTTACTACCCACCAATGCACTTAAGTAGATATGCAAGTACATTCCGTCCCGTGGGACGAATAGATTTGTAAGATATAAAATCTATTTCCATAGATTTTTTTCAGTTTTTATAGATTTCCTAGGTTTTTATTTTTTATTAAATTAAATTTTTAATAAAGTATCTTTTATTACACACATGAGCATATAGTTCTTCCTATAATTTATATTTTTCTGCTCTTGCTATAACTCAGCTTGTTTAATTTCCTCTTGACCCACTTTATAACGAAGGCCCACAGTAATTTGTGAATACTCTTTTAACGTTTCACTTTAGGCTACCGTTTCCAGGTTCATAAACACAAATTAATCATGGACTTATTCTGCATTATATTTAACATAATAAGAAGTAAAATAACTAATAAATGTATTTAATCAAGAAAAAGATTAAATACAATAATAATAAAGACTAGTCAATCTTGCCTAAGTTGTAACCTACAATTTTCTATTTTGTTCCATCTACAGCCAATGATATCTCCATCATTAATATTTTTTTAAGTATAATTAATTCTTTGCAAGCATATAGGAAAAGTTATTACTGATTTTTATGTTAACACTATCAATATTTATTATATTAACATCTTTGTATTTAATTTAACATCCAAGAGCAATTTGTTGGTTTATATCATCACTTTATATTAGTAATATAATTAATAAAAAATCATTCTACGATCAACTAATGCATATTGGTTGCCAGGTAGAGCTTGTATATTACCGTGGGGAAGTAAGCCTCGCTGTTGACTACACCCATAAACAGGCACAACTAGTCGGGATATCCATCTTCTTCAAAGGGAGGATCATTGTTGGAAGTACGGCTAGAGAAGGGAAATCCAGTATTGGTAATTAATTATAATATTAAAGATTTAAAAGGAAAAATTATAAATTCTTTTACTTTTTCAATTATTTAATGTTAGGAAGTAATTAGTCGAAAACTTTATTTATAGATCTCATTCAATTTAAATTTTTTAGGGTTCCTGAGTCCAAAAAAGTTATTATTAAAAATTTTAGTCATTCCCCTATTTCTTGATTCTCTTGAGCTACAAAACTATTTAGGGGCCAGCGATGTGTATTAATTAAATCCAATTGATCTTAATCAGTGTTTGCAGTTTTGTTTGTTTTGGTACATTGATGAATTGTATTACTTTATATTGTAACATCCATTAATATACTGAAAACATATTTTTTGGGAAAAATTTGTAAGATTATTTTTATTAGATCAGGAATATCAAAATCATGCAATGTCAATAAAGAAAAATTAAAATTAAAGGTTTTTAATTTAATAAAATCAAACACAAATAGCTTTCACAAGAATTTTTAGTTTAAATAATTGAATATTAGACATCCAATTAAAGAATAGCTGTCTGACTTTTTGTTATATCTATGACTAATTGTTATTGGAATATTCCAGGCTTGGTAGGATGTTTGAGGAACATTGAAATCAACGGTAAACTTGTAGACCCGCGGTCTATAATCAAAACAAAGCAAGCTCATGGACAGATATCATTGGATAATTGTGAACTTGTCGATCCTTGTAAAAGACCAAACGCATGTGAGCATAATGGGAAATGCTCCGTAAAAGATGATAAACTGACATGCAATTGCAATGGCACTGGCTACATCGGAAAGAATTGCCACTTTGGTAGGTTTTTTTTTTTACTTATTTTTAATTAAAACCATGGATATGAAAAATATTAGGTTTTAAATGTTGGTGTTCCAATAACTGTGATTTTGTTAAGAATTGCTTTGTTCCTTTGATTAATGTTTTTATTATTTGATGTTTTTGAATTTAATAATTGATTTTTTCAGCTGAATTCAGAAAAACATGTGAAGAATTAGCTCTCCTTGGATACACAAAACCTGATGTCTATCTTATAGATATAGATGGCAATGGTAGATTTCCACCTGCCCATGTGAAATGCGAGTTTCAGTCTTTGGAAGATTCCACTAAAACTATTGTCGAACATAATCTCCCGAGTCAAGTTGTAAGAATTAAATTATATCAAACTATATTGCTATATTTTTATTCATAGTGACCTGAGTTAGATATTAAATGTGATGTTATTATGCATATTTGTTAAGGGATGCCATTGGTTAATCATTGAAGATGATTATCCCAAAATTATTTGTGTATGTGAATAAAAATTAAATAGTTTTTGAGTCCTCCAAATTGGACACTTCTCCAAGGGCCTGTTTTGTGTTTACCATTATTCACTAATTAGTCATTATAAATACCCATACTTACTCTGATATTATTATATTATTAGAGCTTATATTGGCTTTGGATAAGGGTCAAAAACTTTCTATGTAAAACTATTTTTTATTTTATTAAAACTTATCTCATATACTTGCATATACATTTACTTAATTAGGGAGTGATTCAGATTGATTAGATTAATTTTACCATTAAATGTTTATAACAAAATATCTCTGGCTATAGTTAACATTATTCAAAACTTATAGATAGATAGATAAAAGAACTTTATTCTAGGACTAGGTCTCTTAAGAATAACATGGTTGAACAAATAAAACAGAAATAAATGAACAAATAAATAGAAATATATGAGGGAATTGATGATTGAAGAACATCTAGAGGTTCTAGGAATGATCCCCTGCTGGTCATGTCTTATCGGGATGTTATCAGGACAAGGTTACATCCCAACAGCAACTCTTCATGCCTGTCTCTGTCTCATCAGGAAATGTAGAATCCCGAGTCTAGAGTCCTGAGTCTAAAAAGCTCTCGCTCTCCACTTGTCCTGGGCTTATATGCTCTTTTTTGGTTGCTCCCACTGCTTCCACTGGTAGGGAATAGATGATTTTTATGATTAGCTATAAAATTGTCGGGGTGCAGTTTACATTTCCAACATCGTTATTATTGGTCAATACTCCTACTAAGGAAGGTGGTATTCTTGTTAGATTCAGGCTAAAGCTCCTCCCTCTGTGGCAGCTGTTGTAGGCCTCTGAGAGTGTTTCCAAAAATCTCTTTAACTTAATTTAATTCTTATTGGATCCTTTACTAGTTTCTACGAATGCAGGGTGGTCGGCTTCTCAAAATTGATTATTTCTAGAGAACTTAGACCCAGGTGGTGTTATCTTAATGAAAACTGGCTAACCCCCTAATGGTTCTTCAAATTTAATTATCCTTATATTTCTGAAGGATTCTCCAAAAAGGACTTGAGATTTCTTATGATACTTAAATAGACCTACATCAGTGTCACTGTGAAGTGACTCCTGTCAACTCATTAATTTTGGTTTCTTGGTGGCTGTTTTTTCTCACTTTCTCATGTAGAAGGTGTAGTCAGTTGGGTCCTACTTCCTTGCGGATACAGACTTATGTCTTTGTGATTCACTTATGCTATATACTTAACTAAATCATATTTATGGTTTAGTTGATACATATCAATATATTATTATATACTTTTACAATATTTACCATCTTAATGTTATTTCACTAAAGTTTTTTTTTTTAAATTTTCTATGGAAATTAAAAATAAATTTATTTTTAGTTTTATTAGATAGAACTTTGAAGTATGGTTGCAGATTGAGTAATAATCAAAACAAATAATTTGTGCCTTTTTGTATAAATAAAAGATTGTAAATTTGTTAGCTAAAATCTAAAAAATGAATAAATCTAGTTCAGTATAACACCATACTGTTAATTAAATAAGTAAAAATATTTAACATCAAGTTATAAAAATTTTTGATTTTAGGATGTCCGTAGCTCTGCAGAAACAGATTTTAGTTTCACTATTACCTATCGAGAATTCACATCAGAAATGCTGCAAGAACTGATATCACACTCCCTGTACTGTAGCCAGTATATCAAATATGACTGCTATAAGGCTCCGCTAGAGCTCCATTCTGCGACTTGGTTTATATCGGCTGCAAACAATGGCACTGTCGACTATATTGGCAATGTGAAGAGAGGTTCCTGTCCTTGTGCTGGTAACTATATGTCATTTGCTTAATTTATCTTAAGTTCCTAAAAATATAATTTTAATAATATAATAGTAACGCCTGTGCATATACACCAGATTCTGCTTATAACGATATTGCTTCATACGACATACTCAGTGGTGTAGCTAGGCCAACGGGGCCCTTCAAGATTGCCACCCCCAAGGCGCGAACATGTCCCCCATGTATCTTAACAAAAACTGGCTAACTCTCTAATGATTCTTCAAATTGAATTCTCCTTATATTTCTGAAGGATTCTCCAAAAAGGACTTGAGATTTGTTATGACACTTAAATAGACCTACATCAGTGTCACTATGAAGTGTCCCTTAGCCAGGAAGCAGAATTTAGAGGGCGGTCAATTTTGAGTAAAATGTTATTATTAGATTAAGTAAATAATATTTGTTTCTGCTTTTTGATAGTTTTGACCTTAATTTAGTCAACAAATGAGTAAATGTGAATAGATGATATTTATTTCAATATATATTACTTAAAGTACAGTTATAAAACTGTTGACTTTTATTGGAGGCAAAATTCCTAGTACCGGTTCTGCTGTCCCCTTCCTTAATTCCAGGTTATCTGCTTCTAGGGAAATACGATACCGATAAAGTCTCGATACTGGCATTTATTCATGCACTTGATTCAAATATTCGATACCACTAAGGTATCAAACGGAATATTTAATAGTGGTATCGATAGCAAAACCACATGGTATCGAGCGGAAAGCATCATTACTTTCCTTGTATCGTACATCCTTATCTGCTTATTATATATATTATTTCATGAGTATGTTCTACCTAAATCCAATAAAATAAATTTTCTTTTTGGAGTCTAAAAAAAAGGAAAAAAAATTATTAAAAATTATTTGTGGGCATTTTGGCACCCACCTGAAGTAACACCAGGAACGGCCGTTCCCTTCATCCCACCCTAGCTATGCCTCTGGATATATTGGTTATAACAACAATAATTCCTGGTCCCTTGGCTCTGTAAAATAGGCTTAATGCAGTTTACAACAGATCTGTATAACAACATAGTTTAAAGCAACTGGTCAGTTAAGGCAACCTCGTTTCAGGTCCTTACAAAAAAAATCGGGTTTAGTGAAAGATCGTGTAGAATTCGCTGGAAAAGCGTAACTAAGAAATGTTTTAAGAATCTCTCTAACCGACTCTCCCACCACAAATATTTTGTTTTGCACACAAGTATTTTTGCATGAATCTGAACATTAACTCAGGTGTTTTTGAAAAAATATGACCAAATGAAAATTGATTTTGCTAGAAGGAAAACTCCATATTTGTTGTTTAAAAAATTGTGGCACTAATAGAAAAAGAGACAATTTCCACCATTTATCCAAAAGAAAGGAAATCAACATCTTGTTAAAAAAAGGGCACTTTTAAGACGAAAAAATTAAAAGTTCGATACACAAGGAAACAGAGGGACCGTTGCTGAAATGGTATAGATTTCAAAGGAATAAAAATAACTCCTTTCCAGCCTAATTTTACAAGAAAAAGCCCATAGCTTGTTGATTTTTATAAAATAGAATGGTTTTATTAATTTTTCCATTCCTCCTTCCCTTCAAGGTCGTTCTAAATAATATCCAGTGTATGCATGTTTGAATTTTTGTTTTTATCCTTTATGTTATCCTTTCAAAAGAAGTATCTATTATCGAATAATATAACGTTTTATATGTTCGCCTTTTTGATCATATAATATTTATGCATACTAATAAAATAACCAGTTTATCATTTTTACATAAATGTAACTATTTTGTTAAAAAAAATCCGTAAGCAGTAGAACTCCGTCACTAAAGTCCTATTTTCCCATTAAAAGAATATAAAAACGGGAGAGTAAGAAAAAAATTGAGACCCACAAAAGATAGTCCCCTAACATACCGAAATTTACACGTACTTTTATTATATGGTTCTGCCTCCGCTGACGTTCGATACAGGAAGCCATACATACCGAAAATATACATATATATATATATATATATATATATATATATATATATATATATATCAGATATCAGAATTTCCTTTCGAACGCAACAGGTTTTGAACTCCCTAACTCAACTGGGAGGGGCTTTAAAGGTGCGCAAATGTTTTAAAAAATCAGAAAACCCAGGGGGGTGGGGGAACCAAGTCGAGACCCCCAAAGGATACTTCCCCAACACCAACTTAATTCACATACAAATTTTCAGCCCTATAAACTAATATGGTGGAGCTGTAGCGATGCGCAAATCTTAAAAAACGCCGAAATTTTAGGTAAACATACCGAAATTTTGCCTGGAATTTACCCATTCTTTAATGATATCGTTCTGCCTTGAAGAAAGCCGTACATACCGAATTTCAGCTCATTTGACCCAAAGGGAGCAGCTGGAGGTGCTCAAATGTAGCGGGGGAAAAAAAAAATGTATATATATATATATATCAGACATCTCCAAATTTTCCATAATCGTGCTCTAGGGGTTATGAAACGGATAGAAATCGCAGTCCCACCGTTCACCGCCCACCTTCGACCCACTGCAATAGTCTATTTTTTTCGGGGAAAAAACGACTAAAAAAGGGAATAAAAAGCGATTGTTTATATTATTATTGCTGTTAAGTAGATCATAGCTGTTGACTTCCACTTGCTTGAGAGATAAACAAATCTCCAATAGGTCTTCAACTTATATAGCAGGGTGGTGAGATAGTCTTTAACCTTATTTGTGGTGGTGAGATAGATGACAGAAGTGCTATTACCACCCGCACGGTGCCTAAGAGAAAGGGCTCGATAAGGTTACAGTTTTAGTTTACACCTTCACATCATATGTTTACCAAACGCCATGTCCATTTGCATAGCATTTGTTCTCTAATTACATAAGGTTGATTCAATTTTTTTTCCTTATCATATCTTATTATAAGTATTTTTTTTTTCTTTTATAACAAACTTTAAAAAACAACTTTATTTGTAAACAAGCCTATAGTTATAGTTCATATAAATATCAAAAAGCTAAACCATCAATATTTGTGACAAACTGGAAAGTATGGGAATATAACATACTTGCACCCTGAATTCTATGCCTGAAAAAAACAAATGCAATGCTGGAATCTAAATTGAGGAACTAGAGACTGAATTTCTTTATGTTTATTGAAGATAAGAGGATTTGAAGCAAAATCAATAATTTAATTTTAATTTTACCAATTAATTTTATTTAAGCTGCTAAGCCATAATGAAGTATTAATGTTAACAGAAAACCGTACCTGCATGAACCCTGATCAGTCTTGTAATTGTGACATAAGCGAGGCTAAGTGGTTGTCAGACGAAGGCCACTACATATCTCCGAACTCGCTCGGCATAACACAAATGGTCTTCCTTCAGCAATCGGACCTTGATAAAGACGCGCAAGGCAGGATAACCCTTGGTCCTCTTGAGTGCGTAGAAACAAGTAAGTTTTCATTATTTCCTTTAATATTATAAATAATTCTTTAATTTATATACCAACAATCAATAGTAACTATACAGAAACTTTACTTGAAATTGATATATTGCTTTGATTATCTTATTTATTCTACCTATAGAGGATTTTGGTATAAAAGAAAATTAAAATAATTAAAAACTTAATTAAATTAAAATTAAAAACAAATAATCATCATTTCATTAATTTCAACAGTATGGATTTTATTAGGAAGGAAATCAATTGAAAAAATAAACAAACAAATTTTCATTGAATAATATATGATTAGGGGAATGACAAGATATCATATTCCGGTAAGATTTTTTTTATTATAGAAAGACAATTCTTTGTTATTCTTCAGGTCTAGGTTTCTGTATAGAGGGTCATTGACGATCATTCCACTCCATCCACTCCACACCAAATGGAACGTGGAACCACCTTGAGTTTTAAATCTTGTATGAATTTTTTTATGTTAAGCAATTGGAATTCTATTGGTCTTAAAATCCATTATGCCATTCCAAAATCCAATCACTCCATCTGACCGTTAGTGTGAAAAATTGTGGACTGCACAGTTTTTCACACAGTTTTTAGGCTGTGCTATGATAATAATTATAATGTTGGTGAGAAATACAGTATAGTTAAAATTTATGACATTTATTGTATAAAATGTGCTACAAAAATATTGATATCCTTAAATTTATATTATATGATGTTACTGTTTATTCCAAAATGGTTATAATGAAATATTTTTAAAAATTTCAGATACCCAAAAGTACGTTGTTACTTTCACTACTAGTCAATCTTACATTGAAGTCCCTGGATGGAGAAAGGGCGATATAGCTTTCAGTTTCCGCACGACTGGAGAAAAAGCAATATTGTTGTACCAGCCACCGATTCGACCACATCATCCTTCTTTTATGGTTACGTTGACCAGTGGTAAGCAGTTTTAGTTAAGTAATTATGTACTTTATTGAAGTCATCAGCATGCTTTGTAATTATTATATAAAATCACCTGAAAAGTTCTGTCTATTTTTTTTTTAACACATTCCTAACATGTACTGGGCAAAATTAACACAATTGGATAGTTAGTTTGCCTGTTGGCTTATTATTTTCAATAATGAACCTTTGTAAGCGACTAAGAAATAATAAATTTTAACTCCCCTGAAATTTGAGGCTTTAAATTTCAAGATACCTAGAATCAAAAAATCAGTCTGTCTGTGGCTTTTCTCTGGGACTACTCGATCGATTCTTTTGAGATTTGGCACCTAAGTCACAGGTCACCCCAGGATTTCATTTCCAAATGGCAGCCGATTAAAGGTTTTATATACACATATCTTGGCCATTTATGAAGATAGACAAAAAATATTTTTTAATATATTTTGGAATGATCATATCAGTCTTAAAAAAAAAAAAATAAAAAAAAAATAATAATAATTCAATCCAAATAAATTTAATTTTGGATATACAACTATTTGGAAATTATAAACATAGTGTAATAATTTGCAGTATTTTTTTCTAAGCCGCTGTCTAAATATGTATAGGAATTAGTGCATTAAGACCCAGTTAAAACCAATCTTACTTAGCAATAAATGTATTTACTTTAATATTAACAATCATTCTTTGGAAATCCAATTTATAGATAGATTCAAAATTTATATTTTTTTCAGACTTTCAGCTGACTTTCAATTTCACCCTAAACACTGGCCTCTCAAGAGAATTAGAAATAAAATCTCAAAGAAAACTTAACAGCGGAGAATGGCAGAAGATTTGGATCGATTACAACGAGCATCACGTGAGGTTCATGATCAACACCGACTTTCAGATGGTTGATCTCCTTCCGGAGGAGGAATTCGGACCTTTCGAAGGGAGCATGTTCATCGGTGGTGCTACTGAGTTAGTTTATCTTTATTAAAGTAATTATTATTCATGATATAGTTTAATTTATAATTGTTTCTTACTTATCATATTTGTTAAGCTTAGACTAAGTGTACTACTGAACCTCTTTAAAAAATTTTATATTTAAAAAAATGGCTAATTTTTCTTCATAGACATGCATATGATATGAGGTATTAAAAAAAAAAAATAATAAAAAAAAATTAAATTTTTAGGTTTGAAAGAAATTTTAATATAAAAGTTGAAAAAAAAAAACAACGTTAAATGACTAGGCATACACACTCATATCCACATTATTATTATTATTTAAAATGAACAAATTATGTATTTAATTGCAGATTTTCACTTGATAAATACATACATGGTTATTTAATAAAGACATGTGCTAATAATATACAATATGCAATATATAATATATAATATTATATAATATATAATATTATATAATATATAATATTATATAATATATAATATATAATATGCAATATGTTGATATAAGCGAATATATTGTAATTAATAATTGGACAAAGTAGCTTGTGTTTTTTGGTTGGTTATTTTCGATCATGAACCTTTGTAATCGACCAACAAAAAAATTGTTTAATCTCCCCTAAAAATGTGAGGTTTTATGTTTCAAGATTGAATCCAAAACTATAATAAAAAAAAAAAAAACACCCATTCCCGTCTGTGGCTTTTCTCCGAGACTTCTGTCCCGATTTTTTTCACATTTGGCACCAGTCATAGGTCATCCCAGGATGATCCTCTGAACTCAACATTACCATATGCCATTATTTCAAAATGGCAGCCTATTAGGTTTCAAAGCCATTTAAAAAAAAAGTAATTCAAATAATTTTTATTTTGATATAATGATTCTGAAACACATATTTTTGATCTATCTTCATAAATAGCTGAGATATGGGTTTATGAAACGCCTATGGTATTATGTTATTAATAATTAATAATAAATTTAACAAATTAATAATTAATAATAAATTTAACAAATAAATAATAATAATAAATTTAACAAATAAATAATAATAATAAATTTAACAAATAAATAATAACAATAAATTTAACAAATAAATAATACTAATAAATTTAACAAATAAATAATAATAATAATACACTTTAAAAATAAATAATAATAATAAATTTAACAAATAAATAATAATAATAAATTTAACAAATAAATAATAATAATAAATTTAACAAATAAATAATAATAATAAATTTAAGAAATAATTAATAATAATAAATTTAAGAAATAAATAAGAATAATAAATTTAACAAATAAGTAATAATAACAAATTTAACAAATAAATAATAATAATAAATTTAACAAATAAATAATAATAATAAATTTAAGAAATAAATAAGAATAATAAATTTAACAAATAAGTAATAATAACAAATTTAACAAATAACTAATAATAATAATAAATTAACAAATAAATAATAATAACAAATTCAACAAATAACTAATAATTCTAATTTTAACAAATAATTAATAATAAACCATTGTGTAATAATATGCAGTGTTTTTGTTTTGTTTTTTATATATACCGTCTTTTAGTTGTTTTTTTTACTATACTGTCTTAAGTCATTTCAATTTAAAAGTAATATCAGAGGACTAAATATCTTTGTTAAGAACAAGATATATTTCTTGAGATTTATGCTTGAGATATATTTCTCAAGCTTTGTCACACAGAATGTTTTTATTTCCTGTTTTCCCAATTTTTTTTTTAATATAGAAGAGTAATTTTTTTATTATAATTCATCTCTTCTTTCCTATTTATATAATTATATAATTGGTTTTAAAAAGGTGAAAATAGTTTTTAATTTATAGAAATTTTATTTAATCTAGAAAAATATTTTTCTTACAAAAATTCAAATCTTTTGAAAACAATTTAGTAAATAGAAATTTTTGATGTTGTAAAGTTTGATAAATATGGGCTCAAGTGTAATCGGTTATATTTACAGATGTAATGACTTAGGTAGCTGATATAATTAAAAATTCATTAATGGCATTTATATGTCAACTTTGGTATCTCAGCAAAAGATATTTTGTGTTCTTCATTCTCTCCTCTCCTATAAGATATTTTTTGTACTTACTCTATTATGATCTTTTTCTGGTTCCCTATATTTATAAATAGACTAATTAATTACTCAAAGGACTTCAGTAAATTAATATCTAAGTAATATCTAATAGTTCTATGTAGATATTTCATTGCATGCACATTTTTTAATGTTAATGTATGGCTACTGTAAACTATCTTAATTATAGATATATTATAATTGATATCATTTAAGTGATTATAATTAATGTTAAAATAAATTAATTTACCTTAAGAAAATAACATCTTTATGTAAAGGGAAGTTCTTGTGGATGGACCGGTTCGTCAAGGTTTGATCGGCTGCTTCCGAGGACTTGTTGTGAATGGCGAAATCCTTGATATATACTCCTATATGTCAGTCCATCTCTCCGAGATCATTAAGGACTGCAAGCCTTCCTGTGACCCTAATCCATGCAAAAATGGTGCCAGATGCAAAGAACTTTGGTCGACATTTCAATGTGTTTGTGAGAATCCTTGGGCCTATATCGGATCATTCTGTGAAACAAGTAAATATCTTAATATTATGAACAACTTTACTTATATGGAATTTCATAGATGGGTCTTTACACTTAAACTGCAGCACTTATAATATTAGTTTGTTCGAATTAAATATTATTTAGTTATATATTTTTAAATTTGGGAGAATATTAAAAGTCAATAACATGAAAATTTTCTATCTTTCTTTGTATGGTTTTTAAACAAAACTCATACAATAACTCACCAACATTTCGGGGTTTTGCCCCATTTTCATGATCTAACTACAATATCATTTACTACGACTAAAAATATCAGTACAATATATACATATTAAAATAATTTGTTACAATTATTTATAAATTCAATTAAAACAATTAATAATTGTATGAGTTTTGTAAAAAAAACACATACTATTATTAAAGTGTGTAGCAATTTTTTAAAAATTTGTATGGCTTTAAATGGATGGAATATGATAAAGAATACATGAAATTTTTTTTTAAAAATTATCTGTTGATAATTATTGCAAATGAATTTTTAAAATTTCAATTCTACAATCTCATTCCTTTTACATTTGTATCGTTCTCCAGATCAGCCTGAGTCAATATCTGCTGTTGAAAATGAAAATGAATATAAAATATAGACAAAATTTCTTGTTTATTTAACATTGATATTCTTGTGTCCTCTCATATAATATCTTGTTAATTACAGTAAAAATTGTTCATTTTTATCATGGATAGCTGATTTCTGAATACTTCTCTATTTTTCAGATATTAATGAAAATGGACTAAAATTTATTCAGCGAGATGCTTTCTTCTATCGTAACTACCTAGCTATATACGAGGAAGAAGAGAAGGAGATGTTCCGAGACATACTAACTGAAACAATATTACTAAACTTAAGGACTTACGATAATCACGCTCTTATTCTCCATGCAAATGACCATATGAACAATTTCGTCCAGCTTTTCATCCAAGACCATCATACTATAGTTTTCTTATTTAATTCTGCAGATACGATTCATAATGTTTCCGTTGAGTACCCTGGTAAGATTGAAATATCTTCTATACATTTTTTTTTTTTCTATAAAACTGCTCATACTTTTTTATTCTTCACAGGAAAATTCTAATGTTTATAAAAATTAATTAATCATAGATTAAAATAGGACCACTATAAAACTCTTAAAAACAGTTTTATTTATAAAATTCTAACAAATTTTATTAAATTACATTATACAGAACAATGTGAGATTTTGGCCTTTTTTTTTGCCCATTTCGAACTATTGTAGTTTATTTACATAAAATTTTAACACCATAGTCTATCTATAAAATAAATTAATACACACAACTCTAGGAAATATCTGTTTATCATTTAAAGTTTTTTCAAGTGTCAAATTGTTGATAGCACATTCTCCTTCAAAAATATCCATTACTTTTTTTATTATTGTTTCATTATTTAATAAAAATCATCTTTTGCTTATAATGATCCTTAAAAATCATTTTATTCTCACTTTCCAACCTTAATTTTACTTGTTGAGCTTCAAATATTGACTGCTGTGATGTAGAATAAGAAAAACTAACTTTTTTGTATATAAAAAATCATTTTTTCATTTGATTTAATTTTATAAAAATAGTAAGTGCAACAAATACCTAATTATGTTTTTAATTTAATTTTTTTAATATCTTTCCAAGCCATAACATTTTTTTTTTCTAAATCTTTTTTACTGCAGATCCATGTTCTTTGTTAGAAAACAGGACCTTTTTATCTTTAAATTTTTTTTCCTATCTCTCTTAGTTTTTGATATATTCGCTTTTGGAAAAAACAATCCTAAGTTCCACAAAAAATTACAAAATCTATCACTACATCACTCATTTTAAAGCTAAATGGACTACCTTTCAATCACCGTTAGTTTTTATATTCTGTAATAACTGTATCTAACTCTGTCAGCAATTGAATGAGAGCTTATATTTTCGACATATTTTACCTTCTATGATCAGTTATAATAAACTGTAATTTGAAATTTTAGCAACATCATGTTTTAAAGATGTTTACCTATTCTTTCAAACAGGGTTGAAACTTTTGAGCTGTGATAATTTGTTTTAAAGTAACTAGACTTTTCACCTACTATGATTTTTGTGTGGGATGTGCAAAAGCATGGGAAGGGGAGTTTAACCCAGAAAAAAAAATTTAAACAAAAATTTGTTAGCATTTTAATTTTTAGCCTTGCTTCCATGCAAGAATTTTTTTTTTTTTAATGTCTGTCAAACAATGTTGGAAGAATTTCCAACACATTCTATTATAATAGAAGCCCTGATTCAGAACTAATGCCTCTTCTAATGATGAGAGCTATCTCTAAGACCATTTAGATACTTGGTATTAATTTGTGAGCTGTTCTAATACCTCATTTCTGGCAATCATGTAATATAGGCTTTGATCAGAATATTTCAGTAAAAAACAATTAAATGTATATCTTTTTTTTCATCTTCCTTGCAGGTTTATGTAGTGGGAAATCAGTTCAGGTTGCTATAGTTCGTTCAACATCAGAAACGAAATTGTATGTCAATGAAAGAAATAGCTCTTTGACAGTACCTATTAAATTACTTGCCAACTATTCTAGTAAACCTTGGACAAATCCTGAAAAAGGTAAGTCAAGCATTTAAATTTTATTCAGGTGTAAAAGACACAAATTATAGTGTTGTTTTATTTATTTTTGTTTTGTCCTACAATGTAAGGTTTGCTAGTAAAACATATAAAAAACAGACATAAGAAAAAATGAGAAAACTAAAGCCAAATATATACAGGAAAACTTGACTTATTTGAACTTTCCTTTTTGTCTCTTGTTTTTTCTATTCAACGCAATATAAATAAATCGTCTGTTAGTTGTTTTTATTTTTATTTAACCAAAGTGAATCTAATATGTTATTCTCGTAAGAAAACTACAAGTACATATATCCTACATAATTTTATCACCAGTTTATTTATCAAGGAGAAAAAAATATTTGTAAGCATTAACAGGTTGATTATTAGAAGTTACATGCTTTTTTGACAGAACAGGTGTTGGGTTATAAGTCAGAAGTCAACTACCCCCTTTATGTTATGGCCAAGAAACTGTAAACCTTGGATAATTTGAAATTTGTCAGTAGTTTCTGCAATTTTGAATTAAACAAGTTCCACTGTATTAACAAAATAAATAATAATGAGTATGATATAAATTATCTAAAAAAAAAACAAACTGTATCACGACAACCCATGAAGGGTCTTGGGTTCAGTACTTGGTAAGGACTATACTGTTTCTAAGGCAATGGTTGTGCGAGGAGGTGATTTCGCCGAGATCAAGCTCAACCGCCAGGGTTTTTTCCTCAAATTAACTTTTTAGAGGCTGGATGATCTCCAGGAGGGTCTCTCGATCCCATAGGTTCGACCCGCGGTTGATAACAGAATTATCTGCCACGGCTGGTCTCGAAGCCGGGACAGGCAGCATGGTAACACAGTGCCTTACCACTGAGCTATGTGGTCCCGAATTATCTAATAATTATTTTTAATTATTTCTTGAATTGCCATTAATCAGAAAGTAATAAAAGTTCTATTTTCATTGATGGTCTGGTATTATATGAAGTTATTCAAAATGTTTATTAATGTTTTCAACAGAAGTTCTTGCTCCACAAAGACCACCAGCTCCACCAACGGACTATTTCCAAGTGAGCCTCGGAGGGTATGATTCCTTGTTGAGCAGTCCCAAGCAGGTACCTCTGATGGGCTACATCGGTTGCATCAGGGGCCTCAAGATTGGAGAAACCCTTGTCAACCTAACTAATTTTATCAACTCGGCTAACGAGACTGGTATGCTTCTACTTAATTTGTTTTCCTTACATTATTTCAACAGATCCACTTTTTGAATAATATTAATATTTTGTTTCTATTAAATTTTATTTATACTAATTTATAAAGCAGAAGAATTTGTTTGTTTGAATGCTCTAATTTCAGGAACTACCAGTCCGATTAAAAAAATTATTTTTGCATTAGATAGACCATTTATTGAGGAAGGCTTTACGCATTATAAAATCATATTATTATCCATAGGAATGAAGTAGTAACTATAAATAAATTGTTAAGAGAAAAAGTATTCAACTTGTGTATGTCTCACCATGACAACTCCACACCTGTGAAAGCTGACTACTCAAGCTTTTTAATAAGTATGAAATTTATTGCGTTAAATCGTTATTTTGTAAATAAAATGAGAGAGTAAAGGAAATAAAAGTGTAAAAACTTGAAATTCATTTAAGTGAAACTTTAGTGCCGTTTATAAAAATTGATTGTCATTTTGAACCCGCCCCTTGAAAATGTCTGAACAAATGAGACTGAACAACATTTTATAGTTTGTTATTTTAAAAGTTATTTTTTATTATAAGGGTTAATCCAAATTGAGCATAGGCGAAACTGTGGTGCACTGTTAGTTCGAGTACAATTTCAAATTGAAAAAATCATTTAGGTTTATCATGGTGATGCATAACTGCTATTTTACAGAAATAGATGGAATCGCAGGCGGTTGTGAGATGAAATGCGATACCTTGCCATGCCACAACCAGGGCGTTTGCATCGAGAACTTCCTCAAGGGAGAATCCAGCTGTAACTGCGAATTCACTTCTTACTATGGAGAATTCTGTGGTGAAGGTAACCTTTACTTTTTTTTTTACTTTATTTTTTTTTTTTAATGTATTATTATCTTTAAAGAATTATATGTAGTTAACTCCTAAATTGAGTATATATTCAAATAAACTTTAGTATAAAACTAGTCCTGTCAAGAACTTAAATAATTTCTATTATAATTTAAGGATTTTCATCAATGCTTTATTTCTTACAACATTACATAGAGGATGAATTTATTTGCAGAAAAAGGTGCTGATTTTAGCGGTGAATCTGTCCTTCAGAGAAATTTCTCTCTCGTAGGCCCAGTTGATCAAATTAAAGTTCAATTGGCATTTTCTAGTTCAGATGCAAGGGACAGGAGTACAACAATATTACTTCTGCAAACTGAAAACAAGTGAGAGAAAAGAATATTTATTTACATATGTATTCTGAATTTGAAATCTTTACTCTTCATTTTATGTAATGAAAGAAAAGAATCTTTGAGAAATTAGTTAGGAAAGTAGTCAAAAAAAAAATTGTATAAAATTATTGAATACTATTATAATTAAATAGGTACTATTTTATAATTTTTTGTTTTACTTTTGTCCGTTATCTTCACCCTGACCATCTTCTAAATTAATTACTATGGTAAACTATTCAATACATAATAGGATAAGGGAAGGTTTTCACATTGTGTTTTACTTCTCAGGAGAAGCTATTACCTGATCATAGCTCTTAGTGCTGCTGGAGAGCTGATATTCGAAGAAGACAGGGAAGGCTCCGCCTACGGAGCAAGGATCACTGATCGAAACTTCCTCAATGGTGCCAGGCATTCAGTATATTACAAGAGGGATAATAAAACAGCTATTCTCATGGTATGTTATATGATTTTCTAAAAACGGTAAATAAAAACCATCAATTTCTAATAATATAAAAAGGTTTTTAAATTCATATAATACATTTTTTTAATTATAGATTTGTAAGCCTTTTTAAAAGAAAAGAATTTTGTAGTAAATATCAAAGCTCGAAACAGTTATTGAACTTTTTCAAAAAGTTTCACTTTAACTGTTTTACAAGAACTTTTACAATTAAAGTAATAACATAAAAGTTCTACACAAAAGAACTTTCTGATAAACAGTTCCTTAAGAACTTATATCATTAAAAGTTTTTTATAAAAGTTTTGTTCATCTTTTCGTTCATCGTTCAGCAAAGTCTTGCCAAAATTTATTTTTATAAAAATTCTATTAATAGAAGTTCCTACTTTTCACATACTTATGGGGCAAAGAGAGGGATCTTCGGGATATAGAGAAAACCTTGGGAGACCGTTGAAAAAATTAAAAAATCTTTTAACAAAGAACATAGATAATACGTGAAATTCAAAATAAAAGAACAAATAGAAAAATAATTACCTTTTTATTTATTGTATTTAACATTTCATTTTTAATTTCAATAGAAAAATTGTTTTAATTTTAATTAAATCACCTACAGAATGTTTGTTTAAAGAAATAACATTTTTATATAAAAAAATATGTAATACAGAATTCCATAAGTATTTTCAACATTAAATTGGGAGCTTTAATAATGAGAAATTTTATTATAATCTCACTAAAAAGCTCCAACGAGAACTTTTTAAATTTAGATCTTGTATATAAAAGTTCTTACGATATAGTTCATAAATAACTTTTATTATAAAAGTTCTTTCGATAAAGTTATCAAAGAACTTTTACTATATAAGTTCTGACCAAAAAGTTCTTGTAAGAACTTATAATAAAAGTTTTAACATAAAAGTTCTTGCTTAAACTGTTTTAAAAACATTCCTAAGAAAAAGTTTTATTTAGAATAAGAACTTTTTCAAAATAAAAGTGCCCAATTATTTTGGAGCTCTGATAAATATTGTCACCAAAACGTTAATTCATGTAACTACCAAATCCCTACTTTTCAGAGAGATAAAAAAAATGTTTTAAAATATAAATTAAAAAAAATGTCGATTTTTTTTATAAATTTAGCAGCAAAGTCATTGGCCACCCCAGGATGATCATCAGAACTCGGCATTTCCTTTTAAAATGGCGCCCAATTAAAGGTTTCATACATCCATATCTCGTTCATTTATGAAGATATAGGAAAAATATAAAGTGTTTTGGATTCATTAAAACTAATCCTTTTAAAAAAAAGTTCAATCCAAATAATTATTTCTTTCGATATATAACTATTTGGAAATAATAAACCTTAGTGTAATAATTTTCGGAATTTTTAAAAATAGTATATACTAACAACTGATTCACTATCAAGTATAAAAAATTAACAATTAATAGTACATCAAATTTGCGCAAAAATTAAATTACTCTAAATCATACCTTTTTGGACTTACGTGATTTTATTGTTTTCCAACGATATTATTTTTAAATTAAATTTTGATTTTTTAATTGATATTGTGAAGCATTTTGAAAAAAAAAAAAAAAAAAAAACGTGAGCAGCAGAACTCCATCACTGAAGTCGTATTTTCACTGAAATAAAAATATTATAAAAACAGGGGAGTGAGAAAAAAGTTAAGACCCACAAAAAACAGTTCCCTGGCATACCGAAATTTACCCATACTTTTATTATATTGTTCCCCACTGATCTTCGATACAGAAACCCTTCATACCGAATTTCAGCTCATTTGGCCCATTGGCTGGGCCGCTGGAGTTGAAATAGTCATATCTTTGGTAATACTTGTCAGATTTCGATAAAACTTCTTTTGTTGTATAGGTGATTTAATTTACATTCAAATGCAACATGTTTTGAGCCCCCTAACTCAATTTGGAGGGGTTTTAAAGGTACTCAAATATTTTTAAAAATTGAAAAACCCGAGGGAGTGGGGGAACCAAGTGGAGACCCCCAATAGATACTTCTCTAACACCAACTCAATTCACATACAAAGTTTCAGCACTATAAACTAAAGAAAAAAATTGAGACCCACAAAAGACAGTCCTCTAACATACCGAAATTTACACGTACTTATATTATATGGTTCTGCCTCCGCTGACGTTCGATACAGGAAGCCATACATACCAAAAATATATATATATCAAACATCAGAATTTCCTTTCGAACGCAACAGGTTTTGAACTCCCTAACTCAACTGGGAGGGGCTTTAAAGGTGCGCAAATGTTTTAAAAAATCGGAAAACCCAGGGGGTGGGGAACCAAGTGGAGACCCCCAATAGATACTTCCCTAACACCAACTCAATTCACATACAAAGTTTCAGCACTATAAACTAATATGGTGGAGCTGTAGAGATGCGCAAAATTTTAAAAACACCGAAATTTCAGACAAACATACCGAAATTGTGACTATTGGTATCGTTCTGCCTGAAAGAAAGTCCTATATACCAAGTTTTACCCCATTTGACCCAAAGGGGACCGCTAAAGTAGCTCAAACGTAGGCGGGGAAAAATATATATATCAGACATCTCCAAAACTTCCATTATCGTGCTATAGGGGTTATGAAACAGATAGAAACCGCCGACCTTCGACCTACTGCAATAGTCTATTTTTTTAAGAATTTGAAGTGATCTAATCTAAATTAAATACCTAATAAGTAGAATTGATTAACAAAAAAGAAGAATCTTTCAGTCATATTTCTTGCTTTCGGTGCCATGATAATTTTTTAGTAAAAAATTATAATAAGCTAATAGTTCACCAACATTTTTTTTATTTTATTTTAAATTCTGTACAATGTTTCGGATATCTAGAGCCATTTTGAAGTCTTATCGTGCATCTGTTGGCAATTCTTCATTATTGGTATTTTTCATTCGGGTTATTGAGTCGATTAGTCTAAAGATCGATTGCTATTTAAGAGTAACACAAAATTCAAAATTAAATTAAAATTTGTTGGTGATCTATTGACTTATATATTTTTTTACTACAAAAAAAGGAAGAATGTGTTTTATTGCTTTCTGTTTACTGATTTTTATTATATGAAATGATATATCTTCAATTTTAAAGTAGGAGTGTTCACAAGATAACTGAATCTTGTTTCTTAGCTTTGTATATCATACATTCCATGTATTTATAACTTCCAGTTATAAATTTGTATAAACTAAATTGCTATTAAATGCGATTATTAATATAAATCATGTTATAACATAAAATATCTGATTTTATAGATAGACAGAGAAGAAGTGCCATTAGTAGTAATGCCTGTTCTGAGCATCAGCCAAGCCCAGCATCCAGGAGCCAACGAAGTGCAGATCGGAGGAATCAACACCAGCGACCCTAGATTTGGTGCCTACACGAGCTATCTAGGCTGCCTTTCCAGTGAGTCGTTTCAAATATATTTACAAATTTGAAATTTTTATTTGGCTTTATTAATAAAGTTATACCTCTTACAATCCACAATTACTCAGATATGTTTTGCATGAAATAGTTGCCATAGTGATCTAGGAGGTAATGCGAGGAGGCTAAAAAATAAAGCAATATCTGGTATGCCCAATCACACTACTTTCCTTAGCGCTTTGGTTTCTTGGTCCAATATAATAACCGTTTGTTGTAACTTGGTGCCTACAATATTGGCCCGGTTAAAATTTTTTTTTTTGTAAGGCTTTATAGGCAACGTAATAATTTTTTTAATGAGCATGTAGAATGTTCCAGGAGATGTAGTTTTCCAATTATTCAAGAAACTAAAGAAAAGTTAAAGGGTTTCTCTTCAAGCTTCCACAGAATACTTTTAAAATAATTTTAAAAACATTTTCAAGAAAAAATCAGTTCAAGAGGTCATTGTGGCACAGACGTTCACTCAGACCAATGACTTAAAATGCTTTTTTTGGCCTCAGGGGGTTCTGAAATGCATAGATCCATTGAAAACTGCATATCGACCTGATTACAATGCCTTTCTTACCTAGATAGTAAGGGAAGCAAAAAAAAAAGTACTAGTCTATTTAATGTAACTCAACATTTTATATATTTCTCTATTTGTTTCATTTTTTATTTATTTCAGATTTATGCCTTTGGTTTTTTTTATGTTACTATTTTTATTTTACCTTCTATCTATTTTCATTTTTTCTAAATTCACTAAAGTTTACTGAATAGTTTTTTCTAAAGTTTTCAATATTTATGTATGAGATTATTATAAGAGGACCCTATTAACTCCTAGCAATATATGTAAAAAATAAAACACAGTTTTTTATGGTTAATTTAAATGTATTTATTAACAGACAAAACCAATAGGATGGATATAGACAATAAGAGTATAGAGTTTATAAAAAAAGAACACCTTAAGAACAGGGGAGCACCCTGAAACATTGGTGGAACGACATTGCAAAAAAGAATAAAGGAAGAAATTATTCCACTAATATAACACTTTATATATTTCTTTCATTGTTTATTTCTTTCAAATTCAAGCCTTTGGTTTCCTTTATGTTACTATTTTTATTTTACCTTCTATCTATTTTCATTTTTTCTAAATTTACTGTTATGTACATACTGTTTCAGTATGTACATATGAGATTATCATAACAGGATTCTATTTCATAATAAAGTACCTGGTTTGTGTAGCTCTGAAGGAGGGCTGAAACAACAGCCTACATTGAATATTTTTGTACTATTTTTTGTTTTATTTAATCGTCACACTCCTCCCGACTATTAAATCATGTTTACATTTATAATACAGATAGTGAATTTCCCTTCCTCAGCTTGGCCCAAACCTTGTTCTGTGAATTATTAATGCATTGTTTTACCTACTCTCGTCTGATAAATGTTTAATCTTTTTTTTACAGATGTGTTTTTGGAAGTGAATAATGTGGACATGAAACCCCTGGATGAGTATATGCTTTTCACAAAGACTGCGAGCAACAAAGTGTTCGTCAAAAATCCACAGGGTGTCAGAAGTGCAAGATGTGCTTCATTTGACGCCATGAACAAACCGAGACCAGGCCCTTCTCTGAACACTAGTTTTGTATGAATATTATTTTTCTTATTGAATATATGTAATTGACATATCTGTCGATGCTCATCATATTTCTGCTTTAGCAAGGACAGGAACAACAGACATGGGTGATCGACCCACCAGCTAGAGTTGCTTACATCTCCCAATATTCTGATCCATCTTTGCAGGAGGACAGAACGGGAAAAGGTATGAAATACTTTTCAACATGATTAATTTTTTACCATATTTCTATACAATTCATTGATCAAGACCCATTTTTTTTGTTTACTCAGAGAGTTCTAATATTAATGTTTTTTCTTGTCTAGTTCTGTTCCTGATAGCTGTGACAGTTTTCTGTTTGGGTATGGCTGGTATCCTGTACCACGTGTACCGCACGCATGTCAACTACAAGCAGCGCAAGGTTGCCATGATCTGGCATGCCACTCAGATTCAGTACCAAGAACCTCCTTTACCCATTGCTCCCATCCCGAAGGCGGTTAGGTCAAGAAGTGTCAGTATTATCTTTAAACATTTGGCACTAGCCAAATAAATAATTTAATTGTATTGAATATGGAAATTGAAAATATGGATTTTTATATTACAAGCATTTGTCTTTATGTCTGTTTTTGTAATTTCCATACCCAACTAAGGATAAAAAAATTAATATGAAATTAGTTAGATAATTTTGTCGAATATTTAAGCATTCAGCTTATTCAATTCTCAGTCCATCAACAACTGTCGAGCTTATTTCAACATGTTCAAATAACAAGTGATTTTCTTTTTCACAAGTTACTGGTTTTTATTTATTATTTTAACATATTGTAATTAAAATAATAATAAATCTAGTCATCATATTCTTATGTTTTCATTGCTTTAATGTGGGATCTTTTTATAATTGTTAAATTTGACACCATATCATCTCATTCCTAACATCTTTTCATCAGTTCAATACCACCATTTTAACTGAAAACAAAATTAAATTTAAAGTAGCCGATGCGAAATTAGGTGATTGAGTATTTTTGCCACGTTGCCGCACTTAGTCCCAAAATAGTGACTGATGGATCAGTTCAACCTTAAAACTGCCAGTAGTTGGCAACGTTGACCATCCCTTGTTGTCTAGCACTCCTGTTACTAGACAAAATTAATTTTAATTTTCAACTTTTTTGTTGTTAAGAGAATTGATAATATAAATTTAATTAATATTAGGTTTTACTTAAGAATTGTGCAGACATTAAAATAATTGGTTTGAGTAGTCTTTATTATGACGAAGTGTGAAACGACAGGATTAATGATACCAAACCTTTCTTCAATGAATGGTGAGTTAGGTTGTAGAGCGAGATTTGGAAATGCAGCAATTTCTCAGGCCTGCCTAATGTCGTGCCGGCTACTTTAGTCACTAATAATGGCTGAATTTTCCATGCCTATATTCACTGTAATATATTGAGCATGGTTAATACTAATTTTATCTAACTTGATTTTCAACTTTCAGCACTTCATCAGAGAATTTGATTATTTTTTTTTTTTTTATACCTAGCATCTAATAAAGAACTGTAAGAAACTAAAAAAAAAAATTATACTGATGCTTTAAACTAAAGTACGCTGGATATCATTTATAATGACCCAGAAGGGGCTTGTCGGTTTTTGTTGAAATATCCGGTGTTTGTTTTACCAACCAATAGCAACTTTGGAAGAGGGAAAATTTCAAAGATGTCGAAAAAAATTATTAAAAAAAGGAATTTATTTTTACTTTATTGAAAGTATGAAATTTACATAACTTTTATATTAATATACACATCTATATCATACATCCAGAATGAAAGGGGCACAACTAAAAAAATGTGTTTTGGTTAGAACGAACATTAGATGCAGGTTAAGTTCTTCATAGAAGCTCCCAGAGTGTTTCCTCTAATACATGTTGCTAGTTGGATTACATAGGCCCGATATTTGATGAGGGCTGGCAGCTCTTTGGGATGATAACGGTCCAACTATTACAGTTTCTAATGCTAGCAATTTTGAATTGTGCCTCTATATTCTTGGTGTGCGATATACAGGATAATTTTGTAATTTTTACATTATTTTTCTAACAAAATTTCTCGATTATAGTACAAAGATTGAATATTAAGCTCGTTTAATATAAAAATTATATATGCAAGACTGCTTCGAGCATTTTTTATATATTACCCTGTTTGATGATATCGCTCTGAAGGTCATTGTTTATTATTAAAAACTTTTGTCCTTGAAAAAAGCAGGGACTTGAAAGTACCTGTTCATTATCTTCTTGCTTGAAAATATTTACAAGCTTTGCTTACATTTTAAGCTGACTCTTCCCCCCCTTCCCTACCTCTTCCCTTTTCCATGGCCACACTGTTATAATTGATATTTTTATCTCCAAGCTAAATGAAAAACAAGTCGATATGGCCAATATGTTGTTACAAGCGTTTGCACTTAAAATTGCATATAACAAGTATATCAACTTCAAGGGACCCAACTATTTAGTTGATACGGCAGGTTCGTCGCTATAACTGGCGCCGTTGTAGGTGATATCCAGTGTAATACTAATGCTTTTAGTCGTTTTACATCTTTTTACGATTTTCCATAAAATAATTAGTATAGGAATCTTCTTTGAAGGTTTTAGCATAACATTATCATTTACAGTAAACTCTTATCATTCATTTTTGATTTCTTCAAATAAAAAAAAAAGTCAATGCATCTAACTCTAATGTGAGCGAAACATCTCAACTACTAATATTATTTAAAACAAATATTGTGAGTTTTACAAAGCTTCAAACCTAACTGTTTTTTTTATCATATTCTAGGCAGAAACTGTTCGCCTTTCCCTAACGTCGATGTAGCTGTGTCATAACAATATTTTAATTATCATTATAACTAGAATTTCATCTACTAATATTACCTATACTAAAAGTTATTAATGAACCATTTAAAAAAAAGAAACGGTGCATTAATAACTTTTATTATATCTTGCATATCGTGGCTGCGATGCTGATGTTTAATATACTAACCCACTGCACTAACTACTAAGCAGGTCTGCGAAGGGAGTCTCTACTCAAACAATGGCCAGAACGGAAGATCACTGCCGTATCAAGATCCGATCCTGAGGCCTGCAATCAAACTAACTAGATCCAAGAGCGTGAGTATACTCACTTAGGCTTGTACAGTGCTCTGCACATCAACACACATACACACATTGCTTTCTCTAAATAATCTTAATGCTCAATTAATAATTGTATGTAGGAATGGTGTCATTATTTCTATACTGAATGTTATTTATCTTTCTAGGAAACTTAGTATTAAATTTTCCTTATTTTGTTCATCATTATTGGCAACGACATAGCGACTAATGCCAAAGGCTTCTTTTGTTAATTCATACTCAAAATATTCTTATTAGGGAATTTTCATCTTTTCAATTGATGCCACTCAGATTTAAAGGGTGGATGTCTTGAGATAATGAAAAATAAAGATGTCGTAAGATTTAATTTTAATCCAATCGTGACCCAAAGCTCAAAGCCAAACTAACCCAAGAGTGCATATTAAAAAAGAAATTTGATGTGTTAGACTGTCCTCCAAAATGCCAATTTATGGCTTTTTGGGTCAATGGGTTTCACTCTATTATGAAAATAGAAAAAAATGTTACAAAAAAAAACTGACTTAAAAACTGTACGAAAAAAAGAAAGAAAGAAGACTTTTCTGCTTATCAGTATTCTCTGAAGAATACTGTTTTGTTAGTTGTTAATGTATTAGGACTATCTCATTTTGAACTGTTAAGGGAAGAACTTATCACAACTTAATAGTTGAAACGAAAGAGTTGTCGAGCGTCTTGGCCCTGATATCAAATCTAAGTTAAAAGAAAACAAAATAACTGTGGCAAATTGGATTATAATGAAGAATGATGAGCTGAGGCCAAGTAATTTTAATGAAATCCGCCGAGAGTGGAGGACCAAAATTACATAAATATTAAAAAAATACGTTTCCATTTCATTCATAGTAATAAATGCCTTATTAGACTGTGAATACTATTTAGAAGAATGCAAAATGATATTCATTTTAATATGCAAAACCATTAAAAATTGTTTTCTTAATTTTCAACAATTTGTAAGTGTATGTTCAGAAGGGCAAATTAGTCCCTCAGTGACGAAAACATGGCTGTTTGCCATGTTAAGAGAGTTATCTATTACAAAGCGATATGGATTCCTATACATCAGGACAGGACATTTAAAAATGTTTTAATAACTATACAATATTTTTTGACAATTATTTAATATTTAAATGAGCCTAAATAAATATTTCAATACTTATTTTTCCCAAACATTTAAATTATTGCTGTTATTTCAAGGGGAAAACATTGAAATTTTTGCTATTTATATGAACTATTAAAAATAATTTTATAGAATTTCTAAAATATAAAGGGTAAATATATTATAATATTCAGACTGCTGATTTAAAAAAGAAACTGTTAAGTCATTAAACATATTATCTAGTTAAGTCAAATACCTGGTTCTAATTTTATTTTAGTTTTAATGAAAATAAAATTAGAGTAAAGTTTAATTAATAGACATAACTAACATGTTAATAAAACACAGCTGTCTTAAATTAATTCACTTCTCAATACCCGACTAAGATATGCCATTACACTTTTGCAGCAGGATGACAGTATTAAGCCAGGATTGCAGAACGGAGGTGACTTGCGACCGGCCTACAAATCCTCACCTGCGACCCCTGCCCCTGTCGTCAGGTTCAGAATACCTTCTGAGGACTCTCCACCTCCATATATTCGTGGTAAATATTTATAGTATCTTTATATGAATTGTTTATATAAATTATAGTCTTTAATATTATCCTAAATATCTTAAAAGCTTGAAACAAATCTTAGAGTTATGAACTATTAAAATTTTAATATTTCTTCCTCTTTTTTTTTTTTTGTCTATTATTTAACATTCATATTTTAGCAATTTAGTATTCTTATAATAGGAATTATTATTATAATACTTTCAATTATTGTTTTGATTTTTAAACTTTTAAAACAGACCAAGATATTTTTGTGTATTGTTTCCTGATGTTCAATTCTATTTTATAGTTAAAGGTATCCATATAGTGTGAGCAATATAAAATAAAACCCATTACATCATAATTTCTTTTGTTTTAAGATTTTCCTTATTTATTTGTTTTCACAACTTCCACTCAGAATAGAGAATAAAGAAACTACTAAGGTCAGACTCAATTGGGATTGATTGTGTGCACAGTGAACAAAATTATTTCACATCCCTCATGAATCATGTTATCAAACAGCAAACTAAACAACAAAAGCAACTGATTATATTGATTGATGAGGGAAATAGCAGGAATGGTATACAATAGAAATAACTTCTGAATGGAGGGGATAGTCATATTAATCTTTTCATCATATTCATATATTTTAAATGGTTGTCAGGAAGCCATATAGAACAGTAAGTTCTAGTTTTATTGCAGTGCTGGGTTGCCAGTATATGTTTGATAGCTTAACCTAAAGTATCATGGGTAAGAATATATTATAACAGTGTTATAATAGCTTATTATATTCTTATGTTATTATATACAAGAATAGCCCTTATGGCTATGAAAAATTCTTTTTCATTGAACCATCTGATTATCAAAATCTTGATAGACTTAAAAACATTGTAGAGTGCATGTAAGATTTAATTTTTTGCTTACCAAGTCACTGTGACATTAGCGGAAACGAGCTAGCTGATGCCAAGGCTAAAAAAGCAATTAAAGAAGAAATTGCAGTTACAGACGCATTAACCAAAGAAATAGTTACTTTGGTAAAAGAAAAGGCAAGTGAGAAATGGCGGTACATTTGGTTTAGAGTAAGCGACAATAAATTAAGAATACTAGAATCCTATGTACTGCCGAATCGAGCTGACCTTGAGCTGTCAAGAAGAGACAAGATAGTGCTAATCCTCCTAAGGATAGGACATTCAAGATTCACTCACGAGCATCTTATGACGAGGTGGACACCACCTCGATGTATCTCCTGCGGGATATATTTGGCGATGTTGCACATCCTGACAGGGTGCTTGGCGTATGAAGCTAAACGGAATGAAATTGGACTGGGGACCGATATAGCAGAGACTTTGAAAAAAAGAATCAAGACTGCATAAAAATGTATTTTATTTCTTTAAAAAAATTGAAATTTATTCCAAAACTTAAAAATCTAAGCTGTTTTAAACTAAATTGTACATAATTTTTTTTTGTGATTGAACTTAACTTTTATAATTTCAAAACGTTTGTAAGCTTAGCACAGGGCAAAAATAACCTAAGTGGTTGAAGAGCCCAAACAATTGTTAATAAATAAAACATTATTTTAAATGTAAAAAATAAATTATTAGATATATATTTTTATTAAATTATTCTTATTCTTTTTTTTGTTTTTTGTAGAAAATGGTGGCCTAATGGTTGACAGATTTGCTGATGATGATGAAAAAGTCAAAATTTTAAGAGCTGTAAGTATGTAATTGTCCAATTAGTAATGGAATTTAAAATTCTTTGAAGTTGATATTTTGCTCATTCCTTTTATTTTTTTCTTTCTCAATCAATTTCTATGGTGATAATTACATGTTTTTATAAATTCTGTTTTAAATTTATTGGTTAATTATTTCCAATAATGAACCTTTGCAACCATATATATATATATATATATATATATATATATATATATATATATATATATATATATATATATATATATGTATGTATAAAGCTTTCGTTTTTTATTTTCAATTATGAATCTTCGTAATCGATCAAGAAAAAAATTTGTTTACCCCTCTCCCTCTCCCCCTCAAAATTTAATGTTTATGTTTCAAGACGTAGAATCCAAGTATATTATAAACAAAAATTTTTTGTGGCTTTTTATATGATTGATTGCCAGGTTATAAAATTCTGCACTAAATTAAAAAAAATCACCAAAATGGGAGCAGTATTAGCCGAGGTATAATGTATTGAACTTTGTGTATTTATTCCTGGTGCTCGTGGCATTTGGCCTGCCTTAGTTGTCCTTTTTCATTTCTTCTTGTCCTGCGCCTCTATCTTCCAATCGCCTACTCCCAATTTCCTCACATCACTCTCCACTTCATTTTTCCTTGGATTCATCCTCCATCAGCTTCTTTATCTTTCCTTCTTTCCTTTTCCCACTGAAGTGCGCCTCTTTACTCTTTCACCTTCTATTCTTACCTCATATCCTGTGCATCTTAGCCTACTTGCTATAAGGAAATTCATATGAATGAACAGGCCAGATATTTTTGAAATATAACTATTTTGAAATAATAAATCAACTTGTAATAATTTGCAGCATTTCTAAATATATTTTAATCTATAGTACTGTTTTTGCTTAGGACCTGAAGGAAGACAAATTTGACTCAACTGAAAAATCCGAACTTAACCTCGACATTGTCAGCCAAACAATCAATGAAGATTGTGTTGGAGAGCAAGCTGAAGAAGAAGAAGATGAGAAACGAAGCCTTCGACCAGAGAAGGTAAAACCAGGGGTTTGTCAGCTTCTTTTAAAAATAAATAATCACGCATATCAGTCTATAAATAATATCAGTCTTATGCATTGTAGTGGTGGTCGGCAATAACATTATTGAATGCTTTGTCAATTTTAATTCTCATTAAATGTTTTTTGGTGAAGGTATTATATGTGTTGGGATTCCAGGGTATGGAAGATGGTTTAGAAAATAACAACATCTCGATTAAATTGGAAGATATTGGGCGTCATGTCACATCACCCTACGCTTAGAAAGGTCATCACTTTACATATATTAATTTATATAAGAGAAAAATGCATGTGTAATTTACTCAATATATACACAATATATTTAACAAAAATGTTTATAATAGTGCTTTCTTTATGTATGTACAGGTGAATATGTCTAAAAACGCATGTTGCTTTTAAAGGTGAATAAAATTTAATATTATTTTAGCTGCAAGTATTCTAACCTTCAATAGTTTTTACAGTTAATATATAGTTTACATCATTATTATAACAATTATTTAATGTAATGTGTTTACAGTTAAGTGACCAGTATTCATGCAGTCAGAACTGAAAATATTGATTTAAGGACAATAGAATTGATAGTTATATATGTAGTGAAAATTATAAACTAAACATATTATCCAAACATAGTTAAGATAATACACGTTATATCCTAGTATGAAAAATAACACTATTTACTGGAACTAAAATTAATCTCCAGCAATAATGATATTAATAAAAGAATAAGGATAGTAGAAGAAATTATTTTACAAAATTACCTAAAATAAAAGTAAAAATATCCTATAAAAAACTAAATATGTAAAATACTAAAATAAAAAAACTAAATGTGTATCACTTTAATATATTTTAGCAATAATATAATATTTACAACATTTCTCAAGTTATGGTTTTGATATCATCTTTAAAAAAGTGTGTTATTTTTTTTTCTTATTCTTTATCTTATTTTTTCTTAGTTTTCTAAGGAAATTTTAGCGCTTGAAATTTCAAAAAATGCTTTTTTCCATCATATGTGAATTATTATAAATTGAAAATATGTCAAATATGCATTTGATTGGTTCTTGATTTCAAACTTGAGGATGGGCCAATTGACTCGAAAAGTTGTAACTATGGAAAAATTAAGCATTTTTTGAAGTTTGGAAGATTAAAATTTCTTTAGTAAATTAAGAAAAAAATAATAAAACCCTTAGAAAAAATTATTATGAATTGCAATAGTGTATATTATCCTTTTGATCCTAATTATTACAAATCATTTGAAAATAAAATTTTCGTATTGATATAACAAAAGAAAAGCAAAAAGTGACCTCACCTAAAAGATAATAGAATAATTTGATCAGAAAAACAAACAAATTATAAAAATAACTTAATTTACAAAAATAAAATCTAAAATTATGTCTGTATTTATTATAATTTAGTTACAAAATAATTAAAGTTTTTGATAATTTGTTTGAATTATTTTTATAAAGAAAATTTGATTGTGATGTTTGATTCCAGGATAGCTCAGACACAATAACCCTGCGATCAAGCATATCATCTTTATCCTCGTCAGGTAACTCTCAGCTTTGTATCTTTTCATTAATTCTCATATCACAAGTATCTTTTTGATTTTCTTGTCAAATCAAAATCCATGTACTTTTTCTGGAATTGCTATCACAGACAAGCATCAATCACTTCTTAAAGTTTTGAATTTGAATTTTTTAGGAACACGCCATTTATATTAATGCTAAAGTATTGTTTTGCGAAACTTAAAAATTATTGTAATATAGTAATATCCAAAAACTTTTTTATTGCCACAAAAGTTTTTATCCAAAAAGGGTGTGATAATTTATTATATATATTAATTGTGCAGGATAATAATCCTTTTTAAACTCCACTTTTTTTTAAAAACTTCTTTATTATCTTTACATTATCTCATATTTCAGGTCACTTTGCCTATTCTCAAGCCTATCATCTATGAACTAAAACATTATTGAGAATAAATTCATCAATCTGAACACTCAAAATATCCTATTAAATTCTCATGTAATTATACATTACTAAACACCTATCATATCACATAATTCAAACACAATTAATAGTAAAAAATCCACTATACCTATATAAAACTGACAAAAACAACCTATCAATGATAATAATTTAGAAAATCCTTAACAATCAGACATAATACAAATTACTTTTTATAAATTACCTTATCTGATGATATTGATTATTCCACTCCGTCATAAAATAAGACTATTCCTACAGATCTTTATTTTTAGTGTAAGCTCCTAATTGTCAGTCATGTGAGATCTGAAACTACTGTGCTATTTTGTTCCCTGAGGATTTCTATAATCCATACTACATAATATACATGCTGCCTTATTCTCCTATTTAAAACAACTTAGTAATTACATTTTTTTCATAAAATTTGGATTTTTTATTACCCCTTTTAAAAATTTAATTTATTTAAAATATCCACATAGTGAGTACTGCTGTGAGTGGATTCCTCTTCATGTCTGTTTTGAAATTAACTACATCTTTTACATTTTTAGTTATATAAATAGATTCCAGATATTTCCTAATTTTAGTATTTTCAGCTACATTAAATGTTTCTATTTCTTTAAAGTTAAAGTTGTTGCAGTGACATTAATATATATTTTTTTTATATTGTTTTTATTCTGGTATATCCTAGTTTTTAAGTTTGGTGAGATTTAAATTTATGGTTTTATAAATTATAAATTTTGTTGGTATTCTGTAAAAAGGGCGAAGCCAACAATTCACCAATTTTCAGGAGAGCGTATTTTACAAAACATTTTAGAAGGTGATGCTGTTTTTGCCATTGTTTAAAGCGGGACATCTACAAGCGGGATGTACAAATATGAAAGTTATAGATTCTTGGTTTTTGCAAATCGGTAGCCATTGATGTCATGAATCTAAAAAGATGAAAATACTCCATTTGTTAGAAATTTTGTCTAAATTACATTATTGTTTTCTATTGCATTTAGGAAGGAGGAAAAAATTCGGCTTTAGAAGATTCTTGTCTCCAGTATTTATGTCTGATGGCAGAGTGCGGAACTTCGCAAACCCTTTGAGCTACTTCGGGAGTCCGAGATTCAACAGAGCCACGAGGAACAGTAGGGAATCCGTCATGTCCATCGATTAAGTGATTTATAAGTGTTGTAGTGTGTGTCCATTACAAACTGATTTACAGCTTATTGACTCAAGTGACATTTTTTTTAAATGTGTATAGATTTTAAGATAATTTTTGTTTTAGAAATTCACCTAAACCTCTTTTTACATGATGTGTTTCCAAAAATTGTGTGTAAATAGCAATTTCAATAAAAGAATTAATATCTATATAGAAAAAGTAAAAATTTATTTTAAACCAGAAATTTTTACAAAAGAATTAAAAAAGTATTATTTTTTTAAGGGTTTTTAAAGAATAATCTCTTCATATCATAGAGATCATGTATTGATATTGTCATTTTCAAGAAGCTTCAGAAATTTATTTATAGTATCACACATACAATGTTATTGATTATAAATCTCATTGTTACATTCAAAGCAGTCATCTTTAACTTGCGTTAAATAATTATATTTGTGATTAAACCAACCATAGCCTGATTGATCACCCAGGGGTTAGATCAACCCCCAGATTGATCATGTCAGAAGCTCATGATTCAAAGCAAAATATGTAATAATGAAAAATATGCTGAAAATTGGAGGGAATGTAAATAGCAGTTATTTCCACAAAGTAAAGAAAAAGTTTTTAAATTCGAAATTAAATGAAAAATTGCTGAACCTTTTTTATCATGGTATTGGAATGAATTTTAGTAATTTAAGAAACAAAAATAAATTTTCAGATCATTTATTTGGTAATGATTTCTTAATAAAAAAAAAAAAATTATTTGCTATCCGCTTCGTACTTGCGGTTCAAATTTTTGTTCCTTTTCATTCAAGTAAAAAATTAAATCATGTAAAAAGAAGTTTAGGCGTATAGAATTTTTTTTTGTAAATCTCATTGAACTTAGATATTAATATTCTCATCTATTTAGCATGATTTCTGATAAGTTAATTTTGTTTGATTTTATAACAGTCATTATTCTAACTAAACTGCTTTTAGTCTCTTAGTAGTTTTTGGTTATTAGTATTATTTCGATATGAGTTAATATCAGGTGTTCGCTATAACAAAACTTTCAGATAAATTAAAAATAAAAAAAAAAAACAGCAAAAAGTTGTTATTAGTAGCTTGCGAACAAGCGCAGTTCTACCAATTTTGTGCAACGTCTATAATGTGACAAGCAGCATTGCAAAGAATGTCTATATAATAAATACAATGTATGAAGATAATGTTCAAAACCTACTAACATATAGTCAGCTGCTTTTACTTCTATAAAAAATATATCGACGTTGGTTTTTGAAAAAGCACCTTTGAAAATTTAGCAAACTTTACAGGAAACACATGAAACGATTTTTTCCCAAACAACAATATTTTTTTAATTTTTATTCTTTATTGTATAAAGTAGGAGTTAATTAATCTGGCAAAACCTTTATAATTACAATATATTTTAAACGATTCTAGCACAGGTTGAGGCCAGAGTGACGACTGAGAGTCGTTAGTATTTGGTGCTTACATCATCAATATTCGATTTTTGGACCACTCCAATTTTTTTTTCGATATATATCGTAAGCGGGAATTGATAGAGGTGGTGTTTACGCCCAAAATCAATTGAAACCTAAATTACGAATTTTTGGGGCTTAAGCCTTTTTCAAAAAACAACATCGATATAATGACGATTAAAAACCTAGTTAATAACCAAAGAAAAAAAAATTAAATCAATAATGTAAATTGTTTACTATGCACTGTACAGATATTCCACACCTATTTTTTATAATAGAACTGGACTCTAAAATCTTTGAAATAAATAGCATGTATTCAGCAGATGCTGTAATACAGGATGCATCCAATAGGAGATTTGAGTTGTATTACATTTTGATTTATAAATAATCGAAAATATTAAAATGATTTTAATTGCAGTATTGTTTTCAGAATAAATTAATTTTTAAATATATAATACCACATACCTTTTTTGAAGATTATCACCACTGTCATGAAGTTATAATACATTCTTTTTAAGCTGTTCAAATGTTCACTGATATCAATACCTTAACCCAAATAGGAATTCCTGTATGTTGCTAGATAATTGCTGTATTATTATATCAAAATAATAATACAAAAAATAATTTAAATCAAATTAAATGATCTCAATTTATTATGTTATGTTTTAAATTTTGGCTGCCACTATCTGTAACTTTCATGGTCAGTTTTATCTTCAATTTTTTTGCAATATGCGTTGTAAAATGTTTTTTAATTCTTCTTTTTAGCTATTAAGTTATACAAATAATTAAAAAATTATGTTGTTTATAAGTTAATATTAAATTTTTGTTTCTAATATAACATTCTTGTTCGGCGTCAACAAGTTCAAAACCTTAGTTTAATTTGGTAAATATTTTAAGTTAATCAAAAATCTTAGTATAAGTCAATAAATTTGCATTATTATAAATAATTGTAAAAAAAAGTATTAAATTATGAGCCTAAATTAATTCATAATAAAAAATGCATACTTTATAAATGCTTGTAGTTTTCACTGAAAACTTGAACTTGTATTATTTAGGCAAACACTTCAAAATAATTATAGTAATTTTAGAAAACAATGTATCTGTCGTCCAATTTCTTTAACTAAAATATTGTGTTCTGTCAATTCTTTTGGAAAAGGAAAGAATTCCATTCTCTATCGATATGTATTATAAATGTAACTAATTCTAGTAGTTTCTATTGATTGTAAAAATAATGTTGTAAATATTCATAATGTTATTAGCAATAGAATATTATTTGTAGGATTGGTCTGATGAACAATTATTTCAGAATATATTTTGTAGTGATTTGATATTTTTATTAGATTTGAAGACTTATTAGTTAATTAAATTTTATTTATCTCTTATGAATCAATTGTTACTGATTAAATATTATAAATAAATTATTAGTTGTATTTTAAAAGATTTCCTTTCACATACAGAATTTAGGAATTTAAATAATTCTTACAATGGAACCTCACTTAACGAGTACCTCTAATAAGGGGAGCAATTCAAGGTAGTGGAGGGAGCATTTCAAGGTCGGGGAGGGAGGAAAAGGTCGCTGAGGGAGCATTTCAAGGTCGTGGAGGGTGGAAAAGGTCTATGAGGGAGCATTTCAAGGTCGCAGAGGTACGAAAAGTCGATAAGGAAGCATTTCAAGGTCGTAGAGAGAGAAAAAGGTTGATGAGGGAGCATTTCAAGGTCGTGAAGGGAGGAAATGGGCTATGAGGAAGCATTTCAAGGTCGCGGAGGGCGGAAAAGGTCGATGAGCGAGCATTTCAAGGCAGTGGAGGGAGCAATAAATCGATAAGGGAGCATTACAAGGTCGTGGAGGGAGGAAAAGGTCTATGAGGGAAAATTTCAAGGTCGCGGAGGTAGGAATAAGTCGATAAGGGAGCATTTCAAGGTCGTGGATTGAGGAAAAGGTCTATGAGGGAAAATATCAAGGTCGCGGAGGGAGGAAAAGGTCTATGAGGGAGCATTTCAAGGTCGTGGAGGTAGGAATAAGTCGATAAGGGAGCATTTCAAGGTCGCAGAGGTACGAAAAGTCGATAAGGAAGCATTTCAAGGTCGTAGAGAGAGAAAAAGGTTGATGAGGGAGCATTTCAAGGTCGTGAAGGGAGGAAATGGGCTATGAGGAAGCATTTCAAGGTCGCGGAGGGCGGAAAAGGTCGATGAGCGAGCATTTCAAGGCAGTGGAGGGAGCAATAAATCGATAAGGGAGCATTACAAGGTCGTGGAGGGAGGAAAAGGTCTATGAGGGAAAATTTCAAGGTCGCGGAGGTAGGAATAAGTCGATAAGGGAGCATTTCAAGGTCGTGGATTGAGGAAAAGGTCTATGAGGGAAAATATCAAGGTCGCGGAGGGAGGAAAAGGTCTATGAGGGAGCATTTCAAGGTCGGGGAGGGAGGAAAAGTTCGCTGAGGAAGCATTTCAAGGTCGTGGAGGTAGGAATAAGTCGATAAGGGAGCATTTCAAGGTCGCAGAGGTACGAAAAGTCGATAAGGAAGCATTTCAAGGTCGTAGAGAGAGAAAAAGGTTGATGAGGGAGCATTTCAAGGTCGTGAAGGGAGGAAATGGGCTATGAGGAAGCATTTCAAGGTCGCGGAGGGCGGAAAAGGTCGATGAGCGAGCATTTCAAGGCAGTGGAGGGAGCAATAAATCGATAAGGGAGCATTACAAGGTCGTGGAGGGAGGAAAAGGTCTATGAGGGAAAATTTCAAGGTCGCGGAGGTAGGAATAAGTCGATAAGGGAGCATTTCAAGGTCGTGGATTGAGGAAAAGGTCTATGAGGGAAAATATCAAGGTCGCGGAGGGAGGAAAAGGTTTAGGAGGGAGCATTTCAAGGTCGTGGAGGGAGGAAAAGGTCAATGAGGGAGCATTTCAAGGTCGTGGAGGGAGGAAAAGGTCTATGAGGGAGCATTTCAAGGTCGTGGAGGTACGAATAGTCGATAAGGAAGCATTTCAAGGTCGTGGAGGGAGAAAAACGTCGATGAGGGAGCATTTTAAGGTCGCGGTGGTAGGAATAAGTCGATAAGGGAGCATTTCAAGGTCGTGGAGGGAGGAAAAGGTCGCTGAGGGAGCATTTCAAGATCGTGGAGGAAGGAAAAGGTCAATGAGGGAGCATTTCAAGGTCGTGGAGATAGTAAAATAGGTCGCTGATGGATCAGTTCGAGGTCTCGGAAGGATTCCAAGGTCACTGAGGGAGCCGTTCAAGGTCGTGGTGGGAGGAGGTCTGTGAGGGAGCATTTCAAGATCGTAGAGGGAGGAAAAGGTCTATGAGGGAAAATTTCAAGGTCGTGGATTGAGGAAAAGGTCTATGAGGGAAAATTTCAAAGTCGCGGAGGTAGGAATAAGTCGATAAGGGAGCATTTCAAGGTCGTGGATTGAGGAAAAGGTCTATGAGGGAAAATATCAAGGTCGCGGAGGGAGGAAAAGGTTTAGGAGGGAGCATTTCAAGGTCGTGGAGGGAGGAAAAGGTCAATGAGGGAGCATTTCAAGGTCGTGGAGGGAGGAAAAGGTCTATGAGGGAGCATTTCAAGGTCGTGGAGGTACGAATAGTCGATAAGGAAGCATTTCAAGGTCGTGGAGGGAGAAAAACGTCGATGAGGGAGCATTTTAAGGTCGCGGTGGTAGGAATAAGTCGATAAGGGAGCATTTCAAGGTCGTGGAGGGAGGAAAAGGTCGCTGAGGGAGCATTTCAAGATCGTGGAGGAAGGAAAAGGTCAATGAGGGAGCATTTCAAGGTCGTGGAGATAGTAAAATAGGTCGCTGATGGATCAGTTCGAGGTCTCGGAAGGATTCCAAGGTCACTGAGGGAGCCGTTCAAGGTCGTGGTGGGAGGAGGTCTGTGAGGGAGCATTTCAAGGTCGTAGAGGGAGGAAAAGGTCTATGAGGGAAAATTTCAAGGTCGTGGATTGAGGAAAAGGTCTATGAGGGAAAATTTCAAAGTCGCGGAGGTAGGAATAAGTCGATAAGGGAGCATTTCAAGGTCGTGGATTGAGGAAAAGGTCTATGAGGGAAACTATCAAGGTCGCGGAGGGAGGAAAAGGTTTAGGAGAGAGCATTTCAAGGTCGTGGAGGGAGAAAAAGTTCGATGAGGGAGCATTTCAAGGTCGCGGTGATAGGAATAAGTCGATAAGGGAGCATTTCAAGGTCGTGGAAGGAGGAAATGGTTTAGGAGGGAGCATTTCAAGGTCATGGAGGGAGGAAAAGGTCAATGAGGGAAAATTTCAAGGTCGCGGAGGTAGGAATAAGTCGATAAGGGAGCATTTCAAGGTCGTGGATTGAGGAAAAGGTCTATGAGGGAAAATATCAAGGTCGCGGAGGGAGGAAAAGGTTTAGGAGGGAGCATTTCAAGGTCGTGGAGGGAGGAAAAGGTCGCTGAGGTAGCATTTCAAGGTCCTGGATGAAGGAAAAGGTCGATGAGGGAGCATTTCAAGGTCGTGGAGGTAGTAAAAAGAGTCGCTGATGGATCAGTTCGAGGTCTCGGAGGGATTCCAAGGTCACTGAGGGAGCCGTTCAAGGTCGCGGAGGTAGGAATAAGTCGATAAGGGAGCATTTCAAGGTCTTCTGGCATTTCCCCGACCTTGAAATGTTCCCTCATAGACCTTTTTCTCCCTCCACGACCTTGAATTAGTCCCTCATAGACCTTTTCCTCCCTCCACGGCCTTGAAATGCTCTCTCATCGATCTTTTCTTCCCTCCGCGACCTTGAAATGCTCCCTTATCGACTTATTCCTACCTCCGTGACCTTGAAATTTTCCCTCATAGATCCTTTTCCTCACTCCACGACCTTGACCTGCTCCCTCAGCCACCTTGGCTTTCCTCCGCGATTTTGACTATCTCCCTCAGCGACCATTCCCTCCCTTCACGACCTTGCCCTGCTCCCTCAGCGATGTTTTCCTCCTTTCTCGACCTTTTCCTGCTCCCTCAGCGAATTTTTCCTCCGTTCGCGACCTTGTCCTGCTCCTTCAGGGAACTTGGAATCCCTCTGTGTCCTTGACTGCACCCTCAGCGACCTTTTCCTACCTACAACACCTTGCCATGCTCCCTCAGCGATCTTTTCCTACCTCTGCGACCCTTGCCTCCCTCTGCGATGATGTTTTCCAATAACGCCTTATCGCACTTATCCAACATTAGGAGAGCAACCATTAAAATTTGAGCTTTTAAGGCATCGTTTTTGAGATACTGTGATTACTAAATCAGTCAGAAAAAGGGTGGAATATTTTTATTATACTGATAATTCAATTAGCTTCCTTTTAAATGACAACATGTATGTGTGCATGAAAGGTATGATTTTCGAATTTAAAAAAAAAAAAATTAAAATTGTACGTGTTTCCATGAGAATCTCGCTGAAAACATGGATACAATGTCCAATATGCGTTTATTCATTGTTTTTATATTTTTAGTATTTTTGCTAATACTGGCCCAGCTTAGATGATTTAATTTGTATAAAATTTAATTATCTTTCAAATGCGTACCTATAGTTTTCCATATGTATAATTTTTGAGTTATTCTTGAAACTAACTTTTTCTTAGGCTTTAGAAATCATTTTTAACTACTTAGATTTACGATTTTTTTCAAACTCAGTCTGCCTATTGCCTTCGCGCAAGTGCAAGCTGTGAGTTGAGGAAGTTTCACTGCAATCGGACGAATGGTATGGCAATGCTTTTTTTGTTTTGTATAGAATTTAATTATCTTTCAAATGAATACCTATAGTTTTCCAGTAGATGTATAGTTTTTGAGTTATTCGAAAAACAAATTTCTTAGGATTTAGAAATAATTTTTTTTCAACCACTTAGATCACGATTTTTCAAACTCAGCTTGCCTATAACCTTCGCGTACTTGCAAGCAACGCAGTTTCATTGCAACCGGATGAGCGGTTTGGCAGAGCATAATATACGAATAAACAAACCCACATTAATTTTTAAGATCATCAGAATAAACTTTTTTAATCTAATTGTTTTCATAAAATGAATGCAGTAAGCAGAAGACTAATGTGAAGAAATGCATCAACGTTTTCTTTAGCCGAACTTCTTGCCTTTTCATATACAAATAATCTTATAATAGCCGCATCCATCTTGCTATAAAATTATGATATTTATTTTTACTAAAAACAATTAATACTAAAAATGAAATGTATTGGTTAGTTACGCTCAAGTACTTTGTTTATAAAAAATGTCATTAATAGTGTTAGTCCGTATTAATAGAGATATAGAAGGTAAGATTGTTTTTTGGCAAAAAAAAAAATATTTTTTTAAACAATTCCAAAAGTGTAGTAAAAACGCCCACATCGCAGCTAAAAGTAACAATGCCATTGACTTTAAAATCGTAAATTTTAACCCTATTTAAAACACGAAAACGCAACAATATAAGTTCATATTCATCAAAGAAGTTCAAAGTTTTTTTTTTTCAAATTGGAATTAGACAATCTTTCTGTGTGCATTAATAACCTTATTTTTTTGAGAATATTTATAAATATTTTTCAATTTAAAATTTAAAATAAAACTCACCATTTATCATTATAATAAATTTAAAATATAATGTAACAATAAATAAAAAATGTTATTAAATATTGTTTCAATAAATAATTATTTATTAATAACATTTATAATTCAATTAATTTTAATGAAACATAGTCTAATTAAAATAGAAAATCTAATTTAAGCTTTCATTAATGATGTAGTTGCGCTTTCTTTAATGTCAATCAGTTTTTACTTCCTTGTACGAAGTAAAGGAAGTATTGTAATCTCGAAAATTTTCGGTTTTCAGATTTAAACGGAAATATCCATTTTGACCATCCCTGAATCCACTTTGACTAGTTTCGTCGTGGCGTCTGTACGTACGTACGTACGTTCGTTCGTATTTTGCATAACTCAAAAACGGTTAGCCGTAGAAAGTTGAAATTTTGTATTTAGGATTGTTGTAAAATCCAGTTGTGAACCTCCCTTTTTGGTCACTGCTTAATCACCGGAAGTCGTACTTTACTTGAAGGTCATAATTGATTTCCATCAAAAATTATATTAAAATACTTTGCAAAACTTCTCAAATTTGGTATTTATAACTTATATATTGATTTAAATAACATACTTGATTTAGGTCTAAATTAGAAAATCCGAAGCGGTACTTTACTTGAAGGTCATATTAGACTTTCATCAAAAATTATATTAAAATATAATGTAAAACATCTCAAATTTGGTAAATAGGACTTTTATATCGATATGAATGTATTTACTATATTTTGGTTAAAATTGGTGAGCCGAAAAGGGTACTTTACTTGAAGGTCATAATAAGCTTACATCAAAAATTATATTTAAATTAAATACATAAATCATATGTTTCGGTAATACAGGTTACAATCGTAATTTGGTTTCCAATTCAATTAAACATTTTTATTACTTGTTTTAAGTGGTAAAATTTAGTGTAAAATACTGGTTTTCCTCCCTATTTGTGTGTGTGTGTCAATAGATGGATGTCGCGACGCCGAGTGTTTGTTTTAAGATACTGCGATCTTCGGAAACTAGTAACCAAATTGAGGATCACTTTTTGAGCCACCGATTTATTGTTTAATAGACGTACAAGGAAGTCATGTGTTGTCCACATCAGATATTTTTATTTATCTTTTTATTTAATAGAATATCAAATATTTAGTTTTACAAACTGTCAAAAGATGCCACTACCATCTAGCCAAGTTCCATCATAGTAAAAATAATTCTAAAAATCATGGATAGATGTCGCTACTATTAAACATAAGTGATGGTCCAAAGTTGAGCTCCTTTGCGTTCCTACTCTCCTAATACAAAATTAAAATTTTCAACTAGGGTTCCATGCATCTGAAAGTTAGCGTTATCTATTGGAGGAAAGTAGAACTAATTTAGTTCACGTGATAGCTAACAGAAAGCGCTGTCTGGTACTGAATGTCTTTTTTTTCTCTAGGATCTAAAATGAATAAATAATGTTAGTCCTTAAAACGAGATTTTTTATGAAAATCATTACAAATTTTATTTTCTGTGCGTTGCAAATAGAGCTCTGCAGACTTAATCGATATAATGTTTAAAAAAATCTTCTTAGGTAGAGGGATGGATTAGTGATATATCTCTCCCCTCCCTCCGAAATGTACCAAAAAAATAAAGTTTGTATTTTAAGTAATATTTTTGATAATTTTTAATTGATAATTAGTAAATTAAAAAAGTTTTTTCAATGTTGAACCTGTGAAATTATTTATGTTGAATGTTTGATAAAGCTCACATGATGCAAAATGTTTCTATATGCAAACGTTTTCTACATGAAACTTTTTAACATAATTTATTCCATATTTGTCACCATTGTTTTTTTTTAAAACTGAAAGTTATTACTCTTTAATCTTCCTGATGGCATCGATTAACAAAGAAAAGTTTTTGTTTCTCATTTTTCTTATCTTTATGTAAAAACGTTTTGGTTAAAAAAAAAAAAAAAATAGATAAAACTTTCTTTTTCATATAATTAAAAGTATTTAATGTAATTAAATTTATTTAGTAAACATGAAAATTTCTTTTTTCTTCCTCCTTGCCCAAATAAAAACTCATAATTATAATTTTAGAAAATAATTATTTTATAATTTTACTGAAAATTATCCTAACTATTATCCTAACTATTAAATCTTTTTAATAGTAAATTTACCCAAAATTGACTTCATATTGGGGCTACTCAATAGGATAACATACTAACTCTTTTTTGAGAGGATAAAATTAGGTTTGTGATTATTTCTGATAAAGATGGAAAAAAGAAAACTTCATTTCAATAAAGTCATATATTACATAAGTACAATGTGTTCTCGGCACAGAGAACAAATTATTATATTTATCTCTACAATAGCTATAATATTTACAAACGCTCATATCTCACACATTTACATCATACAATTATATATATTACTTTTAAGTTTAATTTCTAATATACTTGGAGCTAAAATTAAACAATATTTTCTTTACATACTGCATCACTTTAACTAACATTCATTATGCTTGAAGCATTTTGAGAATAAATTTTCTCTCATTTTTAAAACAAGTGCGTGTAAAGCTCACAAAAGTAAATTTATGAAAAAAAAAAAAGAGAAAGAAAACAGGACAAGTTAAAAAAAAATCTAAATAAAATAACTATACAATTATTGGCACAACTGATTGCAATGGAAATGTTGGTGCCACTGAAAAAAAAAAAAATTGAAATGAAAAAATTCTTAATTTTTTCCTGGTCCCATTTTGAAAAGGCAGTGAACACTCATAATTCCGATATTAAGTCTCCATGTGTTAAATTAAAAAAAAAAAGCAGTATTTTCTTACATAATTAAATATGTATACTCTCTTCTATTTATACAAAAGCATTACTTAATCATTTAAATAAATACTTAACATAAATTATTCTGATAATTTAGCAAATGTAAAAAAAAAAATATTCAACAAATAAATTTATTAACAAATAATTATATATGTTTATAATTTAAATTAATTTTTCTTTTTAAATTGTTGTATTTAGCACATGGAACGTAATTTATGTAATTAACAGCATCCACTGGAAACCTACTAAAGCATTAACAATACCGTTGAACCCAAAATGAGCTCTTTTATATTTTAATAATTTAATATAAATTTATAATTTAATTCAAACTAGTTCATCAATAGTGTAATCAAAATTAAATTAACAATAACAATTTAACTATTATTATTTTTTTCTTTTTATTTATTTATTTTTAAATTATTATTTGGAATGTTAAATATAACCAAAACAAAATTGGCGTCTTTTTCACTAAAAAAAAATCTGAGAAAATAAAAGATAAAAAGAGGTCCATTTTTAATGGTGTAATTAGGTTTGCACAAATGTATAAAATACATAAATGTAATTAGAACTTTCAATTTTGTGTAAGTACTTGTGCATAACTTACTTCGACAATTGACTATGAAAATGAACACATTAATTTATTGCTTAGTTTATATTTAAACAATTATTTATTGCATACATAAAATACTAAATATTTGGGCAGTTATTATTTAAATATAATAATAATTAATTTAATTAATTCAAATATTGATCATAAAAAAAAAAAAAAAGAAAAAATACACTTGAATTGGAGAGTATTTCATATCAGACATGGTTCAAGATGTCAATTACTGCTATTTTTTTTATCAAATAATAATAATAATGTGATCTTTCAACATTAAATTGTAGCTTATTAAAAGAGAGACAAAAGAAATAACCACTCTTTGAACGATCTCCCTTTTACCGATGTTCAGAGAATTCAACGCTAATTACATTAAACTGATGATTTGTCAAGATGATTAAATTGAAGCTCAACTTATCCATTCCTTCAAGAATTAAAAATTATATTTTAGTGAGAATATTGAAATATCCTTAAGGAATTTATTCGAAACCTTGAATGAGGTGAATGCCAGATTGACTATAAGCCATAACAAATGCAATACACCCAAATTAAATTCAATCTTTTACGTAAAGAAAGAAATATAACAATAATTTTTTTTGTAGGTATTAATTATTAATTGATTAAAAATCAGAAAGAATAATAAGGAGTGACTAATTCTTCATCCTCTGAGTTTAATATTTATAATCAAAAATGATTTTCAATAAATTATTTTATCAGTTTCATTGAAATATGAACTTCAACATCTTATGTTATTTTACCAGAATAAATTCATTCAATATAACTATACCATTTTTAATTAATTTTTTTTTACCAACTTGCTGTTTCTAATATTATTACCGAACATAAACATTCATAATATACACCAATATATAGACCTCTTTAATAAAATAATTATCGTCAGTTGTTGAATAAGTACAAGACACACTAAAATGTGTTAAAATGTTATATACAATATATTAACCTGTATCAAGGGTTAATAATACATTAACGTGGCAAAATATATAATAATCGAGAGATCTCAAAATATGATAATAAATAGCTGTTATCACAAAAAAAATAAAAAATATAAAGAAATGAATGATCTAACAGATAACAGATATTGTCATGTAATAATAATCATTAGTAAATTAATAGAAGCTACATACTCAGTTCAAATATAGTTAACTAAATTACCACTTCCTATAAATTCTCAGTGGGCGAGATAGTGTCCAAGTGCCCGCGCACAATCACAAGCTAGGCAAGATAAAATCATTATATCTACAATAAAGAAATTCACTTTTGAGCATCACTTTCTTCATCGGTTGCTCCATCATCCTGTCGTTGATAGAGAAAAACATTTTTTTCATATAAAAAAAAAAAAAAAAATTCAACAATAAAAACAATAAATGAACATAAACATGATTAACAAATATAATGATAATAATTCGTTGTTAAATACATGACAATGGCAGTTTAGTTCATAATACACAATTTATAGAATTACTATTAAGCCTAAAAGATTATACATATGTATATTTTTTTTTTTTTATAGTAATCTGATTCTTTAAAAAACGTACGAACATGTAAAAATGTCAAGTTCTCTAAATCTACCTATCGAGATGTATATGAGCACAATAGCTTGTTGAGAACAGCCACTGATCCTGATATTGTCACCTTGTATAATTAAATTTAAATACAGACAATCATATTGAATATATACAAATGGTACAACTGCTTTTAAATAAGAAAAAAAATTCTTGACAGTTGTTTTCACAGTTTCTAAAAACTACTACCCAATGAGCCATGCACATCTTATGGAAATTCGATAACAAGACACAAACAACATGTTTAAATGAAACACCTGTACAAAGGTAGACAATAGGTTTTAGTCGAATCTAATGCTGTCCTTTTATTTATGCATAATCTATTTAAATTTTCTGACACTATTAAAAAAAATAAAAATATTTTTAAATTAATCAATGAGCAATAAAGAATAAGAAATGAATAACTACAACATTTGAAATAATTAGGGTATTTTTAAAAGATCTATTTCACATCTATTTAGTGCACAAAATTATGGAAAGAGGCTATAAAAATAAATAAGTAATGAAAATAAAATCTTCTTTAAAACGATAACTGTATTACATGAATATTATTAGCTTGTACACCCAATATAGACTTTACTAGCAAGCTATAAATATAAAAAAGAAAATTATACAATAAGAATAATTCCAATCCACCTAAGTATTATAATAGATTTCCTTTTAACAATTCAGTTAATTTCATTGGTTATCCTTACTAAGAAAGACATATAAAATTTTCTCTACTAATCTACATATTTATACCTGATGCCATTGAACACAGGGAATAAGAAATGTACCATCTAAGTTTAGTATTTGTATAAATATTTTCGAAAACGATGCAACTTAACTAGTCGCAATAAAATGATGACTCTGTTCAACAATAACAAGCGTGAGGAACAAGGATGCAGTTGAGGCAGTAGTGAGATGCTCGAGGTTCACTGGTTCCTCTATCAGTCTTGGAGGTGTCGCTTTGACGGCCGACGAGCAATTGGACGACTATATGGCAAAGTCTATCCTGTCCGGCCAATCGCCATTTACCTTTAGGTCTGGGTCGTCGATGAACAAGTCGAACGGTGAGGAAGGAGCTCCTATAACATAAAATAAAAACAATTACTTCCCTAATAGAAATAAATAAATACTGGTTTTCCAATTCAATTTTTTTATTTACAGGTCATCTGTAGCCTTCATATTAATCCTTGATTTCATTCGATCCTTATACCGTTGAACCTCTATATACCAAACTTCCATATTTCAAACATTCCTATATATCGAATTTATTTTAGGAACCTTGAATTTTTATTAGAAAAAAAATATTCCATATATCAAATAAAATTTTTATATTTCGAACAAAAAATCACATCAAAAAAATACAAAATACAATTGTCATCAAAAGGGCTCTTAGGCTATGTTTATAAGAATGGGTGAAGATTAAAAAAAAAACAGGTTCCACTCTTTCGCAAAGCAAAGGAAATTCGGAGAGGACTTTGTTTCCAAAGAAGCAATTACGGCATCCACAGGAGTAAGATTCTCTGAGTCTCTTTTTTCATTCAAACATTGAATGGAAATATTCCTTTAAATTCATTTCAGCTTTGCCTTTCTTGTTTTGAAAAAGGCTGCTAAACATGACTTCTTTGATGAATTATACACAGAAAGACAACAGAAACTAACAGTTGACATCCGTATGATGGTATAGAAGGATCAATTTAATTAGAGATTGATAAATTATTATAAGTAACTTCTATAATTTTATTTTTATTGAAAACTACTAGTTTCGAATGTATGTATAATATGTATAATAATATCAAACTGTATTTTGAATTGCTTATTTTTGAATTTTTGTGTTTTTTAGAACTAAAGATGAATGTATAACATTCGAAACTAGTTTTCAATAAAAATAATATTATAGAAGTGACAAATAATTTATCAATTTCTAAATAGAAATTACGTTGTGCTAAATTATATTAAATTAATTTTTAATATATGCCCTTATTAAATAGGGTATACATTATATTATAGTTACACATTAAATCTATAATCACATTTATAATTTTTCAAATAAATGCTTTTGTTCATTCTTTTTTTTCTTTTACCCTAAAAAATTGCCTTTGATACTACTTGAATCCTAAAATATTGCCTGCCTTTGATACTACTTGAACCCTAAAATATTGCCTGCCTTTGATACTACTTGAACCCTAAAATATTGCCTGCCTTTGATACTAATTGAACCCTAAAATATTGCCTGTCTTTGATATTACTTGAACCCTAAAATATTGCCTGCCTTTGATACTACTTGAACCCTAAAATATTGCCTGCCTTTGATACTACTTGAACCCTAAAATATTGCCTGCCTTTGATACTACTTGAACCCTAAAATATTGCCTGCCTTTGATACTACTTGAACCCTAAAATATTGCCTGCCTTTGATACTACTTGAACCCTAAAATATTGCCTGCCTTTGATACTACTTGAACCCTAAAATATTGCCTGCCTTTGATATTGCATGAACCCTACAAAATTTTCTTTGATATTTCTTAAACCATAAAAAATAACTCTAGTTGTTTTTAGAATGACAAGGATGAACTATTGGAATCTTTATATATAATAAAATTTTCATTTTTTTCAAGGAGCCATCATGATCGATATATAAAAATTCGACTGTACATTAATATTTTATCATTTTAAAAAAAATAAAAATTAGATATTTTATAAGGAACATATTGCATCCTTCCACCAACACATAACTTCTTGGATTATTGTCTTTATTATAAATTAATTTTAATTCCTCCCCTCTACTTAAAATTAGCTTAATCAAAATAAGTAGATAATAAAGATAATATCCAAGAAGTTATGTGATGATGAAAAGATCCAATTTTATATATTCCTTGCAAAACATGTTATTTTTATTTTTTAAAAACTGATAAAATATTAATATATATGGATAGAATGTAATCACAGAAGGAAGGAATATGGAGGCACAAATGCGAAATGTTCTGATGATGGTGAAAAATTCCCCGAAACAACGAAAAATGTGATGGAAGAATCAATAAAGGAAAATTAATAAAGGAAGAACATAATCACAATATACCTAATAAAAATAATAAATTTAATAAAAACTATTTGAGTTGTCTGGTTAGAATAACCAGTTCCTCAAGAAATACATCTTAGGTCTGAAAGGGGATTCCTTAAACTTCATGAAGAAGGCTTAGTAGTAATAGGAAATAATAAATTTGTTAGGTGGTTTTGCAGAAATGATTATAAGAGATGAGATTCAAGCGCTATGGATGGATTATGAGGATAGTTTATTCCTCAGCTGACATGTCGAATGAGTCGATGATGACTAAGCAAGATGTGAGTGGGAAGAACAGTCAGGTCAACTCATTAGCTTAGGTTTGCAGGATATATGAACCAAGATGATTCCAACATCTACGATTTCCTATATCTATTATTGTTCTTACAATGATTTGTTAAATGAAAATATACTGGGCAGGAGGTGATAATAAGTTTGGACTTGGAAGAGGTCAGGTATTGAGTAGGAAACTTGTAAGAATTAGGAATTGGTTGAAAATAAAATCTAAATAAGTTAAAAATATTGAACCCATGGCAACTTTTAATGTTAAAACACTATGGAAAATGGGAGAAAAACTTAATAATAAATTAGAGATAAATAGTAGAATTAAGTTATCATTAAAAGACTCCAAAATTAAAAACCTACAGGAATTTATTTTTGAATGAACTTTTAAAGTTGTCAAAAAGATTGTCACAAACCAGTCAGTGTTTCTCCAAATTCAGGTATCTTCAGATCCACAAATTTACTCATAATTCATACTCTTTAATAGTAAGCCTAAGCAAATAATTCATCAGTTGCTAATCTCCATTTAATTGGTAACATAAATACCTCTATATCGAGGTGAGATGAGGTATCGTCTCTTATGATCTTTGAATATTATAATTATTTGCCTAAGGCTTTTAATAAATTGAATTAATAATAAAGTTTTGGTTTTAAAAATGCCTGAATTTGCTGAAACACAGACATGCTTTCAGTATACTATAACACTCTCGGTGCGGACATGATTTTGTGAAAATACTCCCACCCATGTGAAGATTTTTAAAAAAAAATTAAAGATGAAATAAAAAATTAATAAAAAAGGAACGTGTAGGTCAATTTAAGGATGAATAGCACTGCTTCAAAGGCAGAAATCTAATGAAGCTAACTGTCACTACCTGGAGCAGAAATAGTCCCACCACGGACGGTGAGATAGAACAGAATAGGGAGACCAAGTAGAGGACCACCTGTCCCTGGAGAAAGACGGACGGTCCTCACCTGAGGCTCTTCCGCACCAAGTATGCTAAATCCAATATGAGGATCTTGGCAAGAAATCTTTCAAAAGTAACCTAGTTAAATTTTAGAAAAATAAATAAAATTTAAATTTATATAACTTATGAAATAATTCTTCTGTAAACAAACAAAACAAATTTTTTTTTTAAATAACTGCTTACCTATGAGAGGATCCCCCCTGTGCCCAGATGCAGGAGGTGGCGACAACGCAAGCGAATCCAGCCAATCAGTGTCCACCTCCATCAGGTCTGGATCGAGGTCATCCAGCGACAACGGTTCGGCAGCCGCTGAAGCTGGCAGTTCTCCATTCTTTATCAGGATCTCTAGGACGTCATCAACTATTTCGGACTTGACGTCCATCAAATCATCATTCTACGGTAATAAAAATAATTATAACTTTATACTCTATTTAAAACATAATTTATTAACCGAAAAAAATGTTTACAGTACTGACCTGTCTACTTATTTCCATAGGCTTAGTATCAAACAATAGTTTGCTATCGACAATAAAATTATTGTCAGCTGATAGTGGAATGAGTTCATTGGAGTTATTAACAAATGTGCCAATGAAAGTAGGAAGTGAACCACACCTGAAAATGAAAATGAATCAACTCTTAATCTGCAAGGTATGATTACAAATACTTGTATAAATACAAGTACCTTTTTCAAATTTTTAGTGTAGCTAAAATAAAAATTTAATGCCAAAAAAATGAATAACAGAGGTTTAATTAAATGAGATAATTAGCTCACCTAGGTGGAGACTTTGAGGGTTCGTGTTTGATATTAACAACATTGTTATTGTTAATATTATTGTTGACAATGACTTGTTGCTGTTGTTGTTGATTGAGTTGCTGCTGCTGTTGCTGTTGATTAAGCTGTTGCTGTTGCTGGTTAAGCTGTTGCTGCTGAAGGAAGGCAGCGAGACTGGCTTTAGCATTGGTGACAGGCTGTTGGACCTGTTGCTACAAAATAATTTACTCCATTCTTTAAGTTGTAGAGATATATAATAACATTAAAAAAAAATGAGATTAAAGAAACTTTTAGAGCTGCTTCAACTAGAGGTCTGATACTCATTCATGCCTAGAGTCTATCGAGAATCCTGCACTAAGGCATCAATGCACTACACAGTTAAAATACACAGTAATTTAAATTTAGTGAAGCTGCTAACGAACAATGGAGACTGGTCAGATTTTCAGTACCCAAAGGATTTTTTTCCAAATAGATTAAGTTTTGGAACGGAATTCTATCAGCTCCGAGAGAGAACTGGGTAGTTACTTGAATAAACAAATGGTGGCTAGACATATAAAGCCAAAGTTTCTGAGGCTAAGGCCACCCTAGGAGACTGGTGACAAGGAGAGTCACCTGAGAAAACGAATGAAAGAGAACATAGAGAGTGGCCACGCACCATCTGGTTACATAATGGCAAACCATCATAGTCATCTACCAAACGAAACTGCCTGTTCTTTCATCTAGTGACTAGGTGATTTATGGAGACGACAAATTTATTTCAATGGCATTCAAGAGACATATCCTGAGGGAATCCAAGGAAGGACTCCATAAAAATCCAGGAGTACAAATATTTTTGCAGTTGAAATCCGCATTATGGTATAGAAGGACCAATCTAATTAGGGATTGATAAATTATTTGCCACTTCTATAATTTTGTTTTATTGAAAACTAGTTTTGAATGTTATACATTCATCTTCAGTTCTAAAAACACACAAAAATTCAAAAATAAGCAATTCAAAATACAGTTTGGTATTATTATACATATTAAATTAGATGTTATATAAATCAGTATTATAAAACATTTATGAATTATGAATTTAATTAAACCAAGAAATCAAATACATGTTGGTACTCACTAAGGTTTAAATGGATTATATCAAACAGAAAAGTTTGAACTGGTTTCTTCTCCCACTGAACTAACAATGAAAGAAAGTTTCAGGGTTTTTCCAGTAATGCCGGTGAGTAATTGGCTTTTCTGTTATAGATGGGAATAAATTTAAGCTTGGACTATTGGAGATATTTATTTGGTCATTTAAGCAAAAATCTGGATTGGATTCGAAGTGCTTCAATATTTCAAGTGCTTCATACATATTTAATTTGAGGCTATTTTAAACGTGATGCATTAATTTAACTCTTGAGTCTTTGATGAATTTATGTTTTGTTTTTTTTCATTTAAATGAATTGCAAAGTTGGAATTCTCTGTCTTATTATTATATGCACGTATATGTTCCTTTAATGTCTGATTTAACGATCTTCCAGTTTTTTCCTTGTATTTGGCTGCAGAATCATTACTTATGGCTGCATAATCATTTAGTTTGTGTACTCCGCTTTTTTGGAAAGAGTCTATTTTGTCTTTAGGAGAAGAGAAACATGAGGATAGGATTTTTTCTATTTTAAATACAGGGTATAATCCTAGTTTTTTCAATTCATTTTTGACTTTGGTGGATATAGGGCCGTAATATGGAATGAAAACATAATGTTTCGGGATGGGCCTATCTTCGGGGTTATTGAATAGATATCGTTAATTGTCTTTTTTTAAATGTGATTGATAGTGGTTCATATATAACACTGATTTATATTACATCTAATTTAATATGTATAATAAACTATATTTCGAATTGCTTATTTTTGAATTTTTGTGTTTTTTTTTAGAACTGAAGATGAATGTATAACATTCGAAACTAGTTTTCAATAAAACAAAATTACAGAAGTGGCAAATAATTTATCAATCCCTAATTAAATATTTTTGACACAAATTAAATGTTCAATTAATAATCAATATTTTATATAATATTTATATGTTAATATTTTATATAATTAAATATTTTAAAGTAATTTTTACTTCCTTGTTCGGAGTTTTCAGATTTCAACAGAAATATCCATTTTGACCATCCCTGAATCCATTTTGACTCGTTTCGTCATAACATTTGTACGTATGTTCACATCTCGCATAACTCAAAAATGGTTTGCCATAAAAAATTGAAATTTTGTATTTAGGATTGCTGTAAAATCTAGTTGTGAATCTCCCTTTTTGATCTCTGCATGATCACCGGAACTGGTACTTTACTTGAAGGTCATAATAAACTTTCATCAAAAATTATATTAAAGTATAATGCAATACTTCTCAAATTTAGTATTTATAATTTATATGTTGATTTAAATAACATACTAGGATTTTGGTTTAAATTGGAAAACCGGAAGTGGTACTTTACTTGAAGGTCATAATAAACTTTCATCAAAACTTATATTAAAGTATAATCCAAAACATCTCAAATTGGGTAAATAAGACTTTTATATCAATATAAATAATATTCTAGATTTTGACTAAAATTGGTGAGCCAAAAGGGGTACTTTACTTGAAGGTCATAATAAACTTACATCAAAAATTATATTAAAACTAACTGCAGAGTTGGTTGGGTAATAAAGGCAATAAACGCGTTTTTTTCCACTCTAATTAAAAATTTTTATTATTTGTTTTAAGAGTTACAATTGAGTGAAAAATACTTGTTTCCTTCCCATTTGTGAGATGAGCAATTCTGCAGCAGGAGAATAAGATGTAAGTTAAGTGGGTTCTTCCGCTTAAAATGTTGAAACTGTCGATTTCCAATGCTTTATCTAGTAGTGACATTGACAGTTCTAATGTTGTCTCCCAACACGAAGAAATCTGTTGAGAACTTGTTACCTGCTGAAAATAAATGACATATAATAACGGAATGAGACCTCCTTCAAGAAAGAGCTTGTGTGTGTGTCAACAGACGGATGTCGTTACGCCGTGGAACAAACTGCAGTCGTCAGGCAACTCACGAGGGTTCATGTTTCCAGGCTCCAAGTAACTAATTAACCTCACTAGTCTCTTCCTGTTTGGCCTTAGCCTGAAGAATTATTCAGGGTAAACCACAGAATGACAGCACAAAATTGATATTGTAGGCCTTATCTCTTTAAGCTCTGTCAAACCAAACTATGGATATTCTTCTTTTTTTTTTTTTTACTTTCAATCAATTTATTCATAGTATAGTTAGGATATTAACCCCTGAACTAGGGGTTAATATCCTAAAAAAAATAGTAAACAAAAAAATTACCTGGAATGTATTGTTGTGGAGGTGTAGAGTAAGCTGCCTCTGGAGCTGGTCTATCTTGCGCTGCTGCTCCCTGATGATATCCTCCGAGGAGGTGGCCTCCATGGCAGTCGGTGACGGTGAAGGTGGCGTCTCGGGACTTTCCGTCTCCATCATTGCCGACGAAGAGCAAGTAGTACTGCTCACACCCAGTCCTGAAGAGGATACGCTGCAAACTGTAACGGAAATTATATTTAGTACAAACATTTTCCATACATAATGTTGTGTTAATGGTAAAAAAGACTTACCCGAAGGAAGCGAGTCTTCGGTATGCTGCGGAAGAGACAGCTGATGGCTCTCACTGAACGGCTTCAACCTCTCTATCAGCTGTGGTTTAGCTCCGGAGACAGGAAGGTTTCTCCTCTTTAGCTCAGCCTTCAGGTCACTCACTGTCCACATTATTAATCGATTAGAGAATGAGAGAGTAAATCAATAAATCATGTTCTACATTTTTTTTTTTCCAAGGTTTGTAAATATTACAATCAATTCACATTTCAAGGAAATAAGAAATAATTTTGAGTTAAAAAGAGTAAGAGTAATATAGGTTAGCTTTTAGGCATTTCAAGTTATAATGAAGGTGATATTTTTATTATAGATACAGTAGGCTTAAATGAAGAGACTTTGAGATACACAAAAACATGGATGTATTTTCCTAGATTTGACAGGTATGATTCAGCGAGGTGTTAAATTTGAGTACGGTAAAACTTTGATTAACCCTTATTACAGAAGTACTCAAAAAAAGGTGGGGTTTTTAACTATTGGTATGATTATTTTGAAGGAACACATTAACAAAAAGGCTCATAATCTCAGATTTATTGTTCAAAATGAAGTGAAGAGACATAAATGAGAAAAGGGGATTCTAAGAAAATAGTAAACTAATAAGCTCAATAATCACTTTCTAATCGTAAGTTATAACTTACACATTACTCAAATATATGTTAGTTTTAAACTGTTAATCTTTTGTAGTTATTTAATTTTGTGGACTTGTTTAATTTATGTTTATATGTACTAAAATTTGAGTCAATTTATTGATTTTTATAGTTAAGGTATTTTTCTAATGGTATTTCTGTTATCTGCCTATTTGCTTAACCATCACATCATCGGTCCCAGCGATGACGGTTAATCAAAGTTTTAGTGTACTAGAGATAATCTTCAACTAATAGAGTTAATGTATTCAATAATTTGGGATTACACTGAATTATTCGAGATTTACAAGGAAATATTTTATTTTTATGACTTGAATAGATAAAGAAATTTGAAGTTATACTATATACAATGGTTTATTTAATTTATCACGGGTTCATGACAGAATGTGAGAGAAGACTGATGACTGGAATACTTTTCAAATTACCTTTCATATCTTCAAGATTCCTTAGAGGGGGCGGGCTCTGAGGCAGGGGAGGTGGAGGCGGGGGGACCGAGCTCTGGCTAGCCTCGCTGGCCGCGGAGCTGCTGCTTGAAGGACTGGGCGTAGGAGGCTTCTGTGAGGCCGGCAGCAGGATCTGAGGGTACTGTTAAAGCCAAGTTGTGATTTACAAATAGTAGGAAAACAAAAGCATAACGACCAAGCATTCTATAATAATTTTCAAACAAATATTTAAAAAATTGAAAATAATCCGATTAAATGTAGTTACTATAGAGATACGGGATACTGTACTAACCTTATGCTGCCACTCAAGCTGCCATTGAAGGAATAGTTGTTGCTGCTGCAAAAGCAGCTCATAGGATGTCTCCACGGGAGACGAACTTTGGGGTGAATTCTTTTGAGCATTTGGTGGGCCCTGAAATGAAAAAGTAACAAATTTAGAATAATGCTTCATAAGCAGGATCAATAAAATTCATGATAGTCAAATTATAAAGTTCAAAGCATAATTGAGGAGCTTTTTATCAAAAGTGAACATCTCCATTTCCACTTTTGTTTGCAAAGTTACAGTAAGCTTCTGAGATTTATTTTTGCTTGAAAAACTAATCACTATGAAGAAAAAATACATTTGACAGAAGAGGAGCTAGGATTAAGTACAGCTTTGAGATACCTACTATAACTCATTGAAATCTGTTTTGGTCAAAAGTGGAGACGTCCACTTTTGATAGAAAAATCCTCAATTATTATCAATTATCTTTTTTCCAAAACAATTCAATTGTTAAAAACAAGTAATTTTGCAGCAACATATAAAAATTTAAAATAAATCAAAAATTTCAAATGGGATTACAGCTGTTAATCGATAAACTGGGAACTGACCTTATACTCATGGAATTTGATGGTCCTTGCCTTGGGTGCTGTTTTAACCTTACTCTTCTTCCTCTGAGGCTGGGGCTTGAGGACTGAGATGGTCTGCTGCTGCTGCGGCCGCACCTGGTAGACGGTAGGACCAGGAATTGTGACCGGCGCGAGGAGAACTGTCACAATTGGACCGGTGCTGCCTCCCGCAGCAGAAGCGCTGTCTGCAGAAGCAGTCGTGACCATACTGGTGGTGCACGTTACAGGGGGAGGTGGGGACAGTGAGGAGCTGTCCTCGTCGAGCATGTAGTGATCAGGATGAGTCGGCTTGGTAGCCGTGCCCTCGCATGTCGCTTTGAACTCTATCTGACCCTCTGAAGGAATTAAATACAAAATTGATTAGTAAATTTAATTATAAATTTCACACAATAAAGTTAAAACTAGGAATAACCTAAATATTACGATAAATGTGGTATTATATTATTCAAAGCATGGCATGAAAATGATAAATTCTAAATGAATGATAAAAAAACATAATTAAGAAAAAAATACATTTTTTTAAACAATTATTAGGATATAAATGTAATATTACACATCAAGCCCTGAGTCTCAAAAATAACGGGAAACAACTAATTGGTCGATATTTCACCAATTCAGCCATCATCAGGACAGAAGGAGAGGAAAACAACGACATAAATATAAAGAACCAAATGCATCAGATATCACATCCACAGGCAATTTCTGTGAAATAGTTGTGTATCCACTGTTTTCTTGATAGAGACCTTCCTCTCCTCTGCATTTTCACTATCCTTTTTCTTTTGTACTTGTTATATTTCTTTTCTTTTTATTATTTTGATTTATTTATATGATCTTTTATACATTTTTAGTTGTTTGACATGTGTATTTTCTGTTTTTTTATGATCAGTGGTTTGTAAGTTAACCTTTCTCAGCTGTTGTCAAGTAACCACCCTTTTCCTTAGGAATGTGTGTGGGTGGTCTTGGGGTGGGATGCTATTTCTGGTTGGTGTCTTTTTGTACTGTGGATGTGAGATGTATTGCATTTTGTTCTGTTTTTTTAGTGTCTTTTTATGATATTTTTTGTTTGTTTTGTTTTTTGTCTACTTCTGTCTTGATGAAGCCTGAATTGGCGAAATATTGACAAGGTAGTTGCTTTCCATTATTTTAGAGACTCTCGGTTTAGTGTTTCAAACTTTCCCTTTATATCCTAACAATAATTTTGTTTCTTTTTGAGCTTTTGCTCTTCTTTATTAATTACTGTAACATAACAAACCCAAAATATTGTTAGCACTATTTATCTGATGGATTGGGAGTGCAAGAATAAGAAAACAAATATTAAAAATGTTAAATAGACCATGCGTCATCTATCACAGCCTCAAACCTAGAGCCTTCCATGTTCTGTTGCGGGAATAATTTATTATTTAATTCTAATATATGCACCTTAGAGGTAAACTTTCGTAAGTTCAATTTTGCTGATTTTGATTTTATTATCCTATATGCACTATTCTGGTCATATTTTTTCAAGTGTATCTTAAACAACCTAATAGGGTAATAAAATATGCAACACTTCAAACATAAAGATAGATCACTATCCACAAAAAGCAATAAAGTGTCTTCTGAAACTTATTTTTTCTCTTCAGTACAACTTTGAAAATGTTACGATAGTTTACTTCTGACGTACAGATATATAAGCTAGACTAGAAGAGAAAAATTAAAACATTTCAACACTTAATGACCTTCTATTTCTTTAAAACTTTCAGTGCGGAACGTTTCGGTATAATGCTTTCCTGAAACATTCAGGAATGCTACCCATCAATGGGCAACACCACTCGACATTCTTGAATGACATTATGCAATGAAAGTGCTAAAGTTTCTCTTCTTGTGTGCTTCTTGAAACATTCTTGAAAAATAATGGCTTTAAAAATGTTTTACTTATTAAGAAATGCATTAAACATCAATACAGATGAAGACAGAATGCAATAAAGTTCTAAATCTAAGTACTTCATAATATTAAGGCTACCTTTGACAGCTCTTTCGATGGGTTCCTCGGTGTGGAGGATGTTCTTCTTTATCAGCTCTAATGGACCTGGCCGGTGAGAGAGCTGGTCATTGAGGGCATCTACAAGTTTGCATTTCTTCAGCTGTCGCTGTTTCTCAGCCAGCGATGGGTCTACGTGGCCGACATCTGCAACAGGCAGATTAATATGTATTATAATTCATTTTAAAAAGTAATCAATTCATAAAAAAAAAAAAAAAAAGAAAAAGAAAAGAAAAGACCAAGTTTTCAACTGAAAATGGTAGGAATAACTTCAAAGTATTTTCATTATGCAAACTAAGAATAAAACAATAATTTATGTTCCAGATCGTCAACAACGGAATCTGGATAGTTAATTAAATTACCATTACAAATCACAACGCTATTTACAGAATTGTATTAAGACAAGACTCTTTGTCATAACATTTTTTTTTTCTTTTTAATTCATCATGATTTCAAATTGTAGACAATCAAAAATTGAAAACAGGAACAAAAACATCTTAACAATTTTGTTGATAATTTATGCATAAATGCTGGCAATACATGATAATAAACTTCACATATAATAAAACAACGGTTAAGATACCTGGATTCATAACAAGGACAATTAATCTATAAAAATAAGAAAACCTATGGATAAATAGCTTTATACACTTACGATCCAAAGCAAGAATGAATAGAACAATTCATTAAGTGAATACAAACCTTCGAGGATGTGCTGTCGGACAAGTTCTTCCCTATCAGGGCGTTGCTGGATCTTTGCACGAAGAAGATCCCCCATCTTGGCACGCTCCAGCTTCTGCCGCTGTTCATGAAAGCCTGGCGGCGTCTTAAGAGCTATAAAGATAAAAAATAATACGATAAGATATTACTGAAAATATGTATACATTGTCTGGTAATTGTAAAATGAGATGGCTAAGAATACTTACGTGGCATGATTCCTTGAGCAACTAATTGGTTAATGGGTCTTCTCAGCATTAACTTCACTTTTAAAGCTGTAAATGAAAATAAATTAATAAATGCCAAAGAATTTAGCATAAATGTACAATTAATAGAGCATTAGGCTAGAAAATAAGCCATATTGTTCTAATTATTATCAAAGTCATAAAGAATGATTCTTTAACAGTTATCAAAACCAATTATGACAGACAACAGTAACATTCATTGTATTAATCAGTGAACAAAACAAGTGTTATATGATTTCGAGAAAAAGAAATACATATAAATATTCTTTTTTCTTCTATAATTTCAATAAACTTTTACGTGAAACACATACTTCTTAGATGACTGAATATAAACAATGGTTCTACTTAATAAAGCAGATTATTGATTAATCATGCAATACAATAAGATTCTAAAGGCCATGGAAAGTTATATAAAAATGAAATTTTAACAGATTTAATGATAATATTATACATTTGTTACAGATAAGTATAATTGAACATTATAGTATGGATTTATATTACAAATTGTTACGCCTAGAGCAAGATGCCAGCCTTATAAAATATTAAATATTTTTGAAAATAATCTGTTTGATTATAATAATGATTTAGAAATAATTAACAATCTAGAGCGTGCCCAGCTCAAAACAGAAGGAGAGGGGGGTCCATTGTGCCATGTAATAATTCACAGTAAATATTATATTTCAAAACGTTGAAATATTAACAACCATCCTGTTGTTGTCAATCAATTTTTCAGAAATTTATTACTTATATTTGTTGCTATTTTATTTTTAAAATTTTCCAGGTTAATATGCCCTTGTCTAGATTAAGTACAATTTATTAGGTAATTATTATTAAAAAAGGACAAGTATATTCCTATGTAATGCTTTACCTGTATTTTTATACAATTAAATCAAGAAGAAAAATCAGAACAGCACATTTGCAACAGTTGTATTTTATATGTTAATAGGTGAAAGATATGAACTTAACTGTAATTATAACTGGTTATTATGAATTAATATATATATATATATATATATATATATATATATATATATATATATATATATATATATATATATTTAAATATTGAAAAAAAAATAAGAAGGTTTACCTCTAAATTCTAAATCTGATGAATAATTTATTGGTTACTACGTGTTTTCTAAGTTTTTAACATGTTTGTTGATTTTATTAAAGATTATAGAAAATCTTTCTATTATGTAAGAAATGTTACTTTGTGATTGCAACAAGTTCATAATTTGGTCAATTCTGTTTACTTGTTTTTTATAATCAAATATGTATATTAATTTTCAGCTCTTTGTATATTTTTATTTTAATCCTCCTCCGTATTAAAAGCATACTAAAATTATTCAAATAGGTGTAAAATAAATACATTTCGGGAACTTAATTTTTCTAATTATTGATCGATGGGCATCATAGAAATTATAGGGTTAAAAATATTTATTTTGCCGTAAAAATAATTAGAATTTAAAAAATAAGTAACTTGAGTAATTTTTAGCCTATAAAATTGATTAACAAAATAATAGTATCATCATTATTGAATCATTTGATGTTGTTTTTTTGAAATTAAAAAATTTTTTTTTTTATAATATGGTTTTTAAGGTAAACTAATTAAGAAAAATGAATAAAATAAATGTCTTATTAAAACAAACACAAAACTGCAAGGCTTGTATTGAGAAAAGAATCATAGATAATATTATGAATAATGGTAACTTATATTGCAATTTTTTAAAATATTATCTGAAGAAAATTAAATATATTACTTTAGTCCTTTTTTGAGTTCTTGCATTTAGACATATTTAGGAACAATGAATTTTCATTAGATACTTGTACTTAATAATTTTTATGTGAAGATAAGAGGCCAAATGAGCGTGAGTACGAATTTTTCTTAATTAAAATGGATTTCTGTAAAACAATGGTAAACTAAATTTTGTGATGTTCTCAAATATTTTCCACCCACGTACTGTTTTAAACAAGAATGGCGACGACTATTACGCAACATTTGATTTCTACCATTACAATTCAGTGACAGCATTATCTCTGCAATCCATCTCTGCAAATTGTTCTCACTCCTCAATACTCCGTTTGAAACATACATCAAATGTACTCGTCTTCATGAGCAGTAAAGGGAAAACACGAGGAAAGATTCCTCCGATATTTATAACACTATCGATTTATGGCGAGCATTATCACGAATCTTTGAATCGATTATTATTAAACCAGGCAGTAAGAGGAGGGGGAGAGGGGAGAGCAAGGGCGGACGAACACCTCCACACTGTTAAATATAAAAAGCCGGCAGCAAATCTCGCCGGGTAACTTCCTGTTTCAAGTTGGCAGTGAGCGGCAATCTAATTAGCCAACCCTTCCAAATTATTTTTTGCTCTCATCCATCAGCTGGTGGCAGATCACGGTCCTAGGGTGTCATGCCATAAAGAAGTTAAGTACAAAAAAAGGATACCATCAGGATACAAGGGAGACTTCCAACATGGACAATCCCACTAACTTCTCCAAGAAAGATTGTAGGCAGTCAAAAGTTAACATTCAGTTTATTGGAATCTTCCAGCGCTTTTGGCTGGTAGTAACAAGAGGATTGTGATTGCCCGAAGATGCTGGGAAGCCTCTAAGACGATAAGTAAAAATACACCAAGGACCGTGAACTCTGCTGTCCGATGATGTACAACTCCCCCTCCAACCCGTCTAAAATTAAATGGCGGAACGACTGTGAACTTGACTAGCTAACTGTCGCTGAGCATTAAATACTGGCTATTAGCGGAACTAAAAAACAGAACGGATGTGACAGGTTGGCGACCTTGCGAGCTTGCAGAGTTATTGCCGGGAGGCTGTGGATCCGAAACCGCAATCGACGACAGTTGGACCAACGCCATTAAAATAGCAGATGAAAAAAAATTTGATAGATGGCCCGTAATGTTTCGGGCGGCCAAGAAGGGGCGAAAAAAGTTCGATATTTCATAGGCTTTACGAGGAATGTGGCGGGGAGTCTTCCAACGTCTTGGAGCGTCTTCGAACGGAGATCTCTTCGTACCTCTCTGGACTTCGACGGGTAGCAGCTGCTTTCGACAATCAGAACGAGTAGACTTGCTATCATCTTTAGTTCGACTTGACCTCTATTGGCGAATGCTCCAAACCAATCATAGCGTCGTTTTCATCCCTAAATTTCCACACCTTGCAGACGATTTTTAAACGAGACAGCCCACTAAATGGAATCAAATTTTAGCCAAGCCAATGAATCGCCATAGTTTCGACTGTTAAACAAATTTCCATCACTCGCTTTTAATCGGTAGAGAAACTTATCGGAGAAATTCGATCTCAATTGGTATATAATGAACAAGACAGATCAGATAAAAGAAAAGTTCAATTTTAAAATTTAATTCATCAAAGAAATGTGAAATGTATAAAAGTCATCTAATGGAAGGAGTAGGTTAGATAACTCTTGAACACTGGACTGCGCTGGATATAAAGCGATATGGAAAGATGTTGGAAGAAGGAGCTCAAATATAGAAGCAACTATATTTGACCCCCACTCGTCCCGGCTCCCAGCGGCCCTATGGCACCTTCCGCTTCTGTCTTCGTCCAGTGGAGCCAAAAGGGTGAAGAGAATAGGGAAATAATAAAACATCATTATAGTCCCATTGAATATTTACATTGAACGAACTTTCTTTGCTCAGTAATTTGGACATTAGACTAGCTATCAATTTTGCTGACTATTACAAGCTTCAGAGCGTTTTCACACAAAAAAAAATTGTTCCTCGGGTAGTTTAAATGGTCCTGACGATACGATGCATTTTATCTCAGTTTGTTCTGACGTAAAACGGTCGCCGGGAGCCTTACAGCCTCTGGGGAAGTAGAGCAAGCATAAGTTTTTGGAGAGCTTCATATTATGAAGAAGTCTTAATAATACTTTTAGAAGTATTATGAACAATAAGCCAAAGCTAAAATATCTACCTCCATACTGACTTTTTTTATAGCGAGACATATACCACATGAACCACTACAACCCATGAAGGGTCTTGCGTTAAGTGCTTGGTAAGGAAATACTGTTTCATGACCAACTGTAAGACAAGGAGATGGACTGCCCAGGATCACGCTCAATAGTGACGTACGATAGGGTGGGGATAAGTTTGTATTTTAAGTAATATTTTGGTTATGTTTAACAATATTTTTTGGTCCAATTTTCATGCTTATCCTTAAAACATATTCCCAATTTGGCGATTACAGACATTTAGGTGATCACTTGCCTTCTTCTTATTAAATCCCTCCTCCGAAAATTTTTTAAATCTCCTGAAAAAAAAATGCTCCGATGCTCAACGACTAGGTTTTTTCCAACCCACTATATAGAGACTGTGCGTGCTCTAGCAAATTCTCCCAACTGCAGGGTCGATCCACGTCTGATACACTAGAATATTACTAATACTATAATATTAATATTGCAAATTTATATTTGCAAAAAGTTTAGGTTTCTCTCAATAGCCATTGATGATCTTTTCAATAAAACAATTTGTATGACAAAATGAGTGGGGCAGGATGGCCATCCAACACCTCAAAATGACGCCATATTACATTATTGCTATGTTAAGGGCCATCAACTACAGTCTGAAATATACATGCGTTTATTTGGTAATTATAACTCGTCGGAACTAACGAAAAATAGATGTAAATACGAGGAGGTTCTTCTTTCACACTGGCTACCGGACAATTGAATTCTAAGAAGAAATACTTATATCAAAATGGAAAATAGAGAATATAAAATGATTGTAATCAACTGTATTTATATCTCAATGCACCCAATATATATATATGAATTTTAAATTTTATTAAATAAATATTAAATTTTACTTGGAATTTTAAATGTGAGTTCTTCATTTTTAATTAAACAAGCTATCACTTTTTTTCTAAGCTTATTGATGAAAAACATATAAAAAATTGGCGAACCATTTTTACAGCATGAAATACTTGATACTATATTAGCAAATAAAGCTATTCATCTGTCAACCTATCGATCGTACTTTCACTGTTGTCGATGTATCGTTCCTTCCGATAATAATATATAAAGACCCAAAGAGATAATAATAATAACCGCAGAGCTCCCCCCCTCCTCTCCCGCCAACCTCCTATCTCGGTGTACAAATTGGCCATCACTAACGACTCTTCACAAACCACTAACTAATAAATCTATTTTGAAACCTGACTACGTTGTCTTCAGTCCTATCAAAAGTTAATTTAAATCCTTTTGACTACTTGGTCCAGGGCCAATAGGATATTCCACCATCGAATGTTTCTTTTTGTCCTATCTACTTCTATAAACTGGCGCTAATTTTATATAAATATAACTAACCTATATGCATATAAAATGCATTATTATGGACGTATCTTCAGTCGGATTTTTTTGATCATTTGTAATTATACGGAGAATTTATTTAATTAAATGCAATAAATGCTCTAGACATAATTGACGTAGACATAAAAGAGGATGACTTCGAATGGCAGAAGAAATGAAGTATCTAGCATCTTAAAATCTAAAAGTAACACAATTCCGTAGAATAACAGGTCCGAAGAAAGGATAGCTAACTAAAGTGTTTAGAACACTAGGCAAAGCGGGATCGCGGGACATACAAGAGCATAGCGGCGATTGGAATAGGCGAGTAAAGATGTTGGCTTAGATAAGGAACGAGTAAACCCCGAATTGTAGAAGCGAGGATTGTGCTAGGCATGACTCAGTTATCGAAGAAACTTCGGCGTTACCAATGAAAGATGGTCCACTTTTCTAAAGTGCCTTTTAATGCTCCAGAACACCGAAGTTCTAGATTAGTATTTTTAACCAACTACGGCGAACAGGGAGGTTAATGTGTTTAGCTTGACCGTTAGACGGTATTGCTAACGATTTTGTGAGCAAACGACGTTTGAGGATATCTAACGATTTTTTGAGCGCACTACACAACCGATCTTAAAGTTTGACGACTCAATGAATTATCATGAATGTTTTGAAGTATTGTGAGCTCAAAATATGGAAAAAAAGATTTCATTATATTTTAAGTATTTTCGGCCATTTGTTGATCTTTCTTATCGTGATGTAAATTCATGATTATATGGCCATAAATATGTATCCAATACCTGAAAAACTAAAAACGTTAAAATAAAGGTAAATTTAATAAAAAAATAAAAACCCCAACTACGAAAATAACAATCTTACAATCCCATTCTTCCTAAAGGACGGAATGTACTTGCATATCTACTTAAGCGCGTTGTTGGGTTGTTAGTGAAGTTGACATCTGTGAATATTGTAACTTGTTGTAGTAGTCGGGTGCCTTCCACTGCACGTTATGGCCCCTTACAAGTACATTCCATCTCGTTCATCTGTGTATGTCAAAATAAAGAAAGCTCCTTGCATCCGTGCATGTAAACATACAGAAAGTAAATTAATGTATTGAGTAAAGAAGTTTTCAAAATCATTTGGGTGGGGAAGGCACCCGACTACAACACCATGTTTCAATATGCATGGGCGGCAACTTCAGTAACAACCCGCCAATGTTACATGATACGCAAGAACATACATACATCCTAAGGGACGAATGGGATTGAAAGATAGTTATTTCCGTAGTCGAGGTTTTTGATATATCAAATCAACTGGAAGTGCAACGATCCGTTAATAGAGAAGAAGAAGAAAGTTGGCAATAGAGCGACAGGGGAGGATAAAAAGAGAAGATAAAAAGGGAGGATAAAACAAGCTAACAAAGAGGTCCCTGTCGACTTCCAACGAGGTAGAAATGAATTATCATTTAACTGCTCTGCATTCGGCGTCATCGCCTTCACTATAGTAATTTAACTGGATGCAGGAGACTTGGATAGTAAAACTCTACAAACAGAACATACTTGAGCGGATATTATCATATAATTATATATATATATATATATATATATATATATATATATATATATATATATATATATATATATAAATAATTAAATCAAACGAACAAATAAACTACAAAATAAATCCAACAAGAAATTACCTACGCTTCCCACATCTGGTTAGTGAGTAAAAGTCAATATCTATTATTCATCAAGCTTGTTGATCGAGAAAACTAATTCTGTTCCGTCTCAAATCCTCTTTTTCATTAAATCAAATATATATATATATATATATATATATATATATATATATATATATATATATATATATATATATATATATATATATATATATATAGATACATATACACCACACGCATAAAATCATAGTCGCCATTCAATAACTAGATTATTCATCGACAAAATAATTTCTTTTTTTATCAAGACCTTTTGAGATGACATCATGTAGTCGATAACAATAGATCAATTTTAATAAACAAATCAGAGATATGTGAATATGAAACAATATGCACAGTTTAGTTGAAAGAAAAGTCTAATAATTTCAATTCTCTTGTGTTACACATTATTGTGTAAAAAAATAATCATTATAATAGTTTGACAGAAATACTGTGGAAAACAAAACATAATAAGTTTACCAAATATAATAATTACCTACTCGCAAAAAAGAATAAAAAATAAAAAAAATAAACTAAGGAAAAACAGAAATTATAATGTTCGAGTATTAAAAAAAAATGAAAAAAATTAGCATTAGTGCTGTGTAATATGGTGGAGCAGCTGTATCAAACAATGAACGAATATTAGTAGGAATCCTTGCCAGGTTGTTACAGCACAGTGCATTATTTCTAGAACGACTGACTACTATATCTTTATCAACTTCATTTTTTTCTTTTTCCCAAAAGCATTCCACACACGCTGTGTATATTTGTGAAACATTGATCAAAACTTTTAAATTAAAAAAAAAAATATTTTTTTTCAAAAAGCTTTTGCAGAAAACTCTTTCTCTAAATCACAGAGCACCATGAAATCAAATTTCCATTTGATAAGTAAAATAGCTCTCAATCAAGTATTAACACAGATTTTTATTTATTTTATTATATTAAAGACCATCAGGATTTTTTACAAGATCCCATTTTAAAGATTATGCAGCAAAAACAAAAAAACAAGAGGTAATTAAAAAGTTCTTCAGTTTCACTTCTCCAAATTCTGCACTGACACTTTACAAAAAACAATCTAATCTAGATCATTATTTCTGCTTATCCATTTTTTTTATTTTTTTTTACTATTTTCTTTATCTTCTTGTATTACTTCTTCTTCTCTTTCTTTACTGCATTTTCTTCATCTGTAATGTGCAAGGCGAGGATCTTCTGGCGCTTTGCATACTTCACAATCGCTATCCTTATCAATTTCCATAAGGTTAAGATATTTCTTTGCGCAACCAAGATTTGTCCGCAATCTTACTATTTTAAAGCTATATATATATATATATATATACTATTTGTAAGGCTATCTATACATATGATATATCGGCTGAGTTGTGGGTTCTGAGGAAACTTCGATAGAAGACTCATTGTTGGAAAATAATAATATTTTCCTTTAGTTTGTAATTCCCAGTCGTATTGGTCCTGCCTTAATCACTTCTTTCTCTAGAAATTTTAAGAGATCCGGCGTAAATAAATAAAATTAAAAAAAAAGGAAACTTTATTAAGAACTTCCTTTATTATGTTGAATGCCATAAATACTGATTCACATATATTAAACTCTCGACGTTTCGAGATCAATGCCCCATCTTCAGGAGCCACAATACCACAATATATCAACTCAGTTATAAATCATCGATACAATTATAATACATATCTACAATTAAATTATCAGATATATTCATATATAATTAAAACATTTTTCAAATATCTGGTATGTCCGTTCACTACACGACTTAATAAAGCACAAGTATACTCGTTGAAAATTTAAGAGGATATTTTTATCGAATATATTACATTCTAAATAATGTTGAATATTAATTATTAATATCTAATATATAAAATTAATATTCTGATAATAAAATGATAAAAGAGGGGCGGGAGAGAGTAGAACTAGCTAAATAACTAGATTGACTGGACTGAGTGTTTGGCCTCAGTCCAACTAGGTCCTAGGCATCTTAATGTAAACACTAACATCAAGTTGATTTTAAAAAGAATATTTACCTCTTTTTGATTTAAAGTGTAGTCCTGCGCTGTTTCACTATTTCCCTAAACCCTTTTTCGGCCACCCATTAATCTCTGAATACATAAGATGTAAAGATGCTCCTACCCTACATCTTTGCAGGAGAAGAAATATTTTTAACTAAAGAAAAGGAAACTGAGATTTCCCTTGGACAAAAAGGAGTTGGAGGGTTTCGGCGTAACATAAATATACTTAGATATTTATAAAAATATAAAGAATTCTGATTTCAACGTTACCTACAGAAGTAGCTCAAAGGGAAAACTTGCACATGCTAAGTTTTTAATTATATAATCATGGTACCACACCACTTGTGTGGTAGGTGTTAAGATATTATTATAAACGGTCTAATACAAAAAATTGTTAGCTGTATTCTTCCCTAATATTTGTACGAAAAGTTCATTTTTTTGTTTTAGGTTTAGCTTTGTATAACATTTAATTATTTTTCAAATGAGCATCTGGAATGTTTCGGAATATGCAAAGTTTACGATTAATCCGAAAAACTAAAAAAAAGTAAACGGGTTTCCAAGGGAACATGCACAAAATACTTTTAAAAACATGGCTGATATCCCGTATGCTGGTCTGATTTAGATACTTTTTATTTATAAAAAAATAATAAAAAAAACAAAAAAAAACAGCCGTGTAAACGGGCTTTGATTAGTTTTTTGATCAAACAGATAGCAAAGAGTTAATACCGCTCCTCGGGTACATAAACCATACTAGTCTTCAAAAGACGCTCTGTGTAACGCTTTGTTTTGAATTCATATTTCTTATTGCATATATAAATCAAAATGACGGATTGAACGTAAGAAAAGGTGGTTAGATTACTTGAGGTCATCAATGATAGGCCTTGTTTGTATTATACCATTGTACAAATCGTGTATTGCAAGGCAAGAAATGTTTCAATTTATTTAACATTTTAGATAAATCTAATTAACATTTTTCTGTTTCAACAAATAAAATAAAAAATATAATATAGAGAACGAAGGCGCATTAATTTATTTTTCTTTAATTTTTTGTAGACATTTATACATATAACATACAACGGAAAGTTTAAAAGTAACTTTCCTGGTACACCTATCAGAAAAATATGTCAACTAATCATCAGTTTGAACAAGATTTTGATTTAAAAAAATAACTTGTTTAAACAGGCCTTATTGATCTCCCCTTGGTAGCAGAAAATCAAAGCATAAAATACAGTTTCTTGATCAAGACTTTAAACACTGTCATTATGCGTAATAATCATATACATTGTATATACAGGCCAATAGGCCCCTATTGATTTTTTCTCGATTTTTTTTTCCTTTATTGAGGGTGAGTTTTGCTAGCTTCAATCTCTTCTGATTCCTCACCTCAGAAATCGTTACTTTCAGAAGACCACGTTTGACCAATAACGCCCTCCTCAAGACCACTACAGATTTACACCCACTGACGGCTTCAGGAATTCCGATACCCCAGTTCCAGGCAGGATATGTGCTAATGGATAATATTAAGCACTAATATTAGTCGTCCTTGAGGCTCAGGGAACTAACAGCACAAAAAACTGCTTGAGTCGACCCACGCGGTATTTTGTCAAAAGCCGGACGAAATATGGCCCTGCCCACACGACAACGGAAATATACTGGCAGCGGGTGAGCTTCGTCTTGAAGATGGTTCTGTAGATAGTAGGTGGACCGTCTCCACATCTGCCCATCTGTATATCTATATATCTACTTCGTGGTACACCTGGGATGTATACAGTAAGCAGACGATGGGATCAGAACAATATTGCACACCGTAAACTGTAAACTACTTCATGGTCCAGAAGTCGATAGCTTTTACATGAACAAACGATGGAGATATCAATACATAATAAATTCCTTTTGATGGGCATCGCTCAAATAGTAAACATAATATAACACTTTTTTCATAAAGAGAAAAATTACATATAATATCATACATATACATACACATATGTGCATACATATACATATGCATATACATACATATTACATATAATGTCAGGAAGCCCAAGGCAAAAAAGTTTCTTATTTTATATTAAGGTTTGGGCATATGAAATGAACATATCCACAGGCCTGACATGAAAAATGCCAACATAACTTCTTCGATAGAATGCACCGTTTAGGAATTATAGGTGAAAAACCAAAAATATTCCTTAAAGTTTCAAGTTTTTTTTTTAGCCACCATTTTGAAACCCGTTCCCTCCTAATGTTGGTAGACAAAGGTTTTTAGCATCTGGGGTATCTGTAGTTTTATGTGTACTTGAAATAAATCATATCTAATGCGAAACTGAGATATCCAACTGTTGGAATTTTTTGGACAATTCTGAAGATTTTGGTCGCCAATTTGTATTCCATAAGCTAAAAGTTGGCAGAGGTGTATTTTTCATGTTCATTTTATATGCCCAAACATCAGTATGAAATAAGTCACCTTATTTGCCACGGGCTCCCAGACTACATATACTCGTATATTTCTCAACATAGATCTGTTTACAGAAAAAAAAAATATATTTGTAGTAATTATATATATATATATATATATATATATATATATATATATATATATATATATATATATATATATATATATATATATACATAATATGATTTGTATAATAATTTTTCGGGATCCGAATTTTATTATAATGACCCAAAGATTGTTCATTTTATTTCCCTATTGGTTTCCATAAACTATAGAAAGTTAAATTTTCTCATTGAAAATCTTAATATTTAAAAATATTTTTTACTTTTACGTTTTACTTTCCCACGTGAATAACAAATTATTATTAAAATATTGTAAAGAATTATTTATTTTACTAATATTATTTTTTATTAGAAACGTTAGGTACATAAAAATAATTAATTTCGGGCTTTTTTACTACATATGTTTAGGTTTTTCTATGGCTTTTTTTTAGATTTTTGGTTAATTATTTTCAAGCATGAACCTTCGTAATCGACCAACAAAACAAAAAACTTTTGTTTTTATTTTTTTTTACTAACCCTCTCCTTAAAATGTGAGGTTTTACATTTCAAGATTTTAAAGCTTGAATCCAAAATCAGCTTTTCTTCGAGACTAACACGCCGATTTTTTTTTTCAAATTCGGCTATTTAACATGATCAGTTGATATCCATCAACTGATGGTATAGAAGGGTCAATCTAATTAGGGATTGATAAATTATTTGCCACTTCTACACTTTTGTTTTTATTGAAAACTAGTTTCGAATGCTATAGATTCATCTTCAGTTCTCAAAACACACAAAAATTCAAAAATAAGCAATTCAAAATACAGTTTGGTATTATTATACATATTTAATTAAATACAATATAATTTTTTTTTTTTTTTACTGAAGATGAATGTATAACATTCGAAACTAGTTTTCAATGACAACAAAATTATAGAAGTGGCAAATAATTTATCAATCCCTAATTATTTAACATGTCTTTTAGGTTTTACATTTTTCATGAATTATCTTAGACACATGAACACGCTGAATGAAAAATTCCTTAAAAACACTGAAAATTAATATTTATATTTATATCCAAATAAGCAGTATGCGGGAAGTTTTCATTGGTAGATGCAGCTACAACAGTACTCCCACGAAAATTGTACCTCTCTAATTTCTGTTTTTAATACATTGATAATGTCATTATTATTATTTATTTTTTTACAATATTGAGAGGTTTTCATCAAAATTTAATAGCTTTAGATATCATAATTCTGGTATATTCTTAATTCCACTATAATGTGAAAATTGTAAAATGATTAGGTTAGGTATTGATTTATGTCAGGCAAATGATTAGACATTTGTTTTAACTAAACTACGGATATTATTTCATACCCTTCCCGCCCTCTGTTATCGTTGCAAAATTTAATGGAAGTTGGCCAATCATTTACGTATATAGCCCACAATCGTATCCAAGTTCAACAATACGGCCCTCAAACTTTACAAGTTGAAATCCCTCGATGTACGGCATCAACCTATAAGATATACCCCTAAGAGCGCTCATGGAAGGAAAGATCTTTTACACAAGACACAAGATGCAATGTAAAAATTCCTTTGTGAAGAAGAAAAGAATTCATTCTAGTGTTGCGAAAGGTACGTCGTTCGGCGGGAGGTCAGGCAGCTAGCACGACGTAGCACATACAAATGCTTCCTATTACATTTATAGCCTTGTTAACATGATAAGTACCAGCTAAGTCAATGCGCATTTCATCCAATGCGCATACAGGATTCGGGAGAGGACGATTGCCAAATGAGCTCTACTGTATATTGCTATATTGAGAAGGAATACATATCGCTAAACCGACCAGTGAAGAGAGGAGAGAGAAGGAACGGCCATATGTTCGGTTGCCCAAACAAAAGAGGCCAGAGCTGAGCAAGATTTGAGAAACTGCTTTCCATCCAGCTTCCTAATTCGTAGGCCCGGGTCACAGAATGTCACAATGCCAGTTTGAGAAACTAACAACTGCGTTATGTTCTGTTCTACACGAGATATGACAGCGCTTGGCTTCTGTTATACAGCTAGGATTCAAAATCGTCCTTCTCGTGCCAGACTTTATGTTTACATAACGACAATATTGGATAAAAAGGTTGGGAGTACGTTTACAAAAACTTGTTGCTTTTATCAATTTTTTTTTTATGAAATTTGTGCACGTTTTTAAAAGTATTTTGGTTAATTATTTACCATAATGAACCTTTGTAATCGACCAAGAAAAAAACTAATTGAACTCACATAAAAATCTGAAGTTTTACTTTTCAAGATACATCTTTATAAATAAAAAAAACAAAAAAAAAACTAAAGAATAATAAATAAATAAAACTTCTTGCAACATCTACATATTTGGAAATAATAAACCAATGTGTAATAATTTGCAGTGTTTTTAACGAAGATACATAAATTTTCAATATTACCATTTCATATCATTGATAAAAAAATTATTTGACACTAATATCATTGCAAAGCTACAATTTACAATTTTAATTTTTTTTTATAATGCATTTTTATTTTTAAACTTATTGTGACCTAGATATTATGTTTTTTAAATAACCACACGAATTTTACAATAAAAACTTAGGAATATGTCTTTGAAAGAAATGTTTTCAGTATTTTAAATAAATTACTGAAGTAACTTACGTGAAAAGAAACATGGTTGCGCTCGCCTATACGTAAATTACATAACATACTTAATATTGGCTTTGCTTTGAATCTGTTTCTGATAAGTCGGTAAGTTCCCATTTTGAATCACAACTTCTCTAGAAATTATTTAAAAGTAAGTATACAGCGAAATAATTCACGCCCAAAAAAAAAATAATAAAGTAGCTAAAGATTAGTTTTGATTTACACAATAGTTATGACTTGGATCGAATTTTCACTGCCTACATCTCAGCCATAAAAGTTGTTTTTCTTCAAATCTCTTTTCGTCGTTCCTTGCGACTCTGTATAAACCATAACATATTTTGAAAGGTCCTCAGACAGAGGACACGACAACAACGAAAGAACGATATTTTTACATAAGGTAAATTGAGTAGGTGATCATTTTCAACAAAAGACGTCCTACACAAATCAGAGGGCTCACTCATGCTCCATCCGTTCTGAATAGAATTCCGATCCCTTCTGCTGGGTTGCCAATCCTTGAAGAGAACAGGGAACATGCCAGGTGTTAGGCACACAATGGCACGCCTACATACAAGGACGTCCGCACAGTCTCTGACCTGCTTCTGCTTAACGTAACGTTGCACCTGCGTACGTCAGCAGCCACCCAGCAGCTACATTAACTGCTTATCCTAATGAGATCTGAGATAGTGTTCGAGTTGGTAATGGCTAATCCGATAAGAAAGAGTAGCCAGGCCGGTAACAGGAGTTATCTGCAGAGTACTCTACCTATAGGGTACTCTCTATAGGGTTGAATGCCGACCACCGGTATTATATTAGAGGAACAACCACACCACAGCTCAGGTTTCAATTTTCATTCATCGTAATGGATCACGAAGCAGTCACTTAACAAACAGGTTCATTAAGGGATAATTTAAATCCTTTTTTTTAAAAAATATAATTTAACAATTTAATTGATTATGGAAGATTAAATATATGAAGTTATTTAAGGTAATTGTGAATATCAATTTTTCCTTAAAACTTTATTAAACAATTTTCACATAATGTCCGACCTTTCCAGGTATCTTTGCTCCATCTTCAGTGTTTACAGTCAACTAATAAGTTCACATTTTTAAAAAAATCATAAATATTCTTCTTTTTGAATCATGCTTCCATATAAAAATATATTTTGTCAAATTGCATACCGAAACATTTACATATTTATATTAATGAATATTTGACTGTATATAATTTGACAAAATATATTTTTATATGAATGCAGGAATTAAAACGAAGAAAACTTACAAAGATTTTAAAAATATGTGAATTCTTATATAAGCCGAATAGAAACTCTGAAGATACCTCGAAAAGGTTGGGAGTGATGTAAAATTTTTTTAATGAAGTTATAAGGAAGAATTCGTACTCACAATTACCTTATAAAATATAATTTAAAAAAAAATCGTAAATAGGGAAAGAAAGTAAGGAAAAAAGTATGATATTCTAGTACTAATTTTAATATTAAATTCAAAATGTAGTTTAAATTTTAATTTGAAGTCTCTTAAAAAAAAAAATACGCCAATATTTTATGAAGAGTATAATTACACTATATTAATCTGAAGCACACAGTTCTCGTGACGAACAAATGTTCTTGCGCTGAAAAGTGGCGACCGCAAAGTAATTAAAAGAAATAAAAAAAACATAACAAATAATAGAAAAGAGCATTTAAGGATTTTCTGCCAAAGAGAGTTAGTCGTTAGTGGATGCTAGCGACAGGAATGATTAACGACACAGGAGAGAAGCCATAGTTGATAAGGTTCCAAGGAGGTAAAAATGTCTACAAGGACCCATCACTCTGCTGCATCTACAACTTGCTGTCTTCTCCTCGAGGAACAAATCTAAACAGCTTTTCAGTAATGATCGAATTGAAGGAACGACGAAACTGAAAGACCTTAACAGTTCCACAGCGATAAACTGGAACAACGGTAGGCAAAAGCGACTCTTCTAGAGAAGTGGGGTTCCCTATGAAAATTCATATTTATCTGAAATAGTTATTTTGTACTTTCTTTCTTTTAAGCATGCTTTATTATTTAATCCCGAAAGATAGTTGGAAGATGTTGGAATAAGCAATATAAACATATACCATTCTCATACATATATATTTATAATATTATTTTTTATTATTTATTTATCATAAATTCTTTTATCAGGACTACGAATACTTCAGCTACCAAGCTGAATTTGTGCATAGAAAGTATTCAGTTAATTTATTGACACAGAAAGTTATTTTAACAGCGTAATAGTATATTGCGCAAAAATAAAGGCAATTAAATGGCGTTCAGAATTAAGTAATGAAATTCGTTCAATTTTGGTTCAATATTAAAATTAAAAAATAACAAACTATATTACGCCATTCGGGAAATTGATGAAATAGAGGAGGAAGAATCGGTTTATACATTGGCTGTACAGATTTGATTTAAAAAAAAATTGTAGACATTAAAAACTTTAGCGAACGCAATCGTTTGTTACAGTGATCGATAATTATATATATATATATATATATATATATATATATATATATATATATATATATATATATATATAAAGGCACATGCGCATACTTTAACAAGGTCAGACATGGCTTAGACATTAAGGGAGGAAATGGCGACAGGAAACAGAGTTCTGACAGGAATGAAAAAGTATTTGTGAAGAACCGTAATGACGCAATTGATGAAGAGTTGTTGGCCTCTGTCCCGTTGTCAAGAATGCTAATAGTAACATCAATAGTTAAGAGAAGTGCAACTGTTGGAATAACAAACTTTTACGGTTGACATCAGATTCATAAATGTAGTGTTTAATAAGAAGTTGATCGGGAGAGAGGAGGGGAGGGGGGGAAGGAAGAGGGTGCAGCCAATGAAGAAAAACACACTAATAAGTGGATCTTATTTTATTTATTTTTTTTATACTAGATTCCGTTTCGGCCAACGTTATAGGCCTTCATCAGAGTAGTTTGTTCTATTGGTTGTTTCTATAGACAGCTAGTGACAGTCTGTATCCACACCACTCAAATTGGAAAATATAGTTTACAGATACTTATGGATTAGTTTTGCCAAATCATATTTGGTACAACATTTTCACAAACCGGACAGACGGGAGAGCAGACAAAGCGGTAGACGAGAATAGATATATGATTCAGATGAAGATAAAAATGAAAGTAGCCTGTGGCGCCACCTACCTGCCAACCGAGGAACCTGCCAGATACAGATGGTTGTGGCGCCCAGCTCGCTCCGAACCACACAGCCGCAACGATTTCTTCCTATAATACTTCGGGAAGGTGCTGAGGGAACGAAGGCTAGGCTACAACCGAACGTGGGTTAGCTCTCGGCAAGGACGGTACGGTACAAAGCAAGGGGAGGGTTCTGCACTCTTCCATCCAATATATCGTCGGTTTGGAAGTAAAAGCGATTAAATGCGAATTTAGTGAAGATAAGGCTTGTTGCTTTCTACCTGTGCTTCAGCTAAATTTACGCTCCATTATATACAAAATTGTGAAGCGTAAATTCTGTTCAGGCACTGGCAGAAAGCAACAAAAACCTCATTTTCATTAAAACTGCCGTTAATCACCTTTACCTCTAAACCGACGATATTATTAATCTAGAGACGGTAAAAATTAATTTTCAGGATTCCAGCTGAGCATAATAATTCAAAACTCCAGAAAATTGATCACGTGACGTTGGATTTTAAACGTATCGCGTGGGCGCCTGTCCAATGAATCACAATCTAACCATCTATTTCCTAAGCTTGCGTATTTTTCTATGAAATATATTCAGTGACAAATACAAGAAATTTATAGAGCCGTAAGTGTGGTATTACTATTAGCTTACCTGTTTTAAAGGAAATTCTACAATTAATTTATTTTTAGAAGATTCTAAGAAGATGAAGCCATTCTCAAGTAGTTTGTCATGGTGGTGTGGGTTGTGCTTTGATGTCTAGCATTCTAATCTGCATAGGATATTAATATAGTCATGAAATGGCAGTGATCAACCAACGCTTTCGTAAAGCATGTGTTCAAAAATAAGATTTTAAACAGTTATGTTGTTATCCTGATTACACCTGATATGGAAAACCTCTGCAGGTTGGTAATCAACAGTGACTTGAGTCTTCTGTTCTGGCGTTTTACAAAAATGACCTAACAATAATTTTTGTATCTATTTATTTTAATTTTATTATTTAAACTAAATTCCTTAAATTATACAATCTCGAGACGGACTGACTTTCCTAGATAGCCGGAGGAGACTCGGATGCCCAAGATATACACATAAGATGGACAACATATGGCAGTGACGACTTCCGACAAGAAACCACCCGACGACCTTTGCAGCTTCCCACACAGGCTGGGAGCGGCGGAGAAAGCTGAAGAGAACAAATAGACCGAATGACGGGAAGTATTGCATATGATTCGTAGAATCGATACGACCATCGATTATCGTTATCGTTGTACGCTTTGTGTTACGGGACTAAGACTTCTGTCCTATATTGAAGGTGTCTTCTTAGTGAGTGTTACACAAGGCGAGTTTATTGGTTTCTCCTATCGTCTAGTCATAATGCTTTGACGTCATCTGATCAGGAAGAGACAACACATTGGCAACTGTTAATATTTCGTCCTGTTATGGAATGTACTTCATTAATGATTGCAACTAGGATGGGAATGCAAGGGAAAAATAAAACCGATACCTCAGAAATGAGAGGCACACTTTAATCAAGTAATTACGCTATGTAGTTTCAGGTGCTTACAAATAATTGGAATTAAGTGATGTGGGCGTTAGAATCACAATTTTTGAATTGTTGGCTGGAACAACGTTGGATGTAACTTTTATTACGAATACTTTTTTTTGTGGATTAAAGTTTGCCGTGACTCTGGGAAAGTTAAGAGACAAGCTTTCAAACTAATCGATTGACACTATCTAGGAGTTAGTTTGAGAACCTAACCCTTAACTTTCTCATAAAGCCGTAGCAAATAGTATAAAAAAAAATAAAATAATAATAGAGAAAAAAGACAGATTCAACGTTGCTCCTACCAACAATTCATTTAGCCATACGGAAAGACTTAAAATTTACACAATCCTGACAAAACTAGAAATTAACAGATATTTTCAGACAGAACTAATATTAATTTTTTTTATTTGTCAAAATATGTTTCGTAATCAATCTACAAAAAATGTTCCTTTTGGAAATTTATTTTTTAATTTTCACATAATCTAAAAGTTTTATTTCGGAACTTGTATATCGATGCATTATTGCTCAATTGTTCCAAATCCATTTTTCAAAGTTTTAGGAAACTCCAAAACAAAGTTTCAAATACATGTTTCAATATCAGTCAATTATTTTAGTGAGGATGTTATTGGCTTTTCAGGTCTACGTGGTCCGATATATAGACAAGGAGCATTATGAATTGGAAGCAGAACTTCAAGAGAAATAAAATAAAATCAAAATTGAACAAAAAATGAACTTGAAACCATTGTGCATTAAGGTACATGTTTCATACTAAATGACTCTCTTTATACTGCCTATTTAACTATATACTCGTAAAATATAAAAATACTCACACTCCTTGTTCTTGTCCATGGCCTGGTGAAGCGGAGACTCGTCCACTTCAGCCTTCGGGGGCGAGCGCTGTCCTGGCTCCATGTCTGCGGCGTCAGCGAACCACTCTGGGTATATCGAGACCAGGGTAGAGAGCAGATCCGCGTCCAAACTGACCCGAAACACTCCGCAGCACTCCCGTCTACCGCGATCTATCAACAAAAAAAAATCATATTAAATAAGGATCCAATAATAAATATAATATAATATACAGCAATGCAATAGACAACATTATACCAAGTTGTATTCAACGATGGTATACATTAATTCTGATATATATATATTGAGCATTATTGAATTTTAATTTTATTTCTAAATGGTCGTTGTTACGAAGCCAATAGGTTTTGTAGGAGATTAATTTAATAAAGCATGATTCTCTGCAACCTGGACATCAATTACCCCAAGCATCCGGATGAAAATGTCCGGGAGCACGTGACAAAAAAAAAACGACTCTTTTAATACAAAGGTTTGTCCATAGGCCTGTGTATGTAAAATGCACGTCTGCCGACTTATAGCCGCTGAAATACAAAATGGCGACCAAATAAACTCGAAATTCTAGAACTTGTTTTTCCGCCTATAATTCCTAAACGGTGTATTCAATCGAAAAAGTTAGAGTTTATTAAATTAAAGAGTATCAAATTCTGCCTCTAATGAGTACCACAACATACTAACTTAGGTAACTGCTATTGTCGAAAACTACGATCAAACCGACAATTTTGTCAAAAACAAAGACATAGTGCTGGTAGTTTTCGAACATAACTAGGGGCTTATAAATTATTTATCACTTCTAAAATTTTGTTTTTATTGAAAACTAGTTTCAAATGCTATACAATTATCAGTTCATAAAGAATTTCCTTCGCGATTACCTAATATCAAAAACACTATAAGCACATCTTCTTCTTTATGAACTGAAGATGAATGTATAACATTCGAAACTAGTTTTCAATAAAAACAAAATTATAGAAGTGGCAAATAATTTATCAATCCCTAATTAGATTGATCCTTCTATACTACCATGCGCACGTCAACTGATTCGACCATAACAGTTACCCAAAGTATTATGTTGTGTTACACATGATACGCAGAATTTGATGTTCTTTAATTCAATATACCGTAGTATTTTCGACAGAATGCACCGTATAGGAATTATAGATGAAAAACCAATAAATAGTTGTAAAAACTTTTTTTGGCCACTACTTTGTATTCCATTGGCTATAAGTTGGCAGGCGTGCATTTTTCATGTCAGGCCTATTGAAATGCTCATTTTATATGCTCTAATCTTTGTATGAAATCAGTCACTTTTTGTTATCACGGGCTCCCGGGCTATGGCGGCTGCTGTACTAAATAAAACAAAACGATACTTTACTGATGAGTGCAGTAAACAGTAAACCTGCAAAATCTTGCTAGTGCTTCTGACATAATTTTTCAGGAGACAAAAAAAAAACTTGAACCCCTCTGAAACCTTCTAAACTTACATGTTATCACAACTGATAATAATCATAACGTGAAATTGGCCAACTCCATTCGATCCGGAACCTTTTGTTTTGTTATAGAGATGCAAAACTTTTATTTCAACAAAAATGGACGAGGTTTTGCAGGTACACGGTAAATATTTAAATATTGTTTTAATATTAATATCTACTACTATGTTTATCTTGCTACTTTTCAATAGCATGTTTATCAAATAATTGTTTATCTATATCGAGAATTTTACCTGCTTTCAGTCTTCTCTTGAAGCATAATCAATGGCTTTAACTTGACTATTGGCACCTATTCGTGCTGACCGAGATGCGACATCAGCCTTTTCATAGACTCAAGTTGCCTTGCTTTCCAATTTCTCAAATATCGTCCCTTCCCCCCTCCCCCTCCCATGCCCAACTATCGAATATATAAAAATGGGATTTTCATATTTGCCACTTTGAAACGTTCTAGGTAGTTGAGGCAAGGATTGTAGCAAAGTCTTGAATTACTAACCTTAAAGAGTTCACGCCTTGTACCTTTTGAAGGTAGGGAATTCTGGAGGAGCTAGGGGTTTTGTCTAAACCTCAAACATTGAGAAAATTCCGTCGTTCAAGTAAAAAGCATTGCGAAAAATAGTAGACGCGTCATTCTATGTGACAAATGATTAGCGGTACAAGGACTTGGGCATCCTAAATGTTTCAGACTAACAAGGTGAACCCTTCAGCACAAAAACTTAGATCCACCACGAACCCATACATCCCACCCACCACGACGAATTTCGAGGCGATGGCCAAGAGATTTACAGCTGACCGCTATTCGGATATGAGCTCAAATTTGCATATTCCAAAAATATTTTATAGATAGCTTATAGTTCAAAGTTACTTTGATGCTAAAAAATATATATGTTTGTGTAATAATTTGTTTTTTAAATTAAATTAAAATTTAATTTAAATATATATATATATATATATATATATATATATATATATATATATATATATATATATATATATATATATATATATATAGTAGTTCTAGTAAAATTATAATTATTTTATTGATTTGAGTAGGTTAATATATACAAGAATTTTTAATTAATAATAAAAAGGATTATATGATGAAAGAGAGAGAAAAAGAAAAAAAATAAAGAAAGAAAAAATGATAAATTAAATTATGTTGTAAAAAGTAGAAATACTATGTATTTGGACAAATTCACTCAATAAATAATGTGTTTCTCTTTCCTGCCGAGCTATTAAATGGTAAATAGTTGGTAAAGGGTTCCGAAGAAGCTGCCCATTCACGATTTTCAAGATTAAACATGGACGCGCAAGCGAACTGGCAAAGACAAATGAGATTAAATCGAGAATTAAAAAGGAATCCCACATTAGACATTTAATTTTACCCGTTAAGGCGGTGTTTCTTGGCAATGGGGTACCCCTGCAGCTAAATGCAGCCACAATAACAATGTCAAGGAGATGGCACGAAGGGAGTGCAGCACGCTGATGGCTTTGCACGTGGCTCTGCTTGAGCCTAAGCCAAACGTCACTGCTAACTGCCTTCCCGCTATCCTCTAAGGAATAATAAATCATTTGACATTCCATTACAACTCCAAAGTGAATCCTGAAGCTGGGTTATTTGAAACAGCTATTTTGATAGAAAGAAGATTCAGGGCAAATATTTCGAATATGCTGGTCCAAAATTCCAAAAATTAGCCAATTCGCTATCTTGATTTGACAAGTTTGTAACTGACGTTTTTGGTAAAGTGAGACTACTGGTGATTATAACTCTCCTTCGCCTAATATATTGTACAAGAGTATTTTATTCTATCTACGATATGTTGAGAAATAGTAGTTTCAATAATGCGACAAAGTTAAGGAGTTATTTTACTTCTTGGGGGTAAATCCAAAGGTTTATTTCTTGTGTCTTTTGAAAGTTAGTACTTTAAGACTTTGCCGCAACGCGTGCCTCAACAAATACGCTTTAAAATGGCAAATAAGAAAATAGCATCTTTGCACATTCGTTAGTTTGACAGGGACGATATTTTATATAAAATCAGAGGTATGGTACTTTTTTATTATATAAAGTTCAAAAGTTAAATTAAAACTACGTAAAGTAATGAGCAGAAAATTGATATATTTTAGTGATAACGAAATAAGTTGTATTATTTCAAACTCGTTTTTCTTAAAATTAAGGTTAGAGTAGTTGGAACCTTGTCAAAACAAGATAATGAACTATTGGTTAAATGACTATTACTAAAATGATAAAAAAAATTTCCACAGTAAGAAGATTTTTCCCAACTATATATTGAGTTAACAAATTATTTGAACTACAATGCTAATATTTTTTTATTTTATTTTTGGTATGTGTAATAATTCCATCTGGATGGGAGGAGACAGAGAGAGAAGGGGAGAGGGAGGGAGGAACTATCTGCTTCCAGTTGGATTGTTGGTCCTGTCACGGTGGGGCCAATGCATTGACGTCATCGGCTTCCCCTTGTGTTTTAGGTCCCTTTCATGTGGTCAGCTCTTTCTGTCATTCTCCAAAGCTCGATAAATAACCACTAAACTTCAAAGGACTCCAGCCAACTTAATGTACAGCATTCTCAAAAGCTCACAACAAGAAATTTAAAGAATGCTAACAAAAATTTTCTAGTTTCACAAGTACCGTAAATTTAATTTAGTTAACTAATATAATAAAGGTTACACTTTTACTATTCTTGATTAAATAAATCGAACAGTTTGAAGCAATAAAATTACTACGGTAATATTAAAGAATTAAGCTATTGTTTATAATCTAAGATGGATCATATTAAAATTTCAACTTTATATTTATTTCCAACTTGGAAAGAAGGGAATTTAATTCAACATATCTTATTTTTAAACCTGGATATCAGCTAAGAAATAAATTATGAATTAGCAACCACTCTGAAAACAATTTAGTCCACTAAACCAATCTTATTTCAAAGGATAATATGCTACAGCACTGGCAAGTTTTATCACATCAAGTTAACTCCAAAGAAGTACTGAAATGCAGAATACATAAGAGTTTTTGGCATTCCGACGATTCGACATTTAACATTTGAATGTTAGGAGATATTATGTACTTATAAATAATTGTAATATGTATCTTTCAACAAACTATATTTAAAAAACGCAGCAAATTATTACAAATGGTTTATTATTTCCAAATAGCAATATTTCAAAAATATCTGGAGTGCCCATTCAGAAGGCTTTCCATATCGCTTTGGTTTAAAGCTCAGAAAATAAGATTATCTTTCAAATGAGCATTTGGAATGTTTCGGGAAAGTTGCCTTGTCCTCGAGTTATCAAATAACTAAACAAAGAAGAACCTATCTCCACAGGAACATGTGCAGAATTATAAAGAATATTTTATAAAACATATCTACCGTGCTCAGCAAACAAATTGAGCAGTAGGCCCCTATGGAGCAGAAATTTGTGATTGTCCCAAGATGATCGCCGTAAGCTGACAATGTTCAAAAGAAACTTTACCAAAGTTAGTAGGCTAGGATGGGCAGGACATGTAATCAGAGGATGAAGTGGTAAAGATGAAAATGTTGGAGACGCATTTAAAGAAAAGAAAATGTGAAGACTTAAGAGGTTGGAAGAAGTGAAGAAATAAGAGGAGAAACTTGCGAGGAAGTTCGGAGCCCACCATTGATAAGTTAGAAGGATAAGGGAGACACTGATAAGGGAGACACAGCCTGCAAAGTTCATTTGGCTATATCACAGCTAATACTGGTCCGATTAAAATGATTTTTTTTTTTTTTTTTTTTTTGCAGGCAATTTTAATAGCTTTCGATTGAACATATCAAATAACAAAAATAATTTTTTTTTATTCTATATTTCTTCTTTTTTTAGTTAACAAAAAAATTTCTTGATCGATTACAAAGGTCTATTATTGAAAATAATAAACCAACATGACCTAGATCTTGTCCAGCCGTTGGGACACAAAGTGAACAGGTCCACCTATAAACTCTGACTTTGTATTTAACAAGTTCCTTGTTTATTTGTTTATTGCTGTCCTGTCCCCGATATCCAATATAATCTATACTCATTTCCTATCATCCCTCTTATTCTAGACAGATAAGGACCAGTATCTATTGAATTACCAAGAAATCGAGTAGATAGTCTGTAAGCTATCAAGTCAGTATGTTTGTCAAAGGCGTGCTTTTGACTTTTGGAGGGGAGAGAATTGGATTCATTTAGGACACTCCTCTGCGCATTGACAGCCTGGCGGTCTTTAAAATATGAAACATTGATTTTATTGAACTTGAAAGGCCTCAAAACGTGCTTTCAGGCTATCTGCGGACTTTTATAAGCATCCGATCTTGCCTTTCGGGTATACGGGTTTCGGCGGCGATGGCTATCTGAAGACCCAAAATCTCTTGTATACGTTTTAATTTAATCTACAAATTATCGTTTTAATTTATTTCTAGTTAAGATGAGGAGCGGGAAAGCAGATACGTACCCTCCCCTCGTACCTCTCTCTCTCTCTCTCTCTCTAAATATATATATATATATATATATATATATATATATATATATATATATATATATAGAGAGAGAGAGAGAGAGAGAGAATTTGTAGCGTCAAGAGTCGTTTAAGGTTTTGATTTTCAAATCCAGATAGTTATTAAACATAGAACATAGAAAAGTAATACTAGACATATATATGTTCACAATAATAAAATAAAATTGGCTCAGTTATGCATTTCCCGAAAGCTCAATGATCCAGACTGCAACGGGGACTTCACCCACCCTTCCTGCTATTCACTCACTCGGACTCTATTTTTACAGACTACCTCACACTGCCGACAATAAGCTAATCCACTTGGCAGCGGTTCATGTTTGTCATATTTTCCCAAATGATATCAAAAGTTGCATCAGGGCACTTGAAGCTATCAACTTGTTTACACGAGAAGACCTCCCTCACGTCCACGTCCAAATTATACTACCTAATATTAGGCAGCTGTCCCGCTGAGGTTTTCAAAACTCTTTAAGAGATCTTACACAACCGAAATATCATTGGTTACGTCATACTGGCACTGACCACAGCTGCTTTCTAGCAGCCGATAAACAATATGAATTATTAAGAGAATGGAATAAATAATAAGAGAAAATACTAGTTAATTTATTTTGTACTAGGAAGGTAAACAATAACAAAGATAATTAATTATCTTATTTATTAGCCTATCCCAATTTGTGGCTATTATTTTACTACATCATTGTAGGAAGAAGTGAATCAAAGAAAACATTAGGGTAATCAATCTCTTAAATAAAACACTTCTAAATTCTAAGCTGATTTTGACGAAAATTTATTGGCTTATTATATATAGTCCTAAGATATTAAGTAATGGCGGGAGGGGTAAAATTTTTTTTTTATTTATTTTGAAAAAAACAGATCAATAAGCCTAATATATTTGTGGTCTATCATTAATTAGTTACAATCTTCCTACGCCTGCCATAGCCGGTTATAGGATTAACGTAGAGTACGCGAGGAAGAATTGTTTACGACACATATATATTTATAGAAACTCGACTTAGTTGTTAAAGATTTATAGGCTTAAGATCAAGTAATTTTATTTTACTTTTTCGTTTCTTGCAGAACTCAGCGGGCCAGGATGCTTATGCTGTACTTAGACCGCTCCAGGATCAAGGGATGCAACAGTAGATTTCACAATGCCCGAGGAGAACGGACAACCGAAATAGTGTATCAGGAGACTACGGTGAAACCACATTTAAAAACCTTTTTCTAACATCATTAAACTACATCAGTTATGCAATAATTAACATATTAATTATCAGTAGTCAAAAGAAAAATATATTAATCTATTAAATAAAAAGTAATATAGAGCGAAGAAAGCTAATATAAATGATAAAGGAGTAAGCCCTAGGATAACGCCAAGAACCTACTATAGGTAGGTGAGGGAAAGTCGTGTGATGCGCGCATGTTTATTGTAATGGTAAACTCTGAGTATGTATTACAATTGAATACAAGTTACAAATGGCGCTAGAGTATGCTAGTCCGGCGACCTTCGGGTAAGATCGGGAGGAACAACTCGCCCCTCTTGTAAACGTGCCCACTCTTTTATTACATCTCAAAGGACTAAGTGACAGCTACTTTTACAAGTCTATTTTTGCATTCCTTGTCGGTAATATTTTTTTCCTATTTTTCTATGCAGAAGTTCTATAACAAGAGATAGGAGAAACAAGATGGTAACGAGTTGGTTGTCCTGCGCTACACCTGATAGGAGACCGTGACTCGACAGCCATTTACATAACTGCATCGCCCACAGGCCGCAAGTGGGCGCCGCAAAGGTCGCCGAGTTATTAGTTTTTTTTTCTCTTACTTTCGTAATTTTATTTGTGTAATTTTTTTTATCCGTTTCCTTTTTATTTGACGAGGGTAACGAGCCGGATCTCGCTATCGTTCGGTGACATTGCGTTCACTACGCCCTCGACAGATAATTGATCTCTTGATGTGATTTCCTGTAGAAATATTTCCAGCAATGATGTGGCCCACGCCTACCGCAATATCCGCACACCTGGTTCAAATATTATCCCTTCTTGTGAAATAATACGCACTTCCGACTCCTCCATCATTCCCATAGACAATAAATCAGCAATAGAGAACATTGTATATACATAGAAAATTACAAGATAATATAATAAATATATCACTTCCAAGTAGAATATATTTTTATATTTGTCGGTATAAAATCTCGATCATTGCACTTACAATAATAATCTTATTAGTAATTAGTGCACTTCATCAGGATGTGAACCGCGCCCGATTAACAACTTAAAAAAAATATAATCGCGATCCAACAACCAGAAGTCGGTATGGGAGTTCGGCGTGGATTTAAATTATTAAAATGCACAATTCGTGACAACCGAATTTTTAAGACAAACCAGTTTCAAGACCTTATGGTAACTGAACATGATATTATTCAAATATTACAAATCCAGGTCCTACTATTAATATCTACACTATGATGCTTGGATACTGAATGGAAGACGAAAGAGGCTCATTAGAGTCAGTACGGTATAAGTCACGATCATTTTGCAACACGGCATCAAATCAAAGGAGAGTTACGTCAGAGTAGCAATGTGGATCCCGACTATTGAATGAAGCATCTGCATCCAAATGTAAAAATAATGAAGAATCTGAAAAGATATAAGGGAAGAAAATGGGCTTATGCTTAGTCACGTGCAGGAGATTATCAATGGGTTGATAGAAATCCTTCAATCTCATGATAATCTAGTTCAAAAATTGTTATAGAAAAAAAAAAAAAAAAATTGGAAAATGGAATTGACTGTTTGTTTTTTTTGGAATTCTATGCCTTGACAATGTTTATTATATTATTTTATATCATTGTGTTAAGACAAAAGTTATCAAGTTTCGATGAAAAGTAACTCATGGCTTCCACAGGCACGATAGGTATACTATACTATCCGAGAACCATGTTACGTCACATGTAACACGAATAAGTTTTTAACTCTCGAGAGTAAAACTCGAAGGAGTCAGTTACGATAGACTCCTCTCGGAGAGAAAATTCCATAATTCAAAACAGGTTTGAATTTCTTGAGATTCTTCTCCGAGAGGAGATAGAGAGCGCTTACACCTGCTGTGACGTGATGCAACTCTCAGAGTTCTGGCCCTCTCCTTCGGCTTGCGAGTTTTACTGTCGAGAGTAAGTGAAACACTTGCTCGTGTAAACGCCATCCTTAAGGATGGTTTTGACAGCCATAGGGATGTTTGTACTTTCGCATATAAACCGGGTAAACTTTTTCTTATATGATATTAACTTCTTTTTTTCTCCACTCAAAACTCTCGAAATAAAAAACGCATATAAAGATAAGATTTGAATTGTTGAATAGCTTTATCTATTTATCAACACAGACACGCACGATTTTTGTTTATTTTTCAATAAGTTTTGTTTTATTCTTTAATATATTCTATAAAATTGTACTCCAAAGTATTGGGGTTAAGTTGGATTAATTTAAACATCGAGTTTATTGTGAATCAATTTTAATCCTGAGTTTATCCCCCAAAACACTAATCCATTGTTTTTGAACGCCTTCTTGATTATTTTGTTTATTTTTTTTTTCCTAATGGTAGCGATTTTATTTATTTATCCATGATGATGTTGATAGTTGTGCTGATTAGACACCTCCGTTAGCTCTCCTCCGCGGTAACCCAAGTCCAAATCCAGAAACTAGACAGAGGCAGACGCCGGGGAGGACTCAGGTGAGAACTATTGGAGCACAGAGTATAAAGGATCGGAGGCTGGACGGTGTCCAAATTCCTGTGCAGTTAATACCCTGCCCTTGGGTGAAATCGCTTCCTTCCAATCCCAGGGTATTATTAGCCAATTTCTTCGGGAGTCTTTAATGCTCTCCCTCTCACTGACATAAGCGCCGATAATGCCATCGATATTAGATTTAATTGTTTGTATTTTTACCAGTAGAGGTTCATCATGAGTAGCAGATGCATAAAAAATGAGAAATGCAAAGATATCGAGGGATGGAATGCGATATGCGGCTTAGTGGACCTTTACTCATCTGGGTAAAAGTTCCGCAGAGCTACTGGTAACCATCATAAACCATAATCTCCTAATTTCAATAAAATAACTCATGAAATTATAAATAAAAAAATTAAGAATCAAATAAAGTATAAACAAGTATATAATAAATAGCTGAAATTCGTCCAGGGTGATATTCCTGTCCTGATGTTAGGAAATAGGAATAAGGAATGCTAATGATATGAGTCAATACTTGTTTGTTCCACCTACCACCTTTGATTGTATCTCGGGATACCATTGTTCAGTCTCACTTGGGTCGAAAAAGGGTGGAATAAATGATCTTTCAAAAGAAAGATAAAAATTAAATATATAATAACGAAGAAAGTGATCGTCAATGGCGGCCTTAACAGACTCGGCTTATGATGTGGAGACCGTAAAAAACCATTAGCCCACCAGTAGCTCAGCGGAACTTAACAGACTCGGCTTATGATGTGGAGACCGTAAAAAAAACATTAGCCCACCAGTAGCTCAGCGGAACTTAACAGACTCGGCTTATGATGTGGAGACCGTAAAAAAACATTAGCCCACCAGTAGCTCAGCGGAACTTAACAGACTCGGCTTATGATGTGGAAACCGTAAAAAAACATTAGCCCGCCAGTAGCTCAGCGGAACTTAACAGACTCGGCTTATGATGTGGAAACCGTAAAAAAACATTAGCCCGCCAGTAGCTCAGCGGAACTTAACAGACTCGGTTTATGATGTGGAGACCGTAAAAAAACATTAGCCCGCCAGTAACTCACCGGAACTTAACAGACTCGGCTTATGATGTGGAGACCGTAAAAAAACATTAGCCCACCAGTAGCTCAGCGGAACTTAACAGACTCGGCTTATGATGTGGAAACCGTAAAAAAACATTAGCCCGCCAGTAGCTCAGCGGAACTTAACAGACTCGGTTTATGATGTGGAGACCGTAAAAAAACATTAGCCCGCCAGTAACTCACCGGAACTTAACAGACTCGGCTTATGATGTGGAGACCGTAAAAAAACATTAGCCCACCAGTACCTCAGCGGAACTTAACAGACTCGGCTTATGATGTGGAAACCGTAAAAAAACATTAGCCCGCCAGTAGCTCAGCGGAACTTAACAGACTCGGTTTATGATGTGGAGACCGTAAAAAAACATTAGCCCGCCAGTAACTCACCGGAACTTAACAGACTCGGCTTATGATGTGGAGACCGTAAAAAAACATTAGCCCACCAGTAGCTCAGCGGAACTTAACAGACTCGGCTTATGATGTGGAAACCGTAAAAAAACATTAGCCCGCCAGTAGCTCAGCGGAACTTAACAGACTCGGCTTATGATGTGGAGACCGTAAAAAAACATTAGCCCGCCAGTAACTCACCGGAACTTAACAGACTCGGCTTATGATGTGGAGACCGTAAAAAAACATTAGCCCACCAGTAGCTCAGCGGAACTTAACAGACTCGGCTTATGATGTGGAAACCGTAAAAAAACATTAGCCCGCCAGTAACTCACCGGAACTTAACAGACTCGGCTTATGATGTGGAGACCGTAAAAAAACATTAGCCCGCCAGTAACTCACCGGAACTTAAAAGACTCGGCTTATGATGTGGAAACCGTAAAAAAACATTAGCCCACCAGTAACTCACCGGAACTTAACAGACTCGGCTTATGATGTGGAGACCGTAAAAAAACATTAGCCCACCAGTAACTCACCGGAACTTAACAGACTCGGCTTATGATGTGGAGACCGTAAAAAAACATTAGCCCGCCAGTAACTCACCGGAACTTAACAGACTCGGCTTATGATGTGGAGACCGTAAAAAAACATTAGCCCACCAGTAGCTCAGCGGAACTTAACAGACTCGGCTTATGATGTGGAAACCGTAAAAAAAACATTAGCCCACCAGTAGCTCAGCGGAACTTAACAGACTCGGCTTATGATGTGGAGACCGTAAAAAAACATTAGCCCACCAGTAGCTCAGCGGAACTTAACAGACTCGGCTTATGATGTGGAAACCGTAAAAAAACATTAGCCCGCCAGTAGCTCAGCGGAACTTAACAGACTCGGCTTATGATGTGGAAACCGTAAAAAAACATTAGCCCGCCAGTAGCTCAGCGGAACTTAACAGACTCGGTTTATGATGTGGAGACCGTAAAAAAACATTAGCCCGCCAGTAACTCACCGGAACTTAACAGACTCGGCTTATGATGTGGAGACCGTAAAAAAACATTAGCCCACCAGTAGCTCAGCGGAACTTAACAGACTCGGCTTATGATGTGGAAACCGTAAAAAAACATTAGCCCGCCAGTAGCTCAGCGGAACTTAACAGACTCGGTTTATGATGTGGAGACCGTAAAAAAACATTAGCCCGCCAGTAACTCACCGGAACTTAACAGACTCGGCTTATGATGTGGAGACCGTAAAAAAACATTAGCCCACCAGTACCTCAGCGGAACTTAACAGACTCGGCTTATGATGTGGAAACCGTAAAAAAACATTAGCCCGCCAGTAGCTCAGCGGAACTTAACAGACTCGGTTTATGATGTGGAGACCGTAAAAAAACATTAGCCTACCAGTAGCTCAGCGGAACTTAACAGACTCGGCTTATGATGTGGAAACCGTAAAAAAACATTAGCCCGCCAGTAGCTCAGCGGAACTTAACAGACTCGGTTTATGATGTGGAGACCGTAAAAAAACATTAGCCCGCCAGTAACTCACCGGAACTTAACAGACTCGGCTTATGATGTGGAGACCGTAAAAAAACATTACCCCACCAGTAGCTCAGGGGAACTTTTACTCTCATCTGCCTCCACGCGGGCTAAGCCAACTAATAAAAGATTTAGAAAAAAAAGAAAGAAAAAAGTTCATATGACATCTCTTAAAAATATATTGTTGGGCCTTCTTTATGAAACTATATTTGATGAGCTGTCCTTTAGTTACCGGCCGTGAAAACAAGAGCTGGATTATATCCGA